>WBMZ01002474.1:0-379910 GCA_013400975.1 Atrichornis clamosus | reverse complement strand
AGGAGGAGGAGGATGAGGATGAGCGGGGCGCTGCGGGGAGCGGCGCCGGCTGCAGGTAGGAGGAGGCGGCGGGGAACCGCGGGGATGCGCGGGGGGAGCCGCCCGCGGCCGCCAGCGCGCTGCCGCCGTGCGCGGAGCGGGGCCCGGCGCCCCGCGGAGCCCGGCGCGGAGCGGCGGAGTTGAGCGCAAAGTTTTTCCGCCGGGAGGGAGGCGCTGGCGCGGCGGAGCCGGCGAGGAGGCGGGGAGGGATGCCCGGGCAGCGCGGTGCCGCCTCGCCTGCCGGCCAGAACTGCGCGGCTGGGACGTGCGAGCGGGGATGCGAGCGGCGGCTCGGCCGGAGGAGCCGCGGTTCGGTGCCGTGCGGGAGGATTTAACACTTCCAGAGCCGGGCACAGGCAACTTAGAGCCGTAGTGAGCATCTCCGGGCCGTGCTGGGAATGAACGTGAGACACCGGTTCCTTTCTTATTTGTGTGTGTGCGTGTGTGTGTGACTCTCGAGCAGGGTTTTCTCGCCATCCACCTCTGTGTGCCAGCCGGGAAGGAGCAACTTGAACCAGCTGTCCCCTCTGGGTTTAATATTTGCAAGCCGAATAAATATTTTGTTGCCCTTCTGCCTTTTTCTCAACGCCTTCTTGTAGTGTAGATGATTAATCAGTGAGGTTAGTGGCCAATTAGGCATAACCTTGTTGGAAAATAATTATGTGAGGATATATGAGGTTTGACTAGTGATGTGATACAGAATACACCCAGATCGCGGTAGCTGTTTCCCCATGTGTGCAGATTCAGTGTGCTCTTGATTTTGAATGAAAATCAAAGTGTGATGACAAATATGTTACTTCCAGTGGAAGACTGTTTTCCTTGCCAGTGAAATATATACCAGCTTTAAAGTAAAATGTGCATGTGTGGGGATATAGAGAGGGGTTCTTTTTTTCTCTGGCAGTCACTAAATGTTTTTCTCCCTTTTAAATATGGTCTTTCTAGTGTTGCTGGTTGCTTTGAATGTTTGGTTTGCAGAATGAATTTTGTTTCAGTGCCCTCGGAGTCTCATGAGAAGAAGAAGTGCACTGCTGTGTCTTTGGAGGCTGGTCGTTGTAACTGATCTTGTTAAATAATGCTATTATTAAATGATGGCAAATTGAAGCAAATGTGTTTTTCATTGCCCACAAGTTGTGTTTCTGAGCTAAATTTCTTTTTATGGCTGAAGAGGCTCTTGCACTGCAGTATTACAATACAGCCATATTAAAAAGGTCCTTGGAGCAAATAACCCTCTAATGCTGCAGCTACGTTTTCAGTAGACTTCAGTAGTTCTATGGGAAGTAATTATGTTGGATTTAAGGAATCTGGGCTGAATTGATTGTGCTTTTTAAAATGGTGGTGTTAAACTGCTTGTAGATATTCATGTGAGTGGTAAATCTAAACCCCAAATCTAAAGAAGCAAAGCTCCAAACCCAAGGCTTTATTTGTAATGATTTTTTTTCTTTTTGCAACAGGTTCTTCTGTACTTTTTTCTGTCTCTTTTTTTTTTTTTTACTTCCTTCCTTCTTCCTTTAATTGACAGGAAGGTCTCCAGCTTGAATACCTTTCCTTAACCAAGTAGAGTGCAGTGGTACATGATACCATCATTCTCTTCTGTATATGGCTTACACTGTCTGTGATGCTGCAAGGAATGAAGGCAAGGAAGAGTAGAGATAAAAGGGAAAGAAGATTCCTGAGGTTGATGGTGTTGGCAAATTGATTGATTAAGGTTTATTCTGACGAATGCCACTGGGTTTTAGATGGATTCTTTGGGATGTAATGCTGAAAGCACAGGTCAGCACACATCCTTCAGTGACCTCGCACCAAATCCCCTGGTGTGTACTTTGGAGGTGTGAAAAGCAGACATGGAACTAAGCTTCTAATGTCAATATTTGGTGCTAAAAGTTTAATTTTGAGCTGAAGACAAGCAGATTGGTTACTTCTCTCTAACTGCAGCTCTTCATTACTGGTTTTTGTTTGCTCTAGCAAACAAACACATAGCTCTTAAAATTGAATTAAGTGTTAAACTGCTTGAACCAGAGAGGGAGAGAGAATAATAAATAAAGAATTAAGCTATTGTGCCACTGACTGGCTGATTACAGCTTTGGCCTGATCACTCCAGCAGTGCTCCGGGCAAGCTCTCCATGCCCAGCACCCTTTTCTTGGATTGGAGGATGGAAGTGCTTGGGGTGACTTGGGGGTGACACCTGCTTGAGTGACAGACACTTATTGCAGAGCGGCACCCAGTGCTCTGTAATTTTGCCTCTGTAATGATTTTCTCCAGAAAGCTCACAGAGAATTAAAATGTTTACAGTCAGGTTTCTGGAAGGGTTCCTCAAGATGCAGAGGGGAGGGGAGGGAAATCCATCCATTTTTAGATCTCTCTAATCCCAAGCTTCTGTTCCTGTAGTCACTCTAATTTTTAATCAATTATCATGGCAGTGACTGTTTCACAGCACAGTAGTGCAAATGTTTCCACTCCACTCAGGGTAGCCTTAAAAAGAGATCAAGGTGGGAATGAAGGAGTGGCTGAAAGAGACCTCTTACTCCAGTCTTCTTTTCAGGTTGTTCATTGATGAACCAGTTGTACACTTCTGAAACTCACTTGCAGTGGGAGGACAAGCTTTCCATCCTGTGTTTGCTGTCAGTGCCAGGTTATCTTGAGCACTATTTATAAGGATACAAACCTCAAAGTTCTCCAGCTCAAGCCCACGTCTCCACTGGAGCAAAACCATGGGAACGGAGGAGTCTGTGGTGGAGGATGGGTATCATTCCCCACGTGGATGTCACTTACTGAGTGTGACAGGAGCTGAGCTGGAGTCAGGACTGGCACCCAGAATGGCAGTACGTGAGCAGCAGAAAATGAGCCAGTCACTTCTGGTGATCAGCTCTCTGCTTACCAGATTCACACGTGTGCTGCAGATCAGGAACATGCTCTGTGCTTCTTTAACCGTCAGATGCTGACCTAAAATCCCTTTGCAGATCCATCTGTGCTCATCAGATGAGCCTAAGTCATGCTTGTGCCTGGTGTTCACCCTCTGGTACCGGCCTTTGGTTGCACCATTCAGTTCCATACCCAGCACTAGGAATGTTTGCTGTGGAAGCAGGATGCTGTTGGAGGTTTCCCAGCACCCTTTTCCATCCACACTTTGTCAGGGGAAGTAAGGATGATGTTGCAGCCCGCCCAACATGGAGCTGACAAATAGGGATGCCTTCACAGTGACATCTGGCTACGAGGGGCAAAGGAGGAGGGTTAGGATATTCAGGAGAAAACACCAGAATGGGTGTATTCCCTGTGTTCCCCATTTTTCTGACTACAGCCCTTCTACAATTGCTTTCTCAGATTTTTAAGGATGCCCTTCTGCTATCAAAGCTCTGAAGAAGGAATATGTGGCATGTTTGTGGTTTTATGCTTAACCAGAGATGCAGGAGCAGGCTGGAAGTGGAAACAAGCCAATCTCAACGGCTGCTAAGGGCTCTTGGAAGAGGGAATGAGAAGTGTTCTATTGAGTAAGCTGGATAGCAGGTGGAAATGACCCTATACACAGTGTCTATAAAACAGCATGTTGGATAAAATGGTCCTATTACAGGAAGTGCAGAGGGCAAAAAACCTAAGCAGTCTTGACAATCATTTTGGGATTGTTCTGCAAGAAAATCAAAGGCTTGTCAGTTTTTGCTTTTATGCACATAAATCACCTTTGCTCCTCCTGTTTCATAAAATGCACTGGGTCAGGACTTTTCAGTTTGCCTCTACACCATTGTGAGTATTTACAGTAGAGTACACGTAGCACACAACAGGAGATTCATATTTCACAGCACTTTCATTTTTCATCAGTATGCCATGTTAAAGAACCTCCAACTTCCCTTTAAAATAGCATGAAGATTTGCAAGCCAGTTAAAAGGGATGAGAATCCATTCCGATATTCCTCTTTTATATCCACAGATTGATGCATTCAACAGCCAACTGCTTTGATTCTTCCAACATTTAAACATGAGTGACTTAGTAGAAAAACACTGTATGAATATTTACTCCTGTTTTAATGTAGCAGAGCTCTAGTGAAGTCAAAGCAACTGCAGCTGGTTCCTCAGGCTGAGGATATGGCCCAGCAAAGGACTTCTCAAATTGGCAGGAGGCTGGTTTGGTACCACTCCTTGCAGGGCAGTATTTTAGGGGGGGGAAAAAAAAAATCTTGCCAACATCCAAGGGATTTCTCATTTGTAAAGTTAAATGCTCCTCAGTGAGAGGTGAGGGGATTACTCCAGCTCTGAGAGCGTTTCCCCTGACTAATATATCCAAAATGTATGTTGGGATTGCCCAACACTGATAATTCACACACCTCTGGAGTGGAATACAACAGCCATTCCGGGCTAGAAACATTATGCAGGAGGGGTTTAGGGAAGAGAAATGAAGAAAAACTAATCCAATTGAAACTGCAAGGGGAATTTAGGAAGCAGAATGCAATTATCCGACTTGGATATTGGCCAGGACATGTTAGTTAACATTTTTGCTTGCGGGAATTTTCATGGGATCTTTAATGACGGTGAATGGTCAGGGCTCTATTTTGCATCTCATTTGAAAGCCTGAGCTTTCACTTCTTCTTGAGGATGAAGTGAATGCTTTGCCTTCCTGCAGGATGAGGTGCTTTAGTCAATCTGCTTCCCTCCCACAGGGTCAAGGCTCTCTGGGCACACCTGCCTTGCAATCCCACACGTCCGGGGGTTTTCTTCACCCTGAGCTGCTCGATTGAAAGGAAATCCAGGTATTCAGCATTGCACATCAAAGTCCCGTTCCAGTTTAGATGGTCTTCACATGGAGAAGTTCCCCTACAGTTCTACTGGCCATGGCTTAGAATCACAGAATGGTTTGGGTTGGAAGGGACGTTAAATATCAACTCATTCCAACCCCCATGCCACGGGCATAGTTCCCTACTTCCCTAAGCACTAGGATACTGGTTTTCTTCCCTGTTTTATGAGGACTAATGGATGGAAGAATCATCTGTCAATAGTA
The DNA here is from genome assembly GCA_013400975.1 of Atrichornis clamosus. Lineage (NCBI taxonomy): Eukaryota > Metazoa > Chordata > Aves > Passeriformes > Menuridae > Atrichornis > Atrichornis clamosus. The sequence continues at coordinate 374,887 of WBMZ01002474.1, read as the reverse complement.
AACATGATAAATCTTACTGAAACTGGCGTTCCAGGAGAAAGGAGTTGATGCATAAAATATTTTCTTCTCTGTAATCACAATTTTCCTTTTAGCTATCTGAACTCGAATCTTTTCCGAAACAGACAGGCAAACAAGCACTTCTTCTCTGTAAAAAATCATTGTCTGGTTACAAATGTGTTTTTATATCAGTGCTTTTGGTATTCAGGCAAGGAAAACAGTAGGATGGCAGTTTGCTTCTCGTGAGGAGAAGGGGCTTCCTGTTCTTTTGGAGGCTTCGGGATGGTGTGTTTGCTGTGATTCAGTCAAACATTGTTCTGGGAACTCGGGGGATTGCTCTATATCCACCGAGTTACCTTTTAATCTGTTTATCAATGTGCTTGCAGACTATCTTTGAGGTCAGGAAGCAGTGGCAGATGCTGGGAGATAACATTAGATATGTATCCAGACTTTACTGTATAATTTTATTAACAAAAAGAGCAATGTAATAGTAGATACTTTTTTTTTTTCCCTTTCCTTTTCTACTGGAAGACCTATCCTAAGGTTTTGTTTCCCTGCAAGCTCAAACAGAAGTAGTCTGTGCTTCTAACCCACATATGCCACTGATACTCAAGTGCAACACAAATAATTAAAAGATAACAGGGTTAATACTCTTCTTGTAGCGGAGATTTTTGCTATTGATACAGGAGATTCCCCCAAAATCTTCGTGGTAACATCACTGTCAATAATTTAAAATGCTGTTTCAAAATCACTCAAAACATACATAATGTATAAAGTGATACATTTTGTATCCAAGGATTTTCTTTCTACATTTTTGTGTCTTTGTGGATGGTTTAGATTGTTTTGTGGTCTATGGAAGGATGGGTAAAGCTAATATCTACATCCACTCATCCTGAATTTCTGGTGAAAAGTAAAGAGTAAGTAAAGGTTCCTCACTCCGACCTGAGTTATGCAGGGCTATGGAGCATTTCCTACGGAATTTGTGGGATTTCACAGGGGCAGCTGTGAGTGCTGGGGAGAGTCTCATCATTCTGTCACTGCCAGACTTGCTTTAACTTACAGCTGGGCTTAACTATGCTCACTCCTCTTAGGATGTGAATCAAAATCCCAACTCTGAGCTTTTTCAGATGTTCAGAATACGTGGAATATAACGTTTCGAAAGGAATCACCATTGTCATCCAAAAGCCTCAGAGGAAGCCACTCTTCCTTGTGTTTGTAGAATAACAGTGTCTTTGGTGCAAGGCTTCTTAGATAGCTGTGTAAGGCTGGGGTTTGTCCCTCACAAACAAAGTGAGGGGGCTCGGGAACTTCCCATGTCAATAAAGAGCCTATTCCATCTGCCTCTGCGTGGCTTGACCCACAAGAAAACAACAAATGCTTCCACTGCTTGAAGGAATTTGATGAATATATTATGTTGGCCAGGTGTAAAGCTGTGATCTGTGACATTTCGTGCCTCATGTGGGCACTGTGCTGTCACGTGGCGCAGTGGGCTGCATTAATAGAGTCTTTGGGGATAAAGAGAGACAATATGGACAGAAGCTGTTGTTAGGCAAAATAAATTATAGAGTAGCTCTTCCAGTGTGAGAAGGATTGGGAGTGATGTAGTTTCAAACATCATTTTTTCAGTAATTGTGCTGTTTGAATTGTGACCTACTTTAATAACATTCTATCGTTTTTAATATTTCTTTATTCATTACATTTTATACACACTCAGGTGGTTTACTGCAAGCTGTGTGGAAATTACAATGAAGGTCAAGTGCTCTTTGTGAGGATAAGTTATTACTGAAAATATTAACTGTTGTCATTACTGTTTTCCAACATGAAATTTTATTTTTCTGGTGAATGAAGAGATGATGTTGGGCTTGTGTTAAAGTGTGTGATTACTGTCAATAGACCAAAGTCCCTCCAGTCACAGGTTTGAGATGTACATGATCACTGAACAAGTCTCACTTTGAATTGATTTATTTTTCCCTGCACTGTTAAGCTGGTACAAGCCCTTATCTGCAACATCTTTCTGATTAGGACTGGTTTCTACAGATTTAACTTTTAAATGCCTTCAGTAAGCTGAGGCTAAACTGAGATTTGCAACTTTACTATTGAAATAACCATGCCTACACTTGGCTTTGCAGCCCTTCAAATAAGCTTAAATTCATGCTTTAAATTATATTAGTTCAGTATTTTTCATGTGGAAAAGGCTTTGGTCTGCTGGAGGTCTGTGTGGAGTTGGAGTAAAGCCTTAGTTAGGGTTGAGAGCAGGCTCTCCATGGCAAATGCTGGTGTCAGTTCAGTCACAGGTGCTCCATAGTGGTTTTCCATAAAAATGACCTTCCAACAGTTGCCCTGTGGTGAGTGGACTCGTAATTGTGAATTTTTAGTGAGAGTTTGGAAAAAATGTGCTGTGGAATCATGACATCAGCTTCTGAGATCATAATCCCACTTTGGTAGAGCAAAGTTCTTACTTGTCTTGGAGGTATGGAAATCCACACTGTTGGGAAAAAAGGGAAGCCTTGCAGCATCCCTGCTGTCTTTACAAAGCCTAACAGACATGTTGGATACCAGTGCATCATTTCTTACACATTATTGAAATAGAATCGTCTTGTGTAAAGGTCAGCTGTCCACAGTATCGGAAATATTTCCATTTTTATTATGCATATTTAGGGTTCCTTTAGGAATCCAGTCTAAAAGGTGTACAATGAAGACAGAAGAGTTGCAGTGAATATTCAACCTCTTGGCTCTTGCAGCAGGTCAGGGATTGAAGCATGACCAGCTTTCTCATTGCATTACCAAAATTCTTGCCTGCTGGTTTGATGTGATGGATTTACAGGTTTCCCTGATCCGAGGCCAGGGATATCTCCATTTACAAGTCATGTGTGTCTAATTTTCCTTCTGAGCTATGTAATTTGAATTCTCTATAGTCGTGTCCTCTAAGTATAATGTGGGAGAAAAATGGGCTAAGTAGGTAAATGTCCTGCTGCTACAGCTGCTGGACTGCTCTGCTGGGTTTGGGTTGGACAGGTAAGTTAGGAAGGCAAGAACCATTTTGTAGAAACAAAAATAGGAGGTTTTTAGCTGAATGTCTGTGTTCTGAATGCAATTGAGCTACACTGGACAAAGCTTCTCTGTCACCCCAGCATAACAGAGGAGTGGAGCAGGAGAAGGTTAGCCCAGCAAAGAGAGCACTTCTGATAAAGACTTATTAAAGCCATATGGAGAAACAATAAGGAACTGTCTTTTCCATGTAATTAAGGGCAGGGTGTCATACAGGATGAGCAGACGCAAGCAGGACACTTCACACAGGTGGTGTTCTGCAGGAAAGCTCGGTGCCTTGGGATGTTGAGGGTGCTAAAAGCTAACACAGACCAAACAATCCCCTGGAAAAGTTTGTGGTGGAACTGAGGACCCAGGCTGGGGGTGATACTCCTTCTGGTGTCTGGAGGCTGGAACAGTGTTCTGGTGAATTATTGCAATATGTGTCTGCTCTTGGTGCCTGCCAAGGAGCCAAGGTTACTGCACACAGGGCCAGCTGGCCCCGTGCTCCGAGCCAGACGGGCTTTCTTACACGTAGGTGAAGAGAGCCAAAAGCCAGAGCAGGGTGGTTCATCTCTTCGCTGCTGGCATCCAGGTTTCTCTTGAGTCAAAGCTGCTCGAGTATGGGAGATGGCAGAAGTTGTTTCTAAGAGGCAGCAGTGTTGGAGGAGAGGTGCTATGTTCTAGCAAGCACCCAGTGTTGAAAAGGTGGAGAAAACTGAAGTAATTGATTGTGCAGGTGATTTATTTTGCTGTAGTTTTAACCGGTGACTTTGGTTTAGGCCTGTTATTTCACTTACCTGGTGATACCCTTGGTGTTTGACAGTGTAATGATCTATGTGTTGGAGATACTTGTTCTTATCCAATACTTGTGTTGGATATATCTGTATCCATCTGTACCTGGATCCACAGCTGAACAAAGCTTGTAAAGGGACCCAGCAGAATTTTAAATGTATATATTTAAATTAAAACAAAATTTAGACACCACTAGATTGCATTTAGGTCATGTTTAAAGCTTTGTTCCAAGCTCACGGCATGGAAACTCCATTTCTATTGGAAGTGGAAAATCTCGGGTACTTGCTTGACATGAGGAATTAGGGCTTAAGAAGAACACAAAATATCATGAGACTTGTGATAAAATCTTAAGCACTGTATGAGCCACCAAGGGCTGTCAGATTGTAATTAGGTTTGATTATCAGCTTGAGCCAGATTTGCACAGGTTACTGAGACATGGAACGCCCCACTGCCAGTTCCTTGAGCAACCCAGTCCTCCAATGGATCCCTTCCTTGATGATGGTGATATGGATTGATCAGGCCTTTTTTAAATTCCCTTTGCAATTTTTTTCTCTTTCTTTTGTGGGTGACTTTGCACAAGCTCAGGTTATCTCGTGCCTGATCACAGACCGCCAGGAATTCCCACGTGGAGAAATGATCTGGGCTAAGCATCACTGTTGGTCCTGTAGGTTATGGTTTGCCCAGTTCTTTCTAACTCTGGAGATTGAGGAAGTATTTTTAATTCTAAATGGTTGTCTTTGAAATAGGTTGCTTTTCTGTGGAAATCCTTGTCTGTTTCTGTAACTTTTTGTAGGCAAATTTTGAAGAACTATAATATTAATCTGGTAGTAAGGATGCCACCTTATGCAGGGCCATAGGGTACAATGACATTTGTTAGTGGGAGGACCCGGGGCAGAGTTTATTAATATTTCCACTTCTTAGAGACTCTGTTGTCTTCAGATTATCGCTTCAAGTGCAAACACACAGTGGAGATTACACATGGCAACATTTAGAAAGCAAAGTTCAGATGCTGTAATTGTGCAATGGAGTCGCTTGGAATTATTTAATAAAAGAGGCATACAAAATGGTTCCTCACTCTAATTTCATTAATAATGTATTTTGCATTGGGCTGGAGATGTTTGGCTGGCAGCTTTTCTTTCAGTGTGTTGTGGAACAAACCTGTAACCCACTAGGATTTCCTCTCTGGAGTTAGGCTGTGTGTCATGGCTACTGAGAGCGGCAAGGAGATCATGCAGCCCTGATTTCAAAAGTACAAGCCAGGGGATGGAATAGCCTTTTTTAGCTGTCAGCAAATAGGAACAGAGATGGGAGAAATTGTGCTCTGTGAAGGAAAATGGCATGTCCATTGAAGCTAATTAATTTGGTATGTATCCTGATTTATTTCCCTGTTCACTGAAGAAGCAGTGCGGACACACGCTCACTGTTGTGCCAAAGACTTTCACGGGAGCACTTTTTGCCAGTGATATTTCTCTCCCTACTTCTACCTATTAGTTGCAAACATCACATTTTACCTTGCAGATGTCGGATGCTGGCTCTCTGGTTCTTCTCACCTTTGCTTCCCCTGCAGCTCCCACACCTGATTGGGCTCCCAGCTCTGCAGTTGCCTGGATAACTCACTTTCTGCCTCATTTACTCCCCAATGGCTGCTGAACAATGTTCCCAAATTCAGGACCAGCCCAGCTTTGTGACTGGCTGCTCAGGATGCTGCAGTGGCAGTGCGTTCAGTGACTTCTCTTTAAAAATGTTATGGCCATACATCTTCTGAATTGTAAAGCTAGATTTCATTGCCTTCACCAGAAGGAGGGAATGAACATTGGGGAAAAAAACAATCCCACTGAGGGTACTGTGAGGAATTCCAGCTGAGTGATTCAGCAGGGTGGAGCTGGTGCCAGGGATGAAGTGTTGGTGCCTCACCTGGAGTAAAGCAGACGTTCCTGGTTACCTGATCCATCCTGCACATCTCTTACAAACACCAGACCAAACCACTTGAGTTGTTGGTACTTTACACTTGAAGAAGTGAATGCCGAGGTTTTGGAGTGGTTAGAATTATTTTTTTTCAGTGAGAGACCTTCTTTAGAGTAAACCTAAGGCAACTTGAGAGCACTGTCTGAGCTCTTTTCAGCGTGGTGCTCACAGTGATGTGAGCGCAGGTCAGGGTGTGAGCTGAGGGTGCTGTTCCCCATCAGTGGTTTTTCTCTGCACAATATTACGTATTCAGTCCTTGGTGGCTGGGAAGGAAGAGCCTTGGACTGACTCCCTTCTCACAGGTACATCAGCATCTTTGTGAGCCCTCACTGATCTGGTGGTCGCTGACGTTCAGTCTGTGGGAAGATGCACAAATGTGAGTCTGGCGTTTTTTAGTTTCTTTTGTTAAGTTTCTGTTCAGTCAGAGCTGAGGCTTTTTAATGGAGACTTGTATGGGCAGGTTGTGGCTTTTTTTCCCATGTGGTTATTTCTGAAATCTTCCTCCCATCATGTTTAAGGCCCTTTTTAAAACCTTGTGGGGGTGTACCCTGATTCTACTGCAGTTCAGCACAGCACTGTGATTGCCTACCTTGTGCCCTGTCTTAACCAAAACAACATTTTCATGTGTACAGTTTTATCCATTTTCCCACCTAACTAAAAGCTCTGTTCCTGGTGTCAGAATCCCAGTCTCTTGAATGTTGGAAAGTAGATGGTATTTTTGCTTTAAATTTCCTATAAATACTGTGCTAACAGCACAGAAACAAAATGCCATATAAACGCAAGTAATTTTTACCTAATTCCTTAACCAATTGGGGCAAGCAATAAAGTAAAATTGGGGCTGAGACGTGGCATGTATGGTGCTTTGCTGTACTCTGTGGACATCTGATTTGTAATTGTAATGTTGCTTATCTTGTGGGTGGCATATTATTTTAGAGCTCAGCATTGGAGCCGGGTAACTGCTTGTGATTCTGTTGGAGAATGGGAGAGACAACAGAACTAGACTGTGATCTTATTTTTTGGTGTTTTTCTCTTGGAGGAGGCTGAATCTGACTGCCTTGGCACCGCTCCATAGCAGAGGAGCTTGCAGTGATGCTGCAGTTTTGTTGGTGCCACTGCAGACACAAAGGCTAAAACAAATCAAACTGAGCTGAGAGGAGCAGATGGGGCAAGCGAGAAGTTGGGAAATCATTCAAAGTGTTAGACACCGAATGATTTCAATTTTCCCGAGACAAGCGGGTGCTGTGGCACAACATGGCTCTTTCTGACACTCAACACACGTGAGACAATTTTGGAATAAAAGCTGCATCAGGTGTTCTGTTCCCAAATTTCCCTGCCTGAGGGAGAGTGTTTGCATTTGGCAAGGATAACTGCAAGGGGGTGAGGTGGTGAAAACAAGCTTATCATGAATCCTTTCAGGTGATTTGTTGACCACTTTGAGCAGGATGGATATAACAAATAAGTTCCTCCTTTGGAAGAAAAAATGAAATTTATAGGGGTATCACAAGACAGTGGCAGTCAAAGAAATCAGACAGAGACATCTCCTTTCTTCTGAAAATGTTATCTTGATTTTAATGTTCTCCTTAAAGGATACAATTTCCCCCATAATGTGGGAATAACCAAAAGAATAAACCCCTCACTTTGATAAATATGAATGTTGGAAATTTGGGCATCTTCATGTGTACAAACCCAAGTAACAACCCTTGGAGAAAGGAAAAAGCTCTGTTTCCCAGTCTTTCCAGTCCTGAGTGATGGTTTTGCCTTGTCCTAGCAGAGGATTTTTAGGGTGCTGCCTTACTAGAATATCGGGTAAGGCTGTCACTGACCTGAGCTTAGTGTTTCCCCTTCTTATATTCTCTTAAAAAGCTGCAGTACTAAAAGGTGTAGAGTGGGGAAACTTCTAATTTTCAAGTGGAAGCACTAAGGTCTGAACATGTGTGAGCTGAGCTAAGCTGTACTCCATCAATAATGAATCCACAGAAATTCCTTGGAATGCGTGACCTGTACTCCTCTGTAACATTGTTCTTCTCTCATGATTCTCCTTTAAGGCATTTGGTTTCTTTTAAAAGTAGAGAAATGAGATACAAAGAATTCTGTTCCCATCTGATAATTGTGGCCTAAACACAATTTTGCAGTATTTATTGTTTGTAATAAATAAATAGACTGTAGATAATTCCTGTTTAAAATGCTTTGGGGCACAGAAAAGTTAGATGTAGGAAAAATGTGTATGATAAGGCATAGTTCCAGCAGAAAGAAAAGGAACTTAAAAAGCAGTTGGATTCTTTCCATCCACCCTGCAAAGGAGAAAATTGGTTTGCAGGAAATATAGGTCATGGCACTGTTCTGGCATCTTGATGTTGCTGTTTTGTAAGTACGCTGGATTGCTGGCAGCACAATTTGGGACTCCCATTAGAGCTGCTCTTTGCTGTCAGACTTAAAGGCCACTTAATATCCCTTATCTGATCTAATGCACTCCTCACATAGACAAAGAAAATTTAAAAGGTGCTGTGAGTTTGGAGTTTTTTTGTTTGGTTTTTCTTTATTTTTTATTTTTTAAACAAGTTATTGAAAGCCAATTTGAAGACTCTTCCTGCTGTTGCTTCCACAAGTCAGTTACTTTAATAAGGACCCAAAGATCAGGGATGCTCCATGAATGGGACATTAAAGGGAGATTCTTCTCCCCTCTCCATGGTAAGGCACAGAAGAAAATTAAACCTTGCATTACGGTGCCACTGTTTTACAGAAACCAGCTTATTCTTGGAGGAAAGCTTTGGCTTTTTGAACATGGACTTTGGTTATGGGATTAATCTAATTTCTTTGTGTTAGGAAAAGTATTAAAGGCAGCTGTATTCTGATTTAGGTGGTCTGTGTTGTCCTCTGTGTCCAGCACCAGGACAGGCTCAGTGGTGTTTGCAGGGACTGGAGAACAGACAGGATCTCTGTGGGGACAGGAGGTGACACTGCTCCCACCTGAGACGTCGTGACACTGAAATGTAAAGAAAATCAATGATTTTTCTGCCTAGTTCTGCACAACTGGTGTCTGTGAACAATAAGAGGCCAAGATGAAAACAGACGTGTGGAAAGGAAACTTGGGTGAGGAATTGCAGGTGCCCTGTGGCTGCTGAGGTGCAGTGCAGTGGGGTCGGCACTGGACTCAGCCCTGTGACGGCGCTCGCTCTCCTCAGCTCTTCCCCTGTCCTGTGGTGAGACACAAATGATGTTTATCTTTCTGGTGTAGCATGATGCGGTGCAGCTTTAAAGATGGATATATCTATAGGTATAGCTACATATGGAGATATATATATATGTATGTGAATGTCAGGTTGGTTTGAAATGTTCTTTGTGCTCTCCAGCTTTCATGACCGTGGGCCCTCCTTACAGTGACAGGGCTGCAGGCAGCCTGCTCCCATCCATCCCACTGTACTCCTGTAATTTTAGGAATTATGTGCTGTGTGTAAACACACCTGCCTTGCTAAAACTGCTTCATATTCACATAAATATTTTAAAAAATGTTTTATCTTCAATAAAACTGGAAGTCAACAAATCCATGAAATCGGATGAAATCAAAGTCAGACTTGCTTCTCCCTCACCATCTCCTGTGGTGCCTTGTGACTCGTGGATTGTTGCAGGTGCAGGACTTGGTTCCTGGGGTTTGTTGCAGGCGCAGGACTGTGGTTCCTGGGGTTTGTTGCAGGTATAGGTCTCTCTCAGACTCATTGTACCAAGTAGGGCTGCGGTGTATTGAAATCCTTTTGTTTTGGTTGAAGTTCTACCAATTTATTGCTGCTCAATCTGGAGATTTCCAGGCATGACAAAGACAGAAGAACGCGACTCCAGGATTTTCTTGCTGCCCCAGTGTGTTTGCAGTGGGGTGTTGTTGTTGGGGAGTTCTTTAGGAGCAAACAAAAGCAGTGCAAAGCTCCCTGCTCGTAAGGCACGGCTCGCGCTCCCCTGGCTGATGGAATGGCTGAGCTCTGGAACGAGCAGGAGCCCAACACTTCCCTCTGCTTCTTGCCTGAAAATTTCCTAAAACCCCTAACAACTTTCATTCATTATCTGCTGGTACGCTTGGATACGAGGCAGGATTTTTTTCAAACAGGCAATCAGGAAAATTTCCGGTGGTGACAAGTAGATTTTCCTTTTGGGTTGTTCTAAGACTCAACCCAATATTGTTGTATTTTATTTCTTGGTTTCTTAGTTTCTTTTTATCACTGGCGGCAGCATTTGTAGGACTGATTCTTTGAATCTTGAACAAGGTGGTTGTGTGTGCACACACGTATGTGTGTGTGATTTTAAAAAAAGCCAAACATAATACCTTTTAAAATCTATCTATTTTTATTATCTTTTTATATAAAGATGCAAAAATGAGGAAACAGAAAGTCCTATCGGTGGTATGTGTGTGATTGAAATGCATAGATTCTTATACATAAATTATTTTTGCATGCAATTGCATGAACAAATGGAAAAGCTGGGTTTAGGACCCCTTGAAAATAATCTATTTTTGTTAGACATGCATATCATTTAGATATATGCTTGTCTACGCAGTGTATAATTTTTCAGTGGCTCTTTCAGAGGTAATTGTGGAAGGCAAAATGTGCTGTGTGAATATGGTACTTCAAATTGTAGAATGCTTCCATGAGAAAATATATGATTAGTCTGCACATAATCTCTTCAAAGGCCCTATTACAATTTTGAACTCTCAGATGGCTTGGGCAGTCTTTGCTCTCATTTTGGAGGGACTGAGGATGTTAAAACCATTTACATGTATTGTCACAAAATAATTTTATGGGGTTGATCCTGCCTGACACGATGCTTCATGCCATGATGGAAAATTCATAAATGTTTTCTTCCATTTGATGCTCAAGAAGCACTTAAATGCACTCATTTCTGTTAAGAGTTATTTTCTCTCTTTATATCCAATTCATAGATTATGGTCAAGTGTTCATTTTTATGGTATTTACAAGAAATCAGTAGAGCCAGCTTGCTCATAACACTCCCTCCACCCCCTGCCCAGATTCATCCTTGCAGCATCCTGGAACAAAGAGAGCTGAGATTCTGAGCCATGCTCAGATCTGATTTAATATTGCATTCTCCTGTAGTAAATTTTTGAGAGGCTGAGTTGTTTGTGGCCAAAGAGTCTAAGGTTACGTCCATTATAGCAAAGACAGGAGTGATGGTTAACAAGTTTTTGAGCTGTCTAAATATTTTAATTAGGGATGAAATTCTCAGTCTTGAATTTGCCAGCTGTGTGTGTGTCTGTGCCCAACCCTCTGCTCAGCCCACAGATCCCTAGTGATGGTCTTCACTCCAGCTTCTCTTTGCCTTAGAGGTAAAGCATCCCACCTTTCTCTTTGCATGGCCTGGGAGTTTGTCAAAGGCAGTCTGCTCTGGGCATTCAACTCTTGGAAGAAGCTCAGATTCATGTGGAAATCTCTCTATTCATCAGTTTATCAAACAGAATGTTGAGTTGTCCCTTAGAGCATTAGCTGCAGTCTTGTGGGAAAGGCTGCTTGTGGAAAAATGTGCTGTTGGATCCTGGATTAACTGCAGGTGTACTGGGGGAATGAAACCCATTCTGGGATTGTACTGGAATCTGACAGCTGCAGTTGCAGCAGCTGTGGACCCCTCCATCTGTTCACCCGTGTCTAGATAAAACACAGCAACAACATGCTGGTATGTGTGTCCTGTAAAAACTGAAACATGATCTAATGTTTCCAGACTGGAGATGGCTCCTGAACATCTCCTGGTACTAAGTGGTGCCTCAGAATTCATGTGGAATTGCTGAAATTGGGTCCAGAGCACACCCCAATGAGTGGCTTGACTTTCAGACTTGGTCAAGTGTGATTTTTCTGGATAACAGACTGTAAGGTTGGAATGGTGGGTAAGTATTTAGAAAAGACATCACTGCCTGAGACTGTCTGTAACTCCTGATATGTGAGGTCAGCCTTGCTTTTCCTTAGAGAATTCCTCCGTGGTTGTCTTGCTTCCCTTCAGGAGGGATATTGATATTCTCTGCTGAACTGGTCTACACTTTGTTTGGCTGTTTTGATCTACCTTTTTTAAAGTCTTGCAGATCACTTTGGATTATCTGACAGATTAAGTGAGAAGGAGAACATGTGTGGGGTGTTGGTGGCTTAGTCCCGAATCCAGACCTGACAAATTATGTGTTCCAAACTGAGCTAATCAGGAACCCGAAGCACCTGTTTGTCCACTTGCAATTAGAAGAATCATCCCAGTTTTCTTCCTGCTTTTGTTGCCTTGATTAATGTGACAGTGACTTGCTCTCATGCAGTGTGTTCTCCTTTATAAGAGATACTTCAGTGACTTCGGAGGTGGTGGAGGGGGAGACCAGCTGGCTGTAGAAGAGGTGTGTAGGATTTGGTCGCTTTAGGTGTTGGTTTTACTTGCCTGGGTAACACATTTGTTTCACTCTGTTGTTTTGTGGCTTGGCCTTTGTGTTCTCCATAAAGGAATTGTGCAGCTTGGGCAGCACAGGGTACACAGCAGTGCTGCTTATGTCCCTAATGCTCCGTGCTGAGGGAAGGTGATGGGAAAGGTTGTGGTGAGAGAGCTCTGAGGAGCAAAGCGTGTCACACATCATCAGACTGCAGCGGTGTGGAGATGACACATTGATTCTGTTACTCAGTCCCCTCTGGGTGTCTGTGACCAGGTGGTGATGCTGATTTTTCACAGAACTTCAGCTGCCTTTCACAAGTTCGTGATAATTTATCAGCCTGTGCACCTAAAAGTGAGCAGTTCTTTCTGAAACTCGCTTTGTGTTCAGTGGAATTGATGATTTAAAAGATGTGCCCACAATATATTAAATAGCTAAACTGGTTTGGGAATTCAAATTTGATTCAGACCATTTGGTTAAACAAAACTTACCAGTGTCCTGTGTTTTTTCAGGTATTGGTCAGAAATGTCTTATTCTTTCAAATAATAAGGCTGCTTAGTTCTGTTAAAAGCAATAGATAATCTCTTTGCACAAACCAAAGGAAGCAGTGTGTTTGAGGGGGATGCAGTGAGCAGGGGTGATCTCAGCTGAGGAGCCAGTTCAGTTCCTGACACAGCTTTCACTCACTGCATTGGCTACAACAACCATTTTCTGGATCTTGTCACGATTTTCAAATGTGAATTTGTATGTTGGATTAAAAATCTGTTAACAAGTGATAAAAGACTGAGCATAAAAGCAGTGGGAAGGATCCTGCATGAAGAAAAAAAATGTTCCCTTTCTGTGCTGGGGGCCTGACTGGTGGTAGCAGTGCTGTGACCCTTTTTCAGTCACCAATTATCACCCATCAGGATTCACAGAAACCGGTTTTGGTCAACAGACCCCCTGTTCGCTCTTCCTGGTCGGTCAGAGGTTGGATTCAACCTTGGAGATCTTTTCCAACCTTAATGATTCTCTGATTCTACTCACTAGACACAGCATCAAGGCAGGTTTTAGGCTGTAGATCACACATTTTAGGCTGATCTTCTGCTTCTTTCTGCTTTCCACTTTTGCCGATGATGCTGAGGCTGGCAGGAGCATTTTGCAAACCTTCGTTACCTCTCCTAAACATTTTTTTCCTCTCCTAAACCTTTTGTTTCCTCTCCTAAACCTTTGTTCCTCTCCTAAACCTTTGTTCCTCTCCTTGCACCTCAGGCCGACATCAGCTTGGACAGCGTTACCTTGTTCTGTGGGGCAGCTCCCCGTGGTCCTCAGGCTGCTGTCAGGGAGAAATTGCCACCTGAGGTTTGTTACGTAGGACAATGCTGGGATGTGGCTCTGCCTTGCAAGCAGCTCTTGCAAGGAAATGCTTCTGTTGGCCACTGACCACAGCAGTTTGGCCACTGGGCCTGCTGAGCTGTGCTTCGTGTGCTCTGAGCCCTCACGAATCGCTGCTGCAAGCGCGCACCGAGCTCCGCCGCCAATCCCCGCGCGGAGGCTGGGTGGGATGTGCTGACCTTTCCAGGAAGCCCTGGGCTCCCCTGGAGATGCCTCCCTGCCACCCGAGATCAGCTGTGTCTATAGTTCACGGCTGGTATTTTTGGCAAGGTTGTATTTTATTACTTTTCGAATTTTCCCCTGCTTTTTCTGAGATGAGGAGGAGCTGCTGTGGCTGCATCGAGTGTTGGTTTTGGTGAATTTCTAACCCACAGAAAGGTGCCTGCAGCTCAGGATAGGCACACTTTAAAATGTGTATTTATGAATTTAAAATTACAAACACATTTTTGCTTGGGTGTTTTATTTTTCGATTTTTTTTTCCCAAATAAACCCTGTAACGAGTTGATCCTTTGACTCACCCACAGATAAGACAGTTCCAGTGAGAGAAGCTGTTTTATGGGATTCATTTTGGAAGCTATTCAAGGAAATTACTGTAGGCTTTTTGAGAAAATTAGTGAAAGCGTGGAAGGACCACAGAAAGGCTTTTTCCCTTAAGATTTTAAGTATGCTCTTATGAAGGGAAGGAAAAAACCCAACCCCTGGTAATTAATGAATTTTAAAAATAATGAAATAAAATTATGCAAGCTCTGGTTTTGGATGTGGGTAAGTACTTAGCTGTTTCTACCAGTGAAAGTTATATTTTAAATTGGGGCTCTTAGATGGGAAAGGAAATTACTTAATCACTTCTTCAAATGTGTGTGTAAATGTGGGAGCGTGTGTGTATCCCCTTTGCAAGATGTTAAAGAGTTTGGATTTAGGATGATGTTAAAAAACTAAATGTACAACTTGTAGGTGTAAAATGATCAAGGGAACTAATCTGTTGGGCTGTGGGAGCCTCAGGATCTCAGCTTGTGATGAATATAATCAGCTGAATTCACCTGAAGTTTTTATCCTGGGGGGGGGAAAAGAAGTGAATCAAACTTCTGGGTTTTCACAGGGACTTTCTGATTATTTGAATTGGAGAGAGTAATTTCTTGGTGCCTGAATTAGGTTAATGTTTTGTGGGTATACATATATGTATATATATATATATATGATCCAGGGCATGGAGAACTGGGGAAACTGCCCATGGACTTCTCCTGTTGAACAAAATTATATCTTTGACTCTTAATGACGTAGGTTATTATAGGAAGTCAGACCGTTGGAATAACTTAATCTAATTCTTGTAAATGTGAGCCACACATGGGCTGTGTGATGCTGAACTGCAGCGAGGGGAATAGAAGAGCAGGTGTGGCTGTGGAGGATCCCAGCAGTATCCCGAGAAACTTTGCACTAAACAGCAAATAACTTGGAAATGTGCCTCATCTGTGCATGGGGCTAATTGATTTCTGTGCCACTTGGTCTGTGGTGTTGTTTGTATTCAAGGTACTCTTTGGAATCCCTCTCTCTCTTTATTCCTTTGTGCGTAGCAGACACCACGGACATCGAGGTCAGACAGCAGCCACACTGAAGCCATCCAGGGAATTTTTGGGCACACTTTCACATCAAAGGACAGACACTGTGCCTGTGCATCTTGCACAGTCTGGGATATATTACACCTGAGACCATCTTGTTGTAAATACTTCTGTAAATACTTTTTAAAATATTGTTCTCATGGGGTGTAAGCAGGGTGCCAGGGGGTCTGGAACAGGCACCGTGTGGCCTCACCATCCCCACCAGTGCAGACGTGTTGGGTGGGGTGCTATTGCTGCTGTTACTTCATCAGATGCTCGGGGTAGGTACAGAGGGAGGTCAAGAAAGTTGTGTGAGAAACTCCCTGCTACTCTGCATCCTTCTCCTTGGATGTGATGACCTAAGGATCCCAAACTCTGTGCTTGGACTCCTTCCCACTTGTGGGTAACACAAATGTCTCCGTGGGATATGGAGTTTCTCCCCCTCTCCTCTAGTCTCTTTTCTCCAGTGTTATTTTCTGGGTGGGAATAGCACATTAGCCTATTTAAAAATAACAAAAATATAAACCCAAACAAAAAAAAATCCCACCTTGAATGACTGAATTTGTCACAATAATTAAGTATGGTAGCTACTGCTCTGGATGTGTTTCACCTGCTAAGAGCTACTGCAGTCAGCACCATATGGTGGCCTTTTTTTTCCCTTTTTAATAGACTTAGAACAGCAATTTGTTTCACCCGTGAGCCAGCACCACAGCATGCATTGCTTAACAGAAACAACGTCAGACTGGTGAGCTTTTCATTTTAAGTTTCAAGGAGCATTTAGTTGAGCTTCAGAGCCTGCTTTCTGGCATGTCTATTTGCATTGTAATTCTTTGATGTATGAAAGTGAGGGGCTGAAGGACAGAAGGGCTTGATTTTCTGACCAGAGACTCCTCAGTGCTTCAGTCTTAATGTTTGCAAATAATATGCTAATATTTACCTGCCTGTTAGATTTATTGCCAAGCTCTCACCAATGTCTGTATGTCACCCTGAGACTGGGGAAAGAAAATTACTGAAGATACGGAAAATATTGTTTTATTTGATGGGTGGAGTGAAAGTGCATGTTGAGTTATGGGTGTGTCTGTGCTGCGGAACAGGGCCTGGTGCAGGATTGCTGATCCTCTTCCAAAACACAGAACAGTGCTACAGCACCATGATGCTGTCCTGAGCACCTTATCCCTAACAGTGCCACGGGGATGTGTCAGTACTACTTCAGCCTTTTTTTTACTAAATTACCAGGGGTACTCAGTTTTTTAACAACTTTCTGCAGTGTGCCCCATCAGCTTATATAATGCACAACCACAAGCAGTTCAGGATCCACCTTATCTTAAAGCTTTGTTTTTGAGGTTGGCAGACACAATGAATACAAAAATATGATTTTTTGCATGTTTTTAGGCTTCATTAAAGCTTGGGCAAGTTGTGCAGTACGTTATTAGCCTGGAAGGACATTTCCAGAATGGAATGACAATGTGGTAGCACAGCAAGGTAACCTGCAGTGCACAGGGCTTGTGTTTAATTCCCCTTCCATGCCACTCCAGGTAAATTGGTCAGGTTGGGGAGGCAGCAGGGTTCTCTGTGTGGAAGGGCCACGAGAACACACACACAGACCACAGTGGGCTCAGTCTGTGCTTGGGAGGCTGCAAATAGCCCATTTCAGACCTGTCACCTGCCCAGGCAAACGTCGAGGGGGCCATGCTGAGTCCTCATTCAGATGCAGGAGTGTGGTCCTGCTGTCTTGCATCCCTCCTCCCTGTCCCCTAATTGGGCCTGGGATCTTGCAGTTCGTGATGGCCATCTAGGTCTGGATCAATATCTTGGGTTACTTTTGTTACGTGATAGTGTTGATAATCTGATTCTGCAAGTTGCTTACTCGGTGATAACCAAGTCCTCTGCTTAATTAAGAAAATCTGCTTAAAAATAAGATATGTATCTGGGGGAAATGCAGGTTACAAATGGTTGCAATTAAACCTCATGTAGCAGATTTCCTGCATCTGTCCTATTGTGTTTCTGTTTCCTTTCTTTAAAGGATAAGGATGCAACATTTCTAGAGAGTGTAGGTGTTTTGTTCAGAGTTCAAGATCATCTCAAGTGAGATGAGTTTGAACTGTCTCACCCCCAGCCTTGCTCTTGTCTTGCATCCTTGTGTACTTTGACTGGAATAAAATGTACTTTTAATTTCACAAAGCTTTAGAAAAAATGGGGAACTCTGAGTGGGTTTTTTTTGTTGTTTGTTTTTGTTTTCTGGGTTTTTTTTGTGTGGGCAAAGCCCCACTGTATCCCTGCAGACCAGGAGGCTGCAGGAGAGAGCATCCTCCAAAATGTGGGATTTTCCAATCCCAAAGGCAAATTTCTCTTTAATTTTCCACCAAGAGTACTTGCTCTGCATAGGAGAGATTTTAATGTGAGTTTTGGTAAGAGTGAGATAGAAAGAACTGTGCCTTGGTGTTCTCTTAACTTTTTTGGAGAAAAAGGAGCTTAGGGGTGGGTAGTGCGGTATCCAAGAGCTTTTTGTTTTTCACAGTCTTTTAACTTTGCGTGTCTTTGCCACTTGCAAGTGCTCAAGTGCTGTTCAAATGGGTTTAGTTTGCAAATTTAAACGAGCTTGCTAATGTTTGCATTTTAGCAATGCCATCTAGAAATACTGATTAAAAATGTCACCTAGTGATTTTAATCTGTGAGGAATGGGCAGTTCTGGAAAAAGTGGATCTGTTTCTTTCTCAGTACACCTCCATCACGGCAAAAATGGTCCTGGTAATGTTCCTTGCTCGAAAGGAGTGTGTTTGGCTGAAAAATAGGAATTTGCATTCTGTTTCTGAAGCACCAGTAAACTCCAATCTTCTCAACCAGCACTGGATTTGAAGTTGAGATTTCTGGCTCGAGGGAATCTTGTCCACCTTAGAGTTCCTGGGTGATTGCCCTGAGCCAGCCCGCACTGAGGAGCTTCCCAGGGCCCAGCACCTGGAAGCCTTGGCTCCCTGGGAGGTGTTGTGACCTCACCAAACTGGGGACATTTGCCCAAAACCTCTTTTAATCAGAAATTTTCTGCTCAGGTGTTAGAGCCAAGATCTGCTGATAATTGCAACACAGAGGATGTCGTGTGTTTCTTCTGCCTGCAGGTCCCAAAGTCAGTATTTTTTTTAGCAATTGCTGATATTTTGTTTTGCAAAGCAAAGTCCTTCAGTAATCCAAAAATTGCTCCCCAGACTACAAGTAAAGGACAGGATTTTATCTTGTGGGAGAACAGTATTGTCAAGTGCCCTGTTATTCAGTAGTCAGGAGGATGTGTCCTGCAGTCAGAAATACTTCAGAGAGCTGGTGTGTGGTTGGGGATGGCCTTACTGGATTTATTTAGAATCATTAAAGTTGGAAAGGACCTTTTAAGATCATGTAATTTCTGAAAGTCAGCGATTCCTGTTAGGAGCACCAGGGACTCGTGGTGCAGGTGGATTCTTCTCCTCTGCTCACTGCAGCAAACAGACACATGGAGCCCTCAGACAGGAAAGCAAAACAAAGTAAAAAGGAGGAAAAAAGAATAAAACTGATTTAATTTTTCACTTAATTTGGTGTCTTTCATTTACAAAAAAGATGGAGGGAGGTGAGAGTCAGTTACCATATGCCAACTGTATTACTGAATGTGTTCTTTCATATATGAAATTATCCCATAATTGAGACAAATTGCTTGAATCATTAAAAAATCCCAGAAATGCTGATGTAGGGAAGACCTTGGGAGATAACTTAGTGTGTTGCCAGGCTGTTAGGTGAGATCAAGTGTACCTGTCTCACCTCCAGAAGCTGACAGTCTGTCTAACCTCTTTTTAAACCTTGGATATTGATTTCTCATCTTCCCTAGACAGCCTGTTCTGGGTCTTCACCACTTTCACTGTTAACAAGACTTTCATTTTTCTAATACCTAATCCTTCTACTGCTTGTCCTCCTGTCAGTTGCTGGAGAAGAACTGATGGATGTCCTCTCCTGTTACTGCCTTGTTGGACACTTGTGGATGATGCTTAGCACCTCCTTAAATTAATCTCTTCTTTGCTTTTCAGGAAGAAAAAGACAAAAAAAGGAATTTGGATCCTTTTTTTTTTTTTGCTGACTGTGCTTCTGAAATGACTGAGGGGTTTGTGATGGGTTTGGTTTTTTTGTTTTTTTGGGGTTTTTTTGAGGTCTGGGTTTTTTTCCCCTCCAATTGACCTTTCCTCTATTTTAAGGATATCTATTGGGATATCCCTCAAAATGGGGTATCTATTGAGACAGCAAATGTCTTTATAGTGCAATAGGAAAGGAAGAATAAGCTCCTTGGTCTTAGCATCTCATGCTTCTGTCACACTTCTTAGATATTTCTGGTTTTTCAATAATACTGTATTTTTTACTTGCATTTGTTGTAAGTGGCTGAAGTGCAGATACTTGGCCTTTTATCACCTCATACTTTCACCACGTGAATTTTAAAAGGAAGAATAAAAGAGAAAATCAAGTAGGAAGTGCTGCACTGTATCAGGTTTCAGCTCTCAGATATTGCATCCAAGTCTCCAACTCATTGTTGATTTATTCTTTCTCTGTGAGCTGATTCTGCTCACATTTCCTAGCTCTGTCACCTACAGTTCTTCACTTGTTGTTGCTGTTTAGTCCTGTAAGAGCAATGGCATCTGATATTGCTGCTGATGGTGGCTATTTCAGAGATCATTTATCAGGAAGAGTCGGTGACTTCAGGCCTTGAGCCAGGGCCTCTGGTCCTGCTCTTGGCAGAGCTTTACGTGAGCCTCTGAATGTCCAACCCTTGTGTACTAAGAATTAGAAACAATTTCTAGATTTAGGGCCAGTCATCACTGCCTTTGCAAAATCTTTATATGTAGATTTAAATTTTAGAGTGGTTTCAACCTCCTGCATGCTGTTGGTGATTTAGATTTTTAGAGCCTTCTGAAATGGAAAAAAGATTTTACATATTATTTTTATAATATTCTATTAGAACTGTATCTTGTCTATATATTGATGCTGGCATCATATGATCAGTGTTTAGATCTAGTAATACTCCATAATCCTCCAGTAAAGAGAAAGAAAAGCAATTGTTGAATGATCCATTCCTTCTTCTTGAAAAAAGCTACCAGAGTGGCCAGGTAGCTGAGGTGATTTTCAGGAAGAACTTAACAGATCAAATCCCATAAAGATGAATGTATTTGGAATATGTAGTTATAAAGCACTATGAGACTCTGGAGTCTGATGGTATTGTTACTCAATGATTTCACACACAGGGTGATGCCAATGCATTTCATTTAAGCAGTTGGTATTTCAGAGTTAATTTTACACCTGAACTGAAATAAGAAAATAAGCAGAGCACTTTAAGAAATGTTTGTAGGTGTTGCTACAATATTTAAAATTACTTGGGAAACAAATAACACCCCTCCCACGTTCTGAAATATGAGTGTCTAAAAGGCCTCATTTTATTTGAGAGGGAACTGATGAAGGAAAAATATTGAGGAGGTGCATTTATAAGGCACCCTCACATGAGTGCTTATGATGAGGTTTCCCTTGATGCTCTTGGTGATAATTATTCACATATCACTTTGAAAATATGTACTGGGTGCCACATAATGCAACTGCTCTTGGCTACTGCTATGTTTGAAAGAATATTTCCTACCCCAGGAAGCAGAATTTCTTCCCTTTTGTGCTTCAGTTTCTTCTTTTCCTTTTGCTGAGTTACTCTCTGCAGTATCCCCGTGTTGCTCACTCCCCACTGTCTCCCTCCTGTGCACAACATCCTTGTCCCTGTGTCCCTGCACCCCTCGTCAGCCCATTTCCACTTGGGTTTCCAGCTGCAGTGCTTCCCATTTATATCCCTCCTTCCCCCCTTCCCCCATGTTTTTCCTAACGCTGCTGTGCTCGCCTGCTCTGTCTGATTAGCTGGCTCCAGGCTGCGAGTTAAATGTCAGTATAATTTTTTCTTTCTTCCAGTCTTAAAGAAGTGCCATGAAATGCAATTTGAACACACAAAAAATATTCACTTTTGCTGGGAAAGCCTTGACCTGCTGTGTCCAAGTGGGAACTAAATCCCCACAAGGTTTGCTTCCATTTGTTGTTAGAACCCATCCTCATCAACAGCTGCATAGTCTAAAAGACCAGAAATAAAAGTGGGGTGGTCAGTGAAGTAATGCCACGGAGTGTATTCTCTTTTGTTCTCACATCTTGGGTCGATTTGCTGCTTACAGTGTGCAGAGACACTTGCTAGAGGTTGCATTTTCCTCCTCTCAGGATATGACACTGGCCTCGAGAGCAGTGATAATGAGGGAGTGGTTGTGGGTGCACTTCACATCTTCCCCAAGCAGCTACTGCTTAGTTTTTATTTATTTAATACAGTATTTTTCAATAAGGAGACAACAGATCATAATCAGGTTTTTATCTGAGCTTATAGGAGGTTATTAAAAAAAAAAAAGGCTTTCTGGCAGTGGCCAGCAGGCAGGAGGTGTGTCTGACCAAGTGTGACCAAGAAAATAGGATGAGCAAGACAGTGAAACAGGCTCTGTGCTACAAATCAATCGAGTGATGACAGGCAGGACCCGGGTCAGGGTGCAGTGGTTTTGTTCTGAGCACTGGGAAAAAGGTTAGGAAAGATGAACATCTCGGCAGTGAGAGGAGTTCTGGGTTCTGGTTTTGCCTCTTGCTGAACTTTGAGCGGTTGCGAGATGGAGGAGGAGGCAGGATGGGCTGGTCAGTCAGGCTGCCCCTGGGCTTCGCGGCTGGCAGAAGAGCCCTTGGAGCCACGACCGGCCCTCTGCTGAGCAAGGGCTCGTAGCCATGACCTGCTGTGCCAAATCCCGGTAGGGACGTGATGGATGAGTGTTAGGCCGGGAGGGCCGGACCCTTGACTCGTGCTTTTGGCAGCCCCATGGCAGGTGGGACGGCGACTTGTGCTCTGGAGGGCTTTGCTGGGCCAGGACAGCGTTCCATGGCCAGGCACCAACAGCTCGGGCCTTCGATCAAAACTGAGTTCTGGTCTGCCTGACGTGAAGGGACAAAGTGCTCTTATTGCATCACTGAACCCTCTCTCTCAATTTAAAGCTCTTCTCTATCGCTCTCAACTGTTCACAGATACTTTATATTAAGATAAGGATCCTTGTTTGGTTTTTAGAGAGATTTAAAGTAGCCTGAGGGAAAGCAGTGTGCTGGCAAGGGCAGTTACTGTTCAATGAGAAGACATTGCTGCCATAAATACAGCAAACAAACACAGCTCAGGAGGAGAGAGATGACATTTTGGGATTTAAATCCTGCCTTGCTGTGCTGTCCTTCAGGTCAGTATTTTCTGTCAAGTGCCATCCAGGAGCCACAGGCTTTGGGGTTCCTTTTCCCTGAGGGGAGAGGCTGTGTCCGAGGTGTAAATGGAGACACCACAGATAAACACCCTGGAAGGATATTATTGACTTTTTACTCACTTGACACGGAGCAGCAGATGAAATTAGAAGTGGCTGTTGATAAATATATAGGTGATTGTAGCTGGAATTGGGCTGTGCAGGGTGTTCTTCCCTGTGGATTGCGCTAATGACATGATGGAGGGAAAGGAAGAGAATTTTGATAATTAATGTGTGTTTGATTCCCAAAGATAAAAAATGGAATAAGTTAATATTTTACAACCAGCTCCCTTTGCTTTCCTCTTCAGTCGAGCAGGGAGTCTTTCAGAGCAGTAAGCCCTTGATGAGTGGAAATATCAGGAGGAAAACTGGTTTTAAGGAGGAAAGAGAGAAATCATTTGTGTGTGGCACATTTTGTTTGTTCTTTTCCCCACGCTCATGGGAACATTTTGATGAAAACCTAATAAAATTTTTTTTAAAAAATTGTTAAAAAAAAGAAAATTCACCTATTCTTACTTCAAATCTAGACATTACTCCTAAGCCAAAATGTATCTTTTAAAAAATAAAAGATAAATCACAGTGAATCTGTGTGCAGGGTTTTAGCTACATCTGTTAATGGCTTTTTTACACTGGTGCATCTGCAAGACCTTTAGGAATCTCACTTCTAAGCACTCTGCATGTTTCTTAACAGAATCTGTTGAGTCTTCCTGGCTGGTTCCAAGACCTAAACACACTTAGGAGACACTGAATTGGGATCTCAACATTTGTTTACATCTGAGACCTTGAGAAAGACTCTTGAGCATAGGTTTCATGTGTTGACACTTTAATCCTGTCCTATCTGAAGCTCTGTGGGGAAATAATTTAAAAAGATAAATATGTTTCTATCAGACCAATTTACATTTTCCTCCCTTCTCACAAAATCTCACCCTCCCTAAGATATGTGATTATCCAACCTTGGCTGGATAATCCTCTCTCCTTCCTTTCCTCCAAACAGAAAGGCAGACTTGAATGGTTGGCAGAAAACAAGCACATTTGTCTTCAGTAAGCAGCTTACCCTGACAACAAAAGAAAACTTTTGCTTGTTTTGAAATGTCAGTGGGCAGAAGAGCTGCCCTGGGAGAACACATGGCTTTTTAGTGTTCTCTTTGTCACCTGAACACCTCTCTGATGAGCTCTCTGCTTTTGAGGGACTCGGAGTCAGAAGGTTAGACACCTAAATGGTGTTAGGACTGTGGACAAAAATGATCTGTTAATAGACATTACAGTGATTAACAACTTTTAAAAGCATTATTGCATTAAGGCAGGTTTTTCAGTCAGTTTGTTGGGATCAACTGAGAAGTCAGTGTTGGAGATAAACCAGCTGAAGAGAGTTGTGAGGGTACTGCAAGGCAGGAGAGAGATGTGCTCCTGTTTTTGTTAATGTTGGGTGATAACCTTAACTTGTGAGTGCTGCCCTCCTCCTTTTTCTTCATTAAGCATTTTACAGCTGGACTGGGCCTTTTGACTTCTGATTTTTCACAGCTCCTGTTGCCGATCGTGGTGTGCAGGAAACATGCCTTCGTGCTGAGTAGCTCAATGTTGGCATCTTGCCACTTCAGGCTTTCTGCTAAGCTCCCTGCGTGAGAAAAGGGAGTCACTGTGTGGCTGGAGGACTTGTCAGCACGCTGGGTTTGGTACCTTGCAATCCTACAGCTTGTTTGTCTCGCTATCACACACAGGGACCCTCATTCTGGAACAGGATTTTGTTGTAAATAAATACTGAAAGAAAAGAAAGTCTCCCCCCACTGACAGTCTGGGAACATGAGAGTTGTTCCATGTGTTTCTATAGACATCTGTGGAGAAAAAAGGGTCCAAATGAATCCCTCTGTGAATGGGTAATCTAAGCATGCCCACTGCTTCTGCATGCCCCTTCCACAGAGTCTTTTGTAAGGCTTTGCAGTGAAGGACTTAAGAAAGATCAGGAGGTTTTGTAGAAGTTGGTGGAAGCTCCTGCAAAGGGCCCAGATCAGGTGTAGATAAAATCTCAAGGTTGTTGTTTGAAACGGTAACCTGTAAGGAGTATTTATTGTCCAAAGAGAGGATCAGTTCTCAGTGTAGTGATTGAGAGATGAGAGGTAAGTTGGAAAAAAGATCTAGTGAAAGGTTGTTTAGACTGAAGATAAGTCACATTGACGAGCCAGAGACTGAGGATTTCTGTGAGGTTTTGGGTGTCCGTCTGTTCACCACTCACCAGTGCACGAGGCAATTTGCACTACTGACATTTCTCTCGTTCAGACTCCTCATTTGTCCGTTCATTTACCTTGGGCTTTATGGATTAGCATGCAAATCATAGCCCATGCTGATATTTATCTTTCTGTTGTGTGTTTGGCTTATCTCTATATTTTCCAGAACACTCACTCCTTCCTGTGTTGTTAAGGTCAGTGGTTCTCCGTTGCATCTGTCCGTCTCACGGTGAGCGCGGGCAGGCCCGACGCGCAGCTATTTGTTTAACCATTTCAGCATCTCTGTCACCCTCTCGCTGGTGATTGAGTCTGCTGAAGGGACACACATCTACACGGCCACGCTTGATTTGTTGCAGGTCGTTTCCCCCCCTCCACGTTCAATTCTCCCCTGTCACCACTCAACCGCTCCATCCCAGCGCCGCTCTCTTCCCCCAGCCTGCGTGCCGGCCTCGGCCGCTGCCAGCCACACCAGATGGGAGCAAAGCCGTGTGCCCATCGTGCCACCGATCCCATCCAGGCCCTGCACGGGGTGTGCCAGCTGGCCTTGGAGGTGTCATTTCGTGTTGCCATTGGTTCGGAGGGTAATTTGGCACATTGAATTTGGTCAGAAGAATTGTCTGTTCATCTGTGGCGAGCCATCTGCTTTGTGCGCGGTCAGTGGCGTGAGGAGTGGGATGGTCAGTGCACCTGACCCTTTCTGCTGTGCCATGGCCAGTAACTTCTGAGTGCTGTGTGTTGACTTTCAAGGTCTGGCTGGCTGAGGGTGTCAGCGACACGCTCTGTCCCAGCGTGTGGTTCAGGGAGAGCGTCCTGTTGCCTTTTCAATTACACCTCCTCACCTCTGTTTTTCCAATAACCTGTGAGATAGTGGTGGGAGCGTTGCCTGTGGTTTCCAATCACATGCAGTTGGTAACTGCAGATTTCCCTGGTGTGTTTTGCATGTACAGAGCCTTGGATGCTCCCGTGTGTATGTTCCTGTACACCTGGAAGGTACAGAAGTGCTGGCAGTGAAACCCCTGTTAGCAGTGCCTTTCTGCCTGTGTTGTTATCACTAGTGGGTGAAGACAGGCTGATGCTGTGTTTGAAAACACATTCCTACACATCTCTCCCTTGCCTCTTGGCTCAGGCTGTGCTACTTCATTGGGAACAAGGCCAGAACATAGCCCTAGTTTTACAATACACAACCATAAGCTTGAAAATGCTAAATCAATTAAACATGGCCTCACCCAAAGTGCTGGTAGGGTCTGCTCAGGTGATGGTGTGGGCTGAGCACAAGTGCCACAGGTTTTTCTCTTGGGAACAAGAGGTTGTCATTATGAGTGACCAGATTTCTAGTCATGATGTTTGCCATGCTATTTGCTGACACGTGGTAAATGCTGATTTTAGCTTCTCCTTACCTCACTAGATAAGGTGAAGCTGGAAATATTTCAGTACTTTGTATCTCCTGCTACATATAAATGTAGTGGTATTTCCAAGTGGGAGGTTCAGACTTCTCAAATGTGAAATTTGGTGCCTGTGTCTCAGCAATTTCTTGCTCATCAACATGTTCAAGACATTCTGCATTTGAATGGGTGAAGTAAGGTATAATTAATGTTCCTATTGTTCCCAGTTGTTAGGAAAAGCAGACTGAGCCAAAAATCGCCTGACTCTATTCTTAAACAACAGGAGTTAGATGAAATATATTCCTAAACAATCAGACTAAATTACATGTGTACTTTGGCAGACTCCAAATGAATGACATTGAATCCTTAAAACTGTGTCCATTAAATCAAGCACTAGCTTTGATGCCATTAATGGAGAAATAATGTTTTGACGTTCATACCTTCATAAATTCTGACACTTCCAATTGCCCTCAAGTACCAAAATGCCATTGTCATGTGCAATAACATGCTCTTTAAGAATTTTGCCTGAACTGTACAAAGCTGGGTGTTTTATATTTGGAAAGGACAAGCATTTCTTGTGCTGTTTGTGCTTTTATTTCCCTTTCTTTGGTGGCTGCAGGTCCTGCTGTTTGAGCCCTCAGCTGTGCTTCAAGGTCTTGTGCAGTGACTGTCGTGGGGGTCACTAAGGCTTGGGCTGAGCCTCCAGCCCCAAGTGATGTGTTGGGCACTGCCTTACATAGTGATGTATGACTGCTTCCTTTTCCATCCCCAGAAAGGGCTTTAAAGCTGCTCTTTCTTTTGTTGGTATTGCCTTTTGTACCCATTACGTGGAGGACAATCCAGCCTGAGAAAGATAAATTTCACAATTTGTCCTGTCAGGCTGTGAGATGGAGTTCTCCGTTCCGCCGGCCGGGCAGAGGAGCAGCGGAGCTCGCTGGGAGCGCGCGTGGGCGGCCGGGCACGGAGACCCCTGGCTGTCCTGTCGGGGGCTGTGTGCTCCCCTCCCACACAGCAACCTGCAAAGGCACCTCAGCAGCTCACACCTCCTTGGCTTGCTCTCTTCCTGCCCACCTACGGGGCTCAGCGGTGCTGCCTCGGGATGGAAAACCACTCAGTTCCCTGCTTGGAAAGTCATCCATTATTAACGTGCAATCCCCGCTCGGTGCTCTTGCACTGCTTAAGGATTCATTATGTTGCCTTTTGGTTGACCTGACAAAGCTGTACAGTGCCTTTCCTCCCGGTGCAAAGTCCTAGATTCAACTTTGCTCCTGGGACCATGTACTCCAGCTCTGGCCGACCTTTCACACGCAGGAGAGAGCACAGCACAGCTGAGACGCTAATTTCTGGACAGAGTTAGGAAAAGGTATAAAAAATATTTTGCTTGCTGAGAAGGGAAAAATAGCGGTGATCATGCTAAAGGTAATAGGAGTCTGGTTCACATTCCTCCCTGTCCTTTACTGCAGCATATAAATGTGTGGTGGAGAAATCCTCTTGCTATAAACTTATGTTATTGTTGACCCATTTTCCCAACAGCTAATGGCTAAGACTGAATACATATTGCTACCATTATAATTGTTACATTTTGCCTGGCTGCACCGGGAATTCTGTGAATTTTGTGAGTCTGGCCCAGAGCTCTTTGCTAATCAAACACAAATTAAAACTAACCCAACTGACTGCTGTAAAAATATTGGTACTCTTCCCTAGTAGATTTACAGTCTTGTGTACTGAGAGAGCTTGAGACCCTCTCTTAAAATACATGGCCATATCTCTATTTTACAGAGGATGAAAATGAGATGCAGTAAGGTCTTTAACTTGCAACCACACAGCAGATAAGATTTGGCTGCTCCTAGGTTGAGGCTGGGAACTCTACCTTTGGTAGAGAGGTAGGCATTAGCCAGATTTACTTCCAGGTTTCTGTATGTAAAAAGTGATTTGTAGTCTTTGTATTGCATTTCTTGCTTCAATAAATAGCCGTTTTCTGAATGCTGTATATTGGTGTGGTGCCAAAAAAGGCCATTACAGGTTTTACTGCAATACATTCCAGCAAAGAAATACATTAAACCCATTTTTTTTCCTTTACCTTTAAGGACATCAGCCAAAACTGTGCAGTTCTGAGGCAGGAATAAAGGCAGATAACCCTCATTTTACTGAAAATGCACATTGCATGCTGTCGATTGCCATTTTCCTTGCTCTGTACTCAGCGTGGCATCCTATAGCACAATGTAAACAAAATTATAATCTTATCAAGCAGCCTGCTCCTACAGTGATGACAGCTACTTAGATTGCCAGAAGCAGGGCCAGAAAAACAGAGACCATTTCAAAGCAGCTGACACATTTTTTTAGCAGTGTGGGTTGAAAACAAATTATAATAAAGATTTCATTGCATGCTATTCAGAAGGGTCAACACAGCAAGTCTCCAGCAGACCTCGGGCCTGGAACGCAGGTGGGGTCAATGACCTGGACACAGCAATATCCTGGGTGTTAAAATGAGGTTGGGGAAACCCATTGGGTCTAATTCTTCTTGGGTGTTCAGTGCTCTATCCTGTTGATGGGATGGAGTCGCTCCCTGCTTACTCCAAAGCCCACAGGATGATCTGGGCTGACACAAGAGGAAGGTACTTGACTTTTGCTAAGTGTGGTATGTCCATAACTCACCTACACATGGAACTGCTTCTCAAAACACTGCTTTAGTATGTATTTGTAGCATTATGATGAGGACTTCTGGTTTTGCTCACTGGTTTTGCCTCACCCCATCCCAGGTGAGGACCTGAAATTTAAAATTTCACCCAGTTTGGAGGTGTTCCGGGGAATAATGAGCTTGTCCTAGGACCCCGTGTCTTGAGCACATCCTAAAACTTAAAATGCCCCAATAAAAACTTGCTGGCTCATTCCATATTCATTGTGTTGACCAGTACATCTTAAGAAAACCTGGAGGCATGGAGTGAAACACCACTCTAGGGATGGCAGCATCAGTTTTAGCATGAGCTCAGGGGATCTGCTTCTTCACACCCTCGTTTTTAAATGTGGCATGAAAGGTTATGGCCCCAGTGCATTCCCTGGCAGAAAGGAAGTACTTTTGAAGTTGGCTACAAAATTGTCCCTCTTGCTTGTAAAATGTTGTTGCTCCTATATATTTTCAGCTATTCATGAAGTGTATTGCATATATAATTAAAACATTAATAAAAATAACAGCAGGAAGAGTTCATCAGCAATTCAAATACAAATATTTGTGAAAAATCTGTCTTCTCCAACATGTTCCTTTCCCCTCTGACTGATTTTTTTTTATTTTGGGTAAAAATATCATAAGCAACATTGCTTAACCATTTTCACAGCTCCAGTATCTCTGTAGGATAGTAAATTTATTTAGCTATTGAATTAATTTACCACAGATTGTGTAAGATCATTATTGTCCTGCTCTTCAGGAGACATCCCATGCATATTCAGGGCAGGGAAGGCTCCCGTCTGGCATTGTGTGTCCATTCCCACTCCAGTGCTGGGAGCTCACCCATGGATTTGGGGGCAATCCTGACCCTCCCTGCTGTAGCTTGGCACTCCACAGAGAGCACCAAGCATCCTTGTCATATTTTTTCTTTCTGAAAAACTGCTTTTTGAAGCATGAAACTGAACCACAGCTGCCTGGGCTGTGTTAGTCTTGGGAAGGGAGCCAGGAGACCCCCCCTGCCATTTCCCATGATTTTGGTGGGACTTGTGTGCTCACCTTTCCCAGTCAGCATCAAAATTCTCAGCGTGTGGATTCGTCTCTGTAAGAGCCTTAAAAACCTTGCAGCATGTGCCTACTTCCTGAGCTCATAATATCTCTTTTTAAATAAGTGCTGTCAAATGAGTTAGACTTTTCTAATTCTGGGTTATTAAATTTCCTCAGGATAGAATCTAAATTGTACTTTCCCCCTTATTACTGTGATCTGTTGTGTGTCTGTGGCATTTACTATATTCCTAAGCAAAACGTTTGGACAGTCTGCTGCATTGGTACGTTGTTTTGGGCAAGGATCATAGGATTCAGCCAACAAATATGTCCAGTGCATTGGCTGGAAATAGGTTCCCTTTCCAACGGATGGATTAACAAAAAGAAGGAAAAATGAAAAGAGAAAAATGGCTGATATGGGGAGCACTGCTCACTTTCTTAATTAAAAGGTTCTCTTTATTTGAGGTGGTTTTTCTGCTTTTCTAGTATATTTTTCAGTTTTTTGTTAGTGGATGGGTCCATGGCCTTGGAGAGTAGGGAATCACCACGGAGAGTTTCTCCGTGGCCTTGCTTCAATTTCTCTGCATTTCTTCACTGATTTAGGATTTCACTAAGTGGTGTCTTTGGAATACTCAGCTGTGAGGAGGATCTTTGTTTTAAGAATAGAAAGAGAGGATTTAACAACCTGGCTGCTGCAGGATACTGAGCTCTAGTGCTGGCAATCCCTCCTTTGGGGTATCTCTTCTCATGTTTGGCTCCTTGAAGGAGCGCTGGATACAGCTGGACTCTTCACCCCTTTGCATTTCACACCAAGCCACTCAAGATTTTGCAGTGAATGCCATGCTATTTTGTTTAAAAACCCACTGTTTACTTCCAGCAAGGGAAACCTGGGATATCCTGCAGGGTCTGACTCTGTGGAACCCAGCCATGAGACGCTGATTTAGTCCCTCCATAAGGAAAGCAGATCTGCTTTCTGTTATTCTGTCAATTGACATTAATCCCCTAATTGAAGCATCCAGTTCTAGGATTAAGCTGATACTTATCAGCAAAAACCTGCTTAAAAAGCACAGATTTGTAGCAAATGGTGATTTTGACCAACCTTGCCTGCTCCTCCAACACACATCAAACTTTTCCCTGTTTCTTGCTTCTTCACATCTCCCTAAGTCCACCAAACTAAGCTGCTGCATGTGCTGGTGGAAAACTTCTCCAGTCAGCCCCATGGTATGAAAATGTATTATCTTGAGCAGGCATGGACTCCAAGTGTGAAGGAGAATAGCCTCTGAAATTTATAATCAGATAAATGCCACCAGTGAGAAATTCCGTTTGTAATAGCAACACGATCCCTTTTGGGAACAGAGAACAGAAGCTTTGGCTCTCAGAAAATGTGACTCTTGTGTAAAGTGGAAATTCCCTGAGCAGTATCTTGGTCTGAAGATGATGATGGTCTGAGAGCCAGAAGAGCAGTGCCTTTGCCATTGGGTTTGTGAGTGAATTCAGTTTGCTCACGAGCACCAGGAATTTCAGAGGTGCTGGCAGCCCAGCGGGGAGGCAGCCGCCTCTCTTTACTGCAGTGAAAACAAAATAAGGTTGACATCATTTTATCAGAAGCTACCTGGGTTTATATCCTTAACTCTATTTCATGTGGTGACAGGGAATGTCAAACTGCTTATCTCTGACAGCATTTTCTTCCATTCCTTACAAATATCTTTCATTTGGTTTGTGGTGCTTCAGTACTTTTCAAACATGTTGTCTTTATATTTGCATATAAGTGATTTTTTCCCTTTGTTTTCATTTAATTTTCATTATTTTCTTATTCTTCACAGTATTTCCTTTCTGGCTTCAAAAAGGAGCTAACTAGGTTTAGTGAATTATATCACAAAATGGAAAAGAAATGTTAGCCAAGGGAGGTATTGCTTTTTTTTCCTTCTCGATATAAGCCATTATCTTGTAGCACTGCAAGAATTTGAATGCTTCAAAAACATATGTGAATGAAGCTCTACAAAATTCCTTATTAAAAAAGGCACAAACACGCTTTGCATAAGAGCTGGATATCGTTATGTGTCTCTTGGATATGGTGAATGTCTTGTGGAGATTTGCTGCTCTGGAACCCCTGTAACAAACAGCAGGATTTGTGCTGGGAGAGGAGTGTCACCCACTCAAAACTACCTCAAGTTTTGGTTTGGGATTGGGGTTTTTTGAGTGGTTTTTTTTTTGTTGTTGTTGTCTGCATTGTTTTATCTGGTTTTTGCAGGCAAAGCCTAGGACTGCTGTTTCTTTAACTGGAAAGGAAGAGAAAGTAAATAAACTTTTGCTTTTTGATTTATGATGGTCATTTCACAGCTGTTTTGGTACATTCTGTTTTGCTGTCTTTTAGGTAGTCAGTTGGAAAAACAGATTTGGAAATTAGGCAAATATGCTTATAAAATGACAAACAACTGAGAAACCCAAAGTCTGAGGAGCAGGTGAACTGCCTGAAACAACTTACTCTAGAGTATTTCTGGCTAATTTCGTAGTCTGACTCACTAATACAATGTCACGTCCTGTGATGCAGTTTTAACAGAGGATGTCTGTCTCTTTTTTTTTTCTCAATTTTTAAGTTTTTTTAGCGTTTCTGAATGGGCTCCAGGTCTTTCTAAACCTGAATGAGATGAAGTCTTGACCCCAGAGACAACTTCATAGAGATAAAGGCAGCATTAAAATCTCCATACAAAGCAAATATTGACTGATTTATGAGGGATCCTTGTATCTTTAAATCATCCTTTCAAAATGTATTATGTCAGCATGAAATTTCATGGTAGGAATAGTCAGTTTTAACCCCTTTTAGCTTTTCAAAGCTCAAATAAATCACTTTTGAATTCTATGTGACTCGTGAAATACAAGTGTCAGGCAAGTTAGACTCAAATACTGCTCCTGTTATAGGTTGTGATGATTCTCGTTGCTTATGCCCTAAAATAAGAAATGAATAAATGAAAGATAACAGCTCCCAGTTACAGCAGAGGCCATCAGCAGGTGAGGAACAGGTGATTCAAATAATCCTCATCTTGGATTTATGTTTTAAATGAGCAATATTTCATGGAGTTTTGTGAGGGGGAGGACAAAGAGGCAAAGCTGAACAGAAATCCCAACAGATGCACTGAATAAGCAAGAAAACGCAAAATGCGAAGTCGAATACTCAGCGGTTATAAAAGTGCTGTGAAAAACTGGGTGTGGACCAAAGACCTTGGTTGGTCCCCACAGAACAGCAGTGCAGCCAGAGCAGTGAAATCCCAGGTAACAGTGGGATTAGGGAATTAGGAGAGCTGGGGCAGCTTCGCCGGGTGGTTGCCAGAAGCACTCGAGATCAGCATGTCACGTTACCAGGCTGTACCTTTCCCTTTGCAGTAGTTATTCTATCACAGCCAGGGTTGTATTTCATTAAGATTCCAGTATTGTATTTCATTAAGATTTACTGTGCAATAAAATTCTCGAGAAGTTGTGTTTCACCTAGTCCTGCTGATACACAGCTGATAGACTTATCATTTGGGATGTGTTTCATATTAGGGAAATGAAATGCCAGTGATAAAAAAGGCTAAAGAAAAAAGCACTGAAATTTATTAAACTATTCTATAATTGCTATTAATGAACTGTTTGGGCTTTGTTTTCTTGGTTTGTTTGGGGTTTTTTTGTTTGTTTGTTTTGGACTTTCGGGATTTTTTTTGTTTTCTTTTTTTTTTTGGGTGGGAGGGTGTGTTTGTTTGGGGGGTTTTTTTGCTTTTTTTTGAATAAGTTGTCCTTAAAACACAAATGTGCATGAAGAGGTATTGCTTGTTTCTGGAGCCTTTTCAGACTCCCTGCGGCCAACCTCTTGTCCCTGCATGGAGATACTGGGTGTCTGAGGGGATGTGGAGTACAAGCTGCTTATTCTATTTCATGGCATCTCTCAAAGATATAAAACGTGTTTTCATCCCTGAATTCAATAAAACCCGGATCATTTTGGCTAAAATTGAATTGTTACCACGTCTGTCTCTGAATCATGTGAAATGGGCACGACTGGCGGAGGCATTGCTGGATTTCCAGTGGAATTCTTCATCCCGCGTCACGTTGACTGATGCTCAGCCATCTCCCAGACCTAAGCCCCAGCCACCAGCCCACAGCTTGTGTTAGAAAACATCTGCTTCATTCTCCTGCACAGAAACACATCTACAAAACTGTGGGAGCGTTTTGGCTGTGGTGCAGCAGGAATTTGGACAGAAATCCGCCTAATTGAACGCGTTCCCATCAGCTGCCGTGGGCGATTTATGGGGTTCTCTGGGATCAGCGGCTGCCAGAGCCATGAGGGATCATCTAGTGCAGGATGCAGACACCCATCCTGGCTGCACAGGGAGTAAGCCAGGATCTGGGATGACTCTTCCATCCAAAGCAAATGTGTTCCACCTCATCTCCTTTACCAAAACCACTGTGATATAATTTTTCTCTTTATTCTGCCTGTTTTCTCTACTCTTCTGTATATTTTTCAACTCCTCCCTCCAAAAAAGCCTTGTACAAAAAGGAGACATGGTAGAGAGACTGAGGAAAAGACCTCTGTGAAAATTGAAAATGGGGAAAAAATGTAATCATCTGTTTGTTTTTTTCCAATTTGGGTGAAAAAGTACAGAAGAAAACATCCATGGATTTCTCCAAATTAAGAAAATATGATTTGTCCAGAGTATTTTCATTTCAATATTTGTATTTGCTTTACTGTGGTGCATAACTATCGTTCAGCATTGGTAAATTCTACCTAATCATCCCCGAGGGCCCAAGGGCTGTTGAATTGAACCTGAATTTGTTTCATGGGGAGCAGAGCTTGAGAGCTGCGTCTCTGGGCCAGTCCTACATTTCTGCTCTTACAGATTTCAGGAGCATGCTAATAGGATTAGGTACTACAAAGCTGTCTTGCATTCAAAATTAATATCAGACAGAGTGTGCTGTGGAACAGAATTTCTTGCAAAGTGTGCCGATAGCAGAGGCACAAACTCACCGTGAGATTCCACTGCCACGTTCCCACTTACTGCTCTGAGCTCCCTCTTCCATCGCTTTGGATCGCTGCTGTTCCAAACCCTTCTCCTTTTTGCATGGCTCCCTGGCTTCCTCCAGAAGATCCCCTTGAGATGGACACCCTTGGCCACGCGCAGATCCCCTCGTGTCGGGGTGTTGTACGTGAGGCTGGGTCGTGGGTTGTGATGCTCTGGGAGGAAGAGCTGGACTGGTTGTGCAAACAGCATGTGCTTCATTTCTGAAAATAGCCTTAGCTGGTGTTTTTGCAAAAGTCTTGCTAAGCTTTGTCTCAGACCAGTATACTTCTTAAAACAAATAATATCTTTACTCTGCTGCTCCCCCCCTTTCTTTAGTTTAATTCATTTTGCAAATTTCTACAGCACTGCAACCAGAAACGTAAAATTACCAAGTCAACATATGTTGAGTTAAAAATAGAACAAAAATCGAATTCCTGCTAAGGGATACAAAGCTGAGCTTCAGATAATGGCAAACAGGAATTGACACAAGGTCCAGCCCAGCATTCCCTCTCCAGCCATGGCCATGGGCTGAGGGAGTATGAGCAGGGCAGGCACACGTGATGCTTCTCCTCTGATGCTTCCCAGGCTCCAGCTGTTTTCCACTCAGGGACTTTGTGCCAGGAGTGATTTCTGGGTAGATAGTAAGCGTGAATAGATTTTTCTCCTGTGAACTTAATCTCCTCTAGCCTTAAGCCAGTGCAGGCTTGTGACATCCACATCTTCTCTTGTTAGGTACAAAAATCATCTTTGTTTCTTTGTGTTAGACATGGCTCCAGTTTGGTTTAAGGGGGCTTTGTGTCAGGATTGGAAAATTGCACCAACAAGCTCTCCCCATCCATGCTGCCCATGCTCTATGTTTCCTTTTCCCCTAATGATTCTTAGCATTTGATCTGCTGTCTTTTTCCCTTTCTCTGTTGGTAGCACTGGGCTGACATTTCCATGGTACTGCCCACTGTAAATCCAGGATTTGACTCCCGTGCAGTCGTGGCTGGCTCAGAGTCCATCATTTCATATGTGAGGTTAGGATTGTTTTTCCCACATGCATATTTGACATTTATCTCTATTGGATTTCATCTGCCATCTCATATGTCATATCATTTCATAAGGTCCTTCTGCAGTTCCTCACAGTCAGCCTTTGTCCTCATTACCCTGAATAAATTGATATCAGGAAACCTCCTCCCCCTGCTTGCCAAGAGCGTGTTGGAGAGTGTAGATCCCTAATTCGACCAGTGAAGGAGACAGGCTTTCAGTCCTGTGCATCTCCCTTGGTTAATTTTACTCAGTATTGCATTGATAAATTCACAGTGCTGGAAAATGAATCCATGTGTGTCCTGTTTGCTCCAATGGGTCTTCTTTACAAGAAACCAGAACAAACTATGGGAAAATGACTGCCAACATTTAGCTCTTGATGTTCATCCTGTGTGTGGGTGTGCAGGGCTGAGTGCCTGAGTTGGTGAGTAGGAGAGAAGAGGTGGAGAACAGGCATCACATAAAAATTTTCCTGAACTGTTCACAATTTAATTCCTATGGATAACATGCAAAGCACCAATAAAACCTGGAAAAGAAATGGAAGACTCAGAGGTGCCTCCTCTGATGACTGTGATGTAGATGACTTAGAAGAAATCTGCCGTTGGTGTATTACACTGCTTTTCAAAATGGGCACAGCTGAAGTTGTAGCAGGAAGGCAAAGACCAAAGAGGATTTGATCAGGTACATGAATATACAGACAGGAGTGGGAGCACGGTCCTGTGAAGTTCCTTTGCATTTCTCTCTTCTGCAACAGTAGCTTTTATTTCAGCTAACACAAAGTGTTAGTGATTTTTGGCAGTATTTCAGGCAAATCTTCAGATAGGGATGAACTGTTCTTGAACCAAATCTCCAAAGGATTTGGCACAAGTGTGCTCTCCTGCAATACGAAATGTAGATTTTCGTTCAGTATTTATATTTGAATAGACATTAATGAATGCCTAAAGAAAATCGCCACCTCTACTTTTTCTCTTGCTATTTGATTTCCCTTTGTCTGCTTAATGCTTATGCAGATTGTACATATTGTACTGGGAAATCCTACCTGGTGTCAGTCCCCCTGGTGGGGTTGGGCGGTGGTGAGCGGGAATATTTGACTGATGTGACTGTGACGAAACATTTGCTGATCAAGAGTATCAGTTTCAGTACGGATTGTCTGACAGTGATGCCAAACTGGAGGAAAATCCATCCCTCAATTTGTTGTTTCAACTCATAATCTTTCTGTGAGTCCGCTACCAGTACCGCAGCGTGTGACGTTGCTCTTACAGGTGTCATTAAGAGGAAACAGGATCACGGAATCACAGAATGGTTTGGCTGGAAGGGACATTAAAGCCCATCTTGTTCCACCCCCTGCCATGGGCAGGGACACCTTCCACTATCCCAGGTTGCTCCAAGCCCTGTCCAACCTGTCCCGGAACCTTTCCAGGGATGGGGCAGCCACAGCTTCCAGCATCATGTCAGTGAGGCAGCTGACACCACAGCATAACTAAATACCTGTGACCCTCTTGGCTTTGCTGAGTCAGTAGATTTATTGCTCTTGTACATTCTTTAAGGGTGGTTTTTATGCACCACCTGTCAAATTGTAAATCCTTGGGACAGATTAGCCCTGCAGAAGGGATGCCCCAAGTTTCCTCTAGACTTTCCACATTGCACTGAGTAATGATGCTCTATTAATGAAAAATTGAGTTTGTTTCATTCTCTGTCACGTTTGAAGCACAAGGATATTTTTTTCCTCCCCAGGACTGGTTATATTTTAATGCATGTACTCAAAATTCAAGTCCAATCTGAAATGACCTATCAGCTATGATATAGTCAGGGGAAAGCATCAAAACTTGATGCATTGAACATATTTTACATTCCTAGCCTAACAGCATCCTTGAGTTGATTTTATGCAATGCATATATCCGATATTTGATTTTGATGAGAGGGGCTGTGGATGCAGATGTACTTCTCTGTGAATATATTTTGGCAGTGGTAACACATACATTGCTTTAATTTTGGCTGCAGAAATCACATTGATGATTTTTTAAGCTGTGATTAGGAAAACACAGCTGAAAGGGTCAGGGAAACTGTCAATAATTACTTTCTAGAGTTTAATAGAGAAGAAAAATGAAATTAATATAAACCAGGCGTGGCATGGTAGGTTTCAAAGTATTTCACTGAGTTTAGCAGAAGTGACAGGTTCTCAAGTTGTTTATTAGTGCACAAGTAAATCTTTTATTAATCTCTTTATTCAGTTAGAGAAGACTATCAGATATGTAAAAAAATTTTATTTAAATTCAGCTATATCTGAGTTGCGTGTCTCTGAGTGGTGCAACTATCCTCATAGGCTGCTATCCAGGACTGAAGTGAAAAACAAAATAACATGCAAAAACTGGGTAATTAGAAGCTGCCTGTTTGCTTCCAAATTTCTAATCAGATTCATAACTCCTGCTTCAAATGGATGGAATAGCTTTTTTTTTTTCTGCAAAAGTAAAAAATAAATATTTATCATATCAAAATGATTCCAATATTTCCCTGAGCACATCAGGATTAGAAGACAGAGCTTTGTAGCTAGAATGAGTCCCTCAATGGCTTCCTGAGAAGAAGGGAAATATGAAACGATCTCAAAGCAAAAGTTATAAAGAAAATTTCATACATCACACCTTATTAACATGCAGACTTCAAAAGGGATGTTTGAGGATAACTTGAGACATCTGTAAACTCTAGGGCACACTGTGAACCCTTGGAAACCTTGTAATGAGATTATTTCTGCACAAACCACGTTTTGTGGCACTAACGGAGATTTGGTGGAGAATTTTAAAACTTTCCAAACGCAAGAAAAATGGCAACTCAAGAATAATTCAGCTTGTTGAGCCCTGGAGATGAGGTTTCAGCAGATACCAGTGCCCTGATCCCCGATGAGAAATCGACTGCCCAGGAACTGGGAATTGACTGGGGACTTTCTCCCCCATGTCCCTGGCTCATCCTTTATCTGCAGAACCTCTTGCCACTGGAAATCCAATTACAGTTAAACAAAGATTCACCTCAGTGCCTCGTGGAAAGCTTTGAAAAATGTTTTGCTTAAAGACAGCTCTGCCCACATCTGTCTAGGTAGAGACCAGGATCTTCTGAAGGTTGTAATGCCGTGTCGCACCCTCTCCTGAAGCGGGGTATTGGCTTATCCTGACATTAGTGTTCATCTAGACCATCCCTTTATAGCTACAGGGGCCGTGTAGGTCACTCTCTTACTGCCTGTTTTCTCGTGAGGTTGGCTTAGAAAGCTGACTTCATTAAAATGAAATGTTTTCTCTTTCCCTCTAGTTTTTTGGTCTGCTTTTTGCATTGTGTCATTTCAGCCCCAACACATGCAGGATTTTCTCTTCCTCTCCTCTTTTAAAACCCAGCAGGTAGAAAATCACTTTGACTAAAGCTGAGAGTCTCA
This sequence comes from Atrichornis clamosus, assembly GCA_013400975.1. Classification (NCBI taxonomy): domain Eukaryota; kingdom Metazoa; phylum Chordata; class Aves; order Passeriformes; family Menuridae; genus Atrichornis; species Atrichornis clamosus. The sequence goes on along the minus strand of WBMZ01002474.1, from coordinate 335,625 downwards.
CATTAAAAGCTGAGATTGTCCAGCTTTTCAAAGTATGTGATTATATAAAGTATCAAATACTGTGAGAATTGGATTAAAAAACCACGAGGGCCGATATGGAGACAAATGATAATGAGCAGTGGGAAAAGACAGTGCGTACAAATACAGTAATGGATAGCGAATGTCAAGAGTTCAGCATTCAATTTTATTTCCCTGTTTTTATGAGGTGAATTTTTATTATATATGTCATGGGGATTGTGTGTGTGTAGTTAAGGGAACAGCTGAAAAGGTGTATAGAGGAATGAGGTTAAGGGTCAGGGTAGTCAGAGGAATTCGGGATGAAGATGACTGAGATGTGGTCAGGGCATGAACACCAATAACACACAGGGGATCAGACTGTCAGACTCTTTGGGATGCTACAGATTTCTCCAAATTTATGTTTGCCACCTTCCTCGGTAATTGCAGGAAGTTGGTGCTTTGGCACCAGGTGTGTTGCTTCAGTCTGTAATAGAGGTGGATCCAAAACTGTCTTCCTTGCATGGATGCAGGAATAAAAACCAGAAGAAAACCATAGCTTTGTGCCCATGCAGCTTCTCTTTCCCTCCTTGGGGAGCTGGCTGGGAATTTTAGGGGTGAGATCTGATTGTTAAGACTGGGGCTCAAGCACAGTAAAGATTTTCAGCATATTGCAGCAAAGAGAAGTGTTTTTCCAATTGAGAAGAGTGTCAGAAAAGCAAAGATGTTCCCCAGCACCCTGCTAAGCTGCAGACTCCACCACTGAAAAGAATCACCTTTATTCCACAATTTCAAGTGGGCCCTTTTCTAACGTTGAGTTCAGCATCTGCCTTTGCAGCCTGTGTATTCCAGAGGCATGGGAGCTGTTTCCAGTTGGGCACGGACACTGCCAATGCTTCACCCACCCTGTGGGCAACTGCAGTGAGGCATACTGTGTCTCTGCTGACTTGGAGATTCAGTTTTGTTCTTTTTGGGTTTTTAAAGTCTATTTTGCCTTTTTCTTTGCTCTTCTCATCTTTTTTGTTCATTAATGGCTGCCAGCGTGCCCATGTGCTCTGTACAGCACGTCCTTGATCAACTTGCCCAAAAAAGATGAGTCATGAATGGCAGAGCTCCCACCATACAGAATGACCCATAAACCCTGGGCTGGTTTGAGGATTAAAACCAGCTTCTGACAAGATTGTGCTCCTGCAGCTCCTCTTGGCCACCTCTCCTCAGCCTCTTGCCCCCTGTTTGGCAACTTCTGAAGTGCTGCTGCCTTGTGCCTGATTTAGGATTAAAAATGTGTCACTTCTGGCCTTCCCTGATCCTCTGTCCTGGCTTATATAGAACAGAAATGACCTGTGGCTTGTTTGAAAGTAGGCTTTAGGGAGGGGGAATGCAGTGATGCCCTGCAAAGTGATTGCATGTGTTTAGCAGGGAGTATTTAGTCTGGATTTCACACCAGACCAAGTGGGGAGGGCTCTTTCCTCAGGTTTGAGACTGCCCTGGTTACACACCGTGGGTTCACTGACCCCTGCACAGCTGGGCAGATGTTGGGAGAGCATTCCCGAGCACATCCACGCCAGGGCTCTGCAAAGGGCAGTTGTGCTGTGGAATGTGAAACTCTTCTCTATTACATCTCGGTGCCTCACGTTCGTTCCTGCTCCTTCGGTGACCTCCTCGTCAAATGCGGTCCATTTAAAGATTCACAACGAGATTTGTCTTAACTGCCAGCTTTGCAACAGCAACCTGCTCTCCAAGAAATCAAGCTGTGTGCTGTCTGCTCCATCAATCATTCCCAGCCCGTGCTGACGGGGAGGATTCAGGATGGAGACTTGGCTGGTGACCAACAAACACAGAGTGGGCACAGGGCTGTCCTGTGCCAGCAGTGGCCGTGTGGGCTCTCCGTGAAAATCCTGGGGGAGAGAAGTTTTCTCTGTTTCTTAAGAAGGTCAGCCTGTAGTATTACAAACCAGGCTTTGTACAGGGTTTAGTTTTCCCCATTTTTGGGCTATCCGATCTTGAAAATTAGCATTTGACAACAGCAGAAACATTTGGTTGTTGGGTATTTTTTTTATATTTTATTTTTGGGAGGGCAAAGTTTTGGAATTGACAGCTTTGGCATCCCTTCCCAGCACTCCTGTTGGGGCAGCATTGTGTCTTCACCAAGAGCCTCATGGACGACTGAAGCAGAACCACACCTGTCATCGTGTCTGCTTTCCCCTCTGCTGCAGTCAGAACTGGAGACAGGCTCTGTTTGCCACATGCACCCCACGCTGCATTACAGCCTTGCACAGCACTCAGAGGAGCCTTTCAACAGTTCGGAGCCATCCTTTCCGGCCGGCAGCTCGGTGGATGAAAGGCCTGTCCAAACCCTCGGTGGCTGCTTTGAAACGTCAGCGTGTGACACGGTGTCGCACGGCCCCTCTGCTGCGCCGCGCGTGTCACACACAGCACGAAGGAGCTGCTGTCCCCTTGCACATTCTGTTTGCTTTCACACATGACTCGCTGAAAGAGGAAAAGGTGAAAATGCACCATCATCAACTCATCTTCGGAGCTGGGGGAGAAATATTTCTTCAGTCATGGGTTTTACAGGCTTCACCAAAGTTCCTTTGGAATCGGGATCAGTGACGGCATTTGGGAGGGGAGAAGTCGGAGCAGCCTTTCGGGGTGGGGAACAAGGACTGTCACCCAGCAGCAGTAATGGATGCATTAATGTCTACGATGGGGAGGCAGGGCTTGGATCAGGTGGACCTGAGACTTTGCAGGGAGAAGCCATCAAAACAGTTACTCCCAATTTTGTCTACAAAAGCAGAACCTCCGGTACTAAGATTTGCAGTAATTTTGCAAAATTGTTTCCCCTTCTTAAGTGGAAATGAATTAAGTCCTACTGTGAGCAGTATCGTGGTCAGTGCCTCGTAATGGAAAAACAGCAAATAAAAATTACTCCTGCAGCAATGATGTGTTAATGTCTTTTTAGTACCAAATAAAATGTTGATAGTTATCACTGATGTATTTTTTTCATAATTGACTGGGATGCTTAATAATGCTATGTCTAATTTAGGAATCCAATTTATTGACAAAACCAGGAAGAAATCACCATATTAAATAGACACAAAAATCAGTGTATTGCAATTCATGGGGAGGCATTGTAACTTCACAGCAGGCAAAATACAGAAAGCACTAATGTAACCTTTTAAAATAAGGATTAAGCACAAAACCTCGCAGCCTGTCCAGAGTAGAGCATGAGACGGTATGGAGGCTTGGATGCCGTGGTTCAAATCCTGGGATTTCTCTGCCCACCCAGAAAAGCTCTGGTTTGTTGACCACTCTCTCACTTTTCACCTTTTGCTTGAGCTGCCTTCAGTTCCCTTTTCAAAATGTCTTTCTTTCTGTGTACTCTTCACAGTATTTTGAAAAAACTTCCACCGTGGCAGGGCTTCTTTCAATCCTGTTCATCTTCAGCAGCTGAGTCTGTTTAGTGAGTTTATTAATTACCATGTTGGGCTCATTAAGTGAGCACCTCATTTGGAGAAACCTCCTGGGGACTCCAGCAAATACACACGTACTCATTAGACTGAATGTTTTCCACTTCTAGATCAGCATTTTGATAATAAACACTTCATAGTCCTAAGGAAAATGGTGCAAGTTGAAAGTTAGAATTTAGTTGAGGATATGTTTTTTGAGGGTTTTTTTTCCCCCATGGGCATCAATATGGCTATTAGCTCTACAGCTATGGGTCACCAAATAACTAGCAAAATAATTTCTCACACGATTTCTGCACTGTGCTTAAAGAAATTCACCTCTTCTGTCCTGCTGGTTCATGTAGCTCATTATAGGACACTTGGCTTGGCTGTTGGCAAGTCAAAGTATGGAGGGCCATGCAATTAAATGTAGTTCTGAATTTCCTCACCTTCCAGCAAGGGCACAGGAACAGTGTCTGACATGGTTTAGCACTGGTAGCTGTGCAGTTTAACCCAGCATACGTGGAAGATTCAAAGTCAAATAAAACTATGACTTTGGTATCCTGTAGCTGGCTTGAAAGTTCAGATTAACAAGGTGACAATAATGCATGGTGGTACATTGGCTGTGGTGTATTCCAGGAGGGCTGAATGTGGAAAGATTCTGATGCAGCGACAGGTCAGATAAAAACCTGGAAGCATTTTAAGTTGGTCAGTTAAAATGCCTCCCCCGTGTGTAGGGCTGTGCCCACTTTGCGGGCTCTAGCAGGTTGGCTCCTTTGCAGCAAGTCTGCAGTCAGGCTGAGGCTGCAAGATCCAGCTTCCCTCCTGCCTCTGGATGAGCTGTCTGCCACAGTCCTTGACTTCTGAGGTGCTGCAGCAGTCTGGGTAACCCCTAGCAGGGAAATCTGCTGCAACCCTCGTGTTTACTGCTGGAGAAAACAGTCACAGATGTTTTTGCCTGAGATGAGGATATTTGGTCGGGCTGTTGGAGCAGTGATTTTTCTCCCTAAGGATGAGCAGAGCTGTAGAACAGAATCCCAGGTCACACCATGGATCAGCCTCCAACTTCCATTCTAGATTTTAAAAGCCAGAGGAAACAGCCTAAAAACCACTGGTGGCTAGAGGCTGCCAGTGCCCTGCTCTGCTCTTCTTAGAGGAGACTCAACACCTCCATCGAGTTTCTCTGGGGGCACTTAAGGCAGAGTTTTATTTACTGTGTTACAGGTAGTTTAGTGTGATTCCTGCTTGCTGCCTAATTAGTTCCACTAATTTATTTGGAATAACGCTTCCTCCCTTTCTGTTGACTAGCTGGATGTGGGTTCTGGGAGCCCATCTCCTCCCTCATTTGGCCCTTGCTCTCTTGCAGGATGCCGTGCTCGCTCTCCCAGGCCCGCGTTGGAATTGCCATTACCTCTGTAAGCCCTTTACCTCAGCCATGCCCAAAGGCCCTTTTGGAACAATTGCTGCAGGCTTTGTGTAGACACAAGATGTTGCCCCGATCCGACCTCCTAAGGAGCTCCAGTGTAGGGCAGCCACTGGAGCACAGGGGTTCCTGAGAGCCTGACCTTCAGGGAGGGGACACGAGGTGGTGACGAGGGGTGAACAGCCTGACCCTTGGTGAGTCGGCAGCAGAGCGGTGGAAATGCCCAACTTCTAATTTCAGCACGAGCACAGACACGTCAGTGCACTGGCAGGCCCCGGGACGAGGTGATGCCATGAACTCATCCTGTTGCTCTGTGTTTTTAATGGCTGCACCAAACACTGGGAATAGTATGGTTTGGTCCCTGTGTACCTGCTGGGTTTTTGGCAGTGTGACCACTAACTGTACTTGACAAACATACACGTCTGCACTGCACTGGATACACCCAGAGCGTCCTGGGGCTCAGTCAGGACAATTCCCTTTGTGCCTGTGCCTTCAGCTACCTTTAGAGTTCAATTCCTGTACTGTATGAAGCAATATACAGGAGTCTACACATAATTTCAACAGTAATATTCATTCACTTAATTTTATTTCTCATACTTGTCTAATTAACTTGTGCCTGGTACAATTTAATTTATTTATTTGCCTTAACTCAATAAGACTATTCAGTAAGATAAATCAGAGAAATTTTGTATACTTTAAGTTTCTTCTGCTCCATATCCTGCTGCCTGTTCTCTCTTCTCTGTCCCTTCCCAGCCTTGCTTACTGTCTATTTATGACCTTTAAAAATGATGTAATTAATTCTCTAATATATGCACACTTGTAACTAAAACTCTTTAGCTGGAGAGCAATTTGTAGAGAAGCAGCCTTGGTACTGAATATTCCTGTGCAAATGCTGCTTCTCTGGTCTTTTCCATGGACATCTGGCCATGTCCTTTGGGATTTTAGTAGGTGGGGTGCAAGAGGAGGGATTGCACAGGTACAGGTGTTGCTGCTCAGCAATTGCCTCCTGGCAGGGTGTGCTGGTGCTTGAGGCTGGGACTCGGCACCAGTGGGTCAGGAAGCAAAAGTGCCAGGACTGACCCTGTGAACGAATTCCTTTGGCAGAACCCCTTCCTTCACTTCGCCACTCGTATGCCCAGAGCCAAGACAACCACGTGGATGCTCTTCAACCTGTCCCAACTCCATCTCCTCAACATTTCACATGCATTTTGAAGCTGTTTGCTAGTGAAGATGGTATTTTCATTTGGTGGTTTTCCTTTTGGCAAAGGAGACTTTTCGCCCTTGCCCTGCCCTGGGAGCTGGAGGGCACTGCAGGCTGCTGTGCCAGAGCGTGGTGCCTGTGTGGAGGCAGACATGAGGTAATCAGGCTGGCACAACGATGGGCTGTTATTTATGAAGCCAACCCTTTTCTAACTTTTCCTTTGTTTACGCAGTGTAATTTCAATGTCATAAATACTAAAAGGTTTACTGCTGAGAGATGAGAACTTCCCCCATTCATCTCTGCAATTAAACTTCTTGTGCGCATGGTGGCTTTTCCTTTTAACTGCCTTTTAGGATGGAGTCCAGGATTTTAAGAGGTTTAACTGACTGAACTTTTTTTTATGAGGTCAAAGAGTTTTTGAGGGAATTTTGAATAGTATTTGATTTTTTTGTTTTCTTTGCAGGCCTAGGCTTTATTTTTCTGCACAGTCCTTGAGTTCCTAAGTGACTTCAAACAAATTCTTTTTCTGTGTCTTACTTTCACCACATTTATAACAGGATAAACCTTGCTATTTAACTGTCTTTAAAGTGTCCAGTGCTGTACGTGAGCTACCCTAGAGCTGGGTACTCTCCCTGTAACCACTCAGCTGCTCCCTTTCTCCCTTGCACAATCTCTGCAGCCTCTGGGCTTGTTCTGGAAATGTGTCGTGCAGCGACAGATATTCTAAGGAAAGGAATCCCGTAGAGTTTTTCTGCAAAGAATTGGGAAAGTGACTGCATGATAATCCCAAGGAGAGTGCTGGGTGGTCTTGTATCAGCTGTGAGACAGGAGGTGCTTCTGTCCTATTAACTGGGGTCGCTTCAAACCTGAACCAGTGAATTTCAGACTTCCCTAGAAGAAGGAGGGTTTTCTACCAAAGGGCTGGCACTAATTCTGCCTCCCTGTTTTTTCTGGTTAGAGGGGAGGGCAGTGCCAGGCGCTAATGGGGGCAGCTCCTAGGCCGGGACTGGCTACCAGAAAGTGAAAAAAATTGAGATGTTCAAGTGACACTTCCAGAGCTCTCTCCACATGTGACTTCTTTATTCTTGATCTACAGACCCCAGTGGCTTTAAAATCATGGAATCCCAGACTGGTTTGGGTTGGAAGGGACCTTAAAGCTCATCTCACTCCACCACCTGCCATGGGCAGGGACACCTTCCACTATCCCAGGTTGCTCCAAGCCCCATCCAAGCTGGCCTTGGACACTCCCAGGGATGGGGCAGCCACAGCTTCTCTGGAGAACTTGTGCCAGGGCGTCACGGTAAAGAATTGAAATTCTAAAGGTTTGGAATGAAAAAAAACCCCCGAGTAAGCTGTCCTTGGACTCTCAGTTAACTGAATTGTGTGGGCAATTTTATCATGAAGAAGAACATAAAGAAATTCCGTGGTCACTGTAGAGCTTTAATTGTTTAAAGCTGGAAGTATGAAGTTGCAATAGAGGGAGGATCTGGCATGAATCAGTTTACTCTCATTTCAAACAGCTGTTTAATGAGAGCTTCTTGTAAGATCCCCTGTTAAGAATAGGCCATAATGAGTATGATGAAACCACCTCACCCTTGAAAACAAATTCCTTTTCATGGCTTAATTAAAAGTGCTCCTAGTACTTCTGTGAGCATACATGATAGCTTAGGAAAGTCTCTGTTTTAATTTATATAAAGAAGTCTCAATTAGGAAGCAAAACAGATAGTATGTTGCTTTAATATTATATGGTAAAAACTGTTCTTATTTCTGAATTACTGCTATCTTCCAGTCAAATGCAGTATTTGTCTTAACAGTTTAACAGCTTTCCCTGGCAGACCGGCGTGGCAGCCACGTCCTTGTGCACTTCTAGTTTTGTCTTAATGTGATGGAAAAAGTCGTGGAGACTAAAGCAACTGACTTAGTCAGGCATGATTTGTTGGTGAATTTTTTTTTCTGGGTAGGGGGCAATTTCATAGCTTTGTGAACTATTTAGACCCAGATTCTCTAGGAGCAGGCAGCACTAATTAAAGCTGATGAAGAAAGAGTGCCATTTGCCAAAAACGCAGCAGCAGTGAGATGTGCTGCTGGAGGGCTTTGTGTTAGTTAGCCAGAAGCTGGATGACCAGCAGCTGGTGTGGCCAGAGCAGGTTTGTCAGACCCTGCTTGCCCCGGTGCAGGAGACATCCAGGAGTGGGACAACAGCCCTGCTCCACACCGCTGGCAATTCCCATGCCTGTTCTTCATCCTCCTCATTTGCCACAGTGAAACATCTCTCTCTGTTTGTAGTTTGCTTGTAAGATGCTAATTAAAGAAAGAATTGTTGGTTTGAGAGAAAACTGCTGAAGTGAGTATTGTAAAAAAGCAACTGTTTCTTTGCATTTGTCTGAAATTGCTGTGCCCTTGGGAGAAGCATAAAGAGAGAAGTTCCCCGAGCAGGGACTTCCTGGCTGTGATACCTGAGGAGGAGGGGACAGGAAAGCAGATTGTTTTTGTGCTGTTTCCTTTGTGGGTCTCTCTCCTGATATACTGAAAAATCAGTGAATAAATTGCACTGAAACACATTAGAACCTTAAAAGGCGTTCTTTTAAAAAAGAAGAGTGAAGTGTTGAGGGAGGGTTGCTGGCTTGGGTGAAGAAGTTCATTGATTTTTGGGAAATGCCCTGTGCCTCTGGCCTGGCCTTGGCGTCATGGGCAGCTGTGCTGAGCAGCCAGCTGGGGAAGAATTCAGGGAACGTCCTGTTTCCTTGAGTAGCCAAGGGAGTGATGGAGCCAAGTATTGAGGAACAGCCTGAAGCTTTCTGTGTAGATGCAGTCCTGCCACAAAGGTATCATCCTGTTCCTCTTTCCTTTCTACGTCTTGTAGTTACAGCATTCTGATTTCCCAACAGAAGGCACGCTGTGGTTTGGACAAACATGTTCTGGTGTATCACTTGGATCGTTTCCACATGACCAGATTTTCTGTACTAAGTAAAGACACACCACCAGTGTGCCAGTGGAGCACAGTGGTTCATCACAAGAAGGCACGGGAGACTCAAATCCAGGGGTTAAAGGGTGACTTGGTCTCTATTGCAAAACCCTGACCGCCTTCACTGAGACACCACAACAGGTACTGTTAGCCAAAGGAATGTTTTTTAACATTTAAGGAGTCTTTGTTTTCATAGTGATTTCTGGTTTGTCTTCCAAATGATCAGACGCCTTCATGGCTGACCCTTTCCTTTCCACTCAGTTTAGGACCCTGCCACAACCTGATCTTTCAATTCCAGCAATACTGCAGACTCCAATTTTTTACTGATTTCTGGGTTTTCTTGCAAATCTGTCAATCACACTGAACAATTTAGGTGTGATCTCTCTTTCTCAAGCTCTCCTTCACACACAGCTGCCTCCCTGTCTTTCCTCGGTGGGTTGTTGCAGGCGGATTTGCTTTCATGCTGGATGGGAGATCAAATCCTTCAGCAGAAACTGCCCCTGGTAGCATTGTTTGCAGGTTTGATTAATTGCTCTTTGATGGTGCCGTGGTTTGCTGTTAGTCTGTTGTTTCCTCTAAAAAGAGGTGTATTTGCTGTACTGAGTGATGTTCATAATTGCCCCCCTACTTTGCCAAAACATTACTTGCGAGAGGCTGAGAGATTGCAAATGTCAGGCGTGGGACCCAGGAGGACAATCTACCAGTCACTGCTGAAATGATTTGAACTAGTGAACTCTTGTTAAAACTGTTAATTGCTTTTTTAAAAACACTTAATGGAAATTGCCACGTTTAAGTAGCCCATAAAACTGTGATGACACCAGCCTTAATCAGGTGTCACAAAAGCACATGCATTTTAAGCTACCTGGCCTGATAACTCTGACAATGGAAATCGGTTGTGACAGGCTGGTGTTTACAGTCCTGCATCACCCTGGAAGAGAAGAATAATTTATTTGTTTTACTTATGAAGAGACTCTTCTCTGAACTGCGCCTTTATGAGCAATAAAGCTTATTGAAGAGAATGACCCCAGGAAACTCAGGAGTCTCTAGGATAAGGTTAGTGCTGCCTGGTTTTAAATATTTCATATTGGGCTGTGCTAATTTTTATGGTGACTTTCTGCAGACTCAAAATTACCATGGGTTGCTCAGTGCTGTGTTTTTCCTGGTGTGTTTTGATTCCAAAAGTCAAAACGTTGCAGGGAGGAAACTCTGGTGCTGGGCAGTGAAGTCCAATACATTTGAGGTAATATGGTTACCTGGGACCGGATTTTACAGAGTAGCAGATGTTTATGGGACATATATTTTTTAAAATGTCAAATGAGTTAACTGTAAATCCCACTGAAAGCTTAGATGGGCATTTTATTTTTGAGGATACTGGGAGCTGTCTATTTGCCTCTTCAAGCTGCCTGACCCACTGGAAAAGATCTTTGGCAAGAAGAAAGATGGGAGCAAGCATTAGGTGAAGGTGTTCATGTGTGAGAGGAACATTTACGTGCTGTGTATCCAGCTCAGACCCAGGCCTGCAGCTGCTCGGAGCTGGTGGCAGGGCAGGCTGGCCTCCCTCCCACTCCCCCTGAAAGGCTGTTCCTCTCCTCAGATCTTCCAAAAAAGGTGCCATTAATTGCTGTGCTAATCAGCAGTCTCAGAAGAGGCCTAAAAACAGAAGTGGCCCCAAGAAGTGACACACTTTCTAGTCCATTGCAAGGGACCATTTCAGGTCACAGCAGCTTAGCAGGGCACTGCACAAACCTTAGAAACCTGTTCTGTTGTTCATGGTGCTCTTTGCTATCCATCCCCTAGCACCTTCACATATCATACTCCCATGTTGTATTATACATTAAAAAAAGGAGATATCTGTAGTCACTGTCCACTTGTTTTTTCTGCTGACGCTAAGAGTTCAGTGGAGCTGTGGTAGCAGCAATATTGCCAGACTGGGCTATTTTAAATAGGGTGTAGTGACAAACACTGGTATAAAAATGGCACAAATCACCCATCCCAGTGTCCTCACCTTCACGTCCTGCGCAGTTTCTCCAGTACTATGATGATGTTTCTTTTCTTCATATTCCTTGGAGTTTTATGCTGTCTCTTGCCTGAAGTTGTTTGAGGTAACTTCAGGATATAACCTTGAATTCCGGTGACTTCACAGAAGTCTTCTACTTCTTTTGGGGTAAACATTCACTTTATTAAACCAATTTAATGTACTGACAGTGCTGATCTTGAGCAGGGCTTGGAAGGCATAAAGAGGTACCTTTGCTGCCAGTATCTTGAACTTTCCCAGAGCTGCTGTGCAGCAACTCCTTGCCTCTTTGAAGCTGTGAAAGTACATAAATAAAAGTAAATATGAAACAAGAAGTAGCAGGTTTTTATTATACTTATGTGATATTTTGTAAAACCTTATTTACCTGTGGTCCTGACATTTTCTACTATTATTACTTTTTAAAATATAAACTCTAAATAATGCAGACAGATTACCAGCAGAGCTAAAGGTAATTTAAGGCAGAAAATTTGCAGTGGAACTTGAAAATCCCTTTCTTTTTGAAGCAGCTGTTCTAACGGATATGTTCTTAGTCTTCATTCTCCAAAGGGAAGTTTTGTCTCTTCCAGTCAGGGCAATAAATAAAGGTGAAAGAACCACCACGAAAACATCCCTGAATTATTAATTTGCCAGAAACAGCATCTCAGAAGAAAAAGCCTCTTCAGGATAGTATAGGAATGTAAAATACTCATTATTCACCACACACATAAGGATCTGCACAGATAAATAATGCAGATGGGCCCACACACCTGAGATCAGTGACAGACTTGAACCAGGTTTTGAAGACTACACCTGTGATTTTTAAAAATAAAACACATCTATCTCAAGGTACACCTTCATTGTAAGTCAAATGGGGAATACCTGTGTTACAAAATCAAGCTACTCCAAGGTATAATGATATATATGCTTTAGTTTTGATATGAACAGGAGAAAGCTCCTTTTGCAATGCTTGGTCCAAAGATTAAAGGCTGCAGTTAGAAATGTAGCACAAGCCTTATGAGTCCCAGTCCCTGCTTCTGCAACCACATATCCTTTAACTCTGGGTATCTTTAAAAATTAAGTGTACAGAAGAGAGGTGAAATATTACCAGTGGATCGTTTGTTATATCCCAACAGTTCAATCATCAGTGCTGGAAAGTCAATATTATATTAACTTCAAACTAGTCTCTCTGAAGTTCTCCAAAATGATGGAAATTCAGAGGTCCTAGTTTTCTAGCTGTGCATTTGGCTGCTTATGAAATGTCATATAAAAATGATGTTTTGGTAAGAAATAATTCCTGCTGTTCTCCCAAAGGCAGCAGTTCTATGTTACATCAGCTGTGCTTTCAGAATAGAGTTTACTACAAACTATGTCATATGAATTAAAATAATATTGACATAAGGTGGTCAGGTAAGAAACAGGGCTCGATGATTCCTATTGGAAATTCTTTGAATTGAATGTCAGCAATAAGTTCTGAATGTCTGTCACCAGATGACTTCCCAGAAGGTGTTTGTTTCCCGTCCTGACCGCAGTGGAAGATCATTACCTGGGATATAGATTGTTTCATCTGTATTCTTCCTGCTGCTGCGTAATTGGCAGCTGTAGAGTGTTTTAACACCTGGATTAACAAAGGCCTCTGTCTTCCATTTATAGAAGATAAAAGAGGATTTAAGCTTTTATAAACTAAATGTGTTTTGCAGTATGGTAATAGATGAAACTGCTTCCTGTTATATGAATTACAGTCAATTTTTGCTAAAAGCTTCAGGGGCTTCCCTCCAACCCTCGGTCACCTCCTGTTAAGCAGCCTGGGAGTTTGCCAAGGGAGCTGGAAAATCCGAGTTGGATCCCCAAACTGCTGGGCCCCAAACCAGTGAAATAATTTTGTGGAAATACTGTAGCACATCAGCCTGTCTGTGCCCACGTGGCAGGTATGGTGGTGGCTTCGTTTAAATGCTGTGGGTTTTAGTCGATGTGGATGTGTGTGATTCCCAATCTGCATTTCTGAAGGCTGGTGTCTCGCTAATGTCTGATTCCAGTATTTGTACAGTTCACAGGAATCCTTCAAGGGTTTATTTGCTCTATGTTCATCTGGGATGGAGTGAGTGTACCATGTAAAATAATATGTCAGCTCATAAACTGCATGTACAGTGATGAGATGTGAGCTCGTTTCACTTTTATCACAGGACCTTGAATCAGGCTTGTTCTGCTGCCAAGTCCCCAAACACCTCCTTGCAATGTGCCTGGAATTCACTCCTCTGGAATTGTTTTTTCGGTGTATCCTTTTGTGTTTTGTCAGGCTCTCATGAAGGGGACGGGTTGTTTCACAGATAAGAGCCAGGAGGGATACAGCCAGTGTGCCTGGGGTGCTTTTGCATTTTGGGTCCTTCCTGAGGAGCTCAGGGCAGGACACAATGTCCACTGAGACGACCAAAACTCTGTAATCTGTGCTTTATGGGACAGGCTGGACTGTTTGAGCTTCCTCTGCCTGCTCTCATGGTGGCTGCCACGTGGCACATTGATTTTTGTGCTTTTTCTGGGCTCCATCCTCCTCTGAGCCACATGAAGTGCTGTGACGTGTCCTGCTGGCTGAACACTGAGCAGCAGTGAGCTGTGGTGGGGTGTGGTACCTCAGAATGGAGAGGAGAAGAGAGGCCAACAAGTTCCCTTCTCTTCCTGCTCAGCTGCTGAGCTTTGTAGGCAGAAGGATGGCTTTTTCCAGCCTCTGCTTTGGGCAAGTGGTTTTAATGAGCGTAATGTGCACTGTGCCCTTTGTGTGTGGAGTGGGGCTGTCTCAGGAGTGAGCACTGAAGAGGTTTAGGGAATTTATGAACTCTACTCACCCACAGTGGACTTAGTGGGGAAGGTATTTCCTTTTACTGTTCACCAAACGACTGCTTAAATCCCAGAATTTTCTCCCAGCTCCAAACGCCGTCTGTTAATCCCGTTGTCTGCTGGTGATGGCTGCAGTGTTGGACAGAAACTGTTGCTGCAAACTGGGGGTTTTTTTTCCATCTTCTCTCTCCATCTCTCCAATAACTGATCTGCTGTGACTAGGAAGATTTTTGGGCCCTCCCATGCCTGTTGTTTCCTTGGCAGAGTGATACTTGTCTACTCATAGGTTGCTCCTTTGCGAGACGGTATGAATCATGCTCTGCACGAGCTGTCGTGTCGTCTCGTGCTCTAGAGGAGCTTCTTGTTATTTGTGCTCTTCATATCCTCATGACAGCTTGTCAGAGAAGAGAAGTTTTCCTTTATTTTCTTTTCCTTTCATCGTTGTTGACTAATTAGTAGCCAAATAGACAGCATTTGTTTTTGTGATCAAACTGATGGTAATTTAAGAGTTGGATGCAATCCAAAGCTCTGGAACCAAATAATGAATTTTGGGTATGGTTAGGTGAAGATGTGACTTGAAATTCTGGCTGGGTGCATTCAAAGTGGGACCTGAGTGGGAAACTTTCCATCCATGGTGAAGTTTTCTATATTCTGGACTCAAAATAATGATGATTAGTTCTGAAATGCCATGTTGACAGTTCATGATAAACAATTCAAGCTGTCATGCTCAAGAAACAGGGGGGATTGGACTGAAGAGAAGTTTTGGATTTGACCCTGGTCTCCTTTATTTGTTTAAACAAGAGGTAACCAGTGAAGCAGACTGTTGATCCAACATCCTCTGTGAAAGGAGATGAGAACTGAGGCCCCTCCGTGGAGTGGAGCCCCTCCTGGATGGTGTCAGTGCTTTTAAGCTCCATGTGGCTTTCTGGTTGACAGAGTACCCGTGTCCTTTATTTGTACCTGGCTCCGAGCGGGAAGGCCGTTCTCAACCAAGGGACCTGTGTGTCCAAAGGAGTTGAACAGCCGCACGTTTGTGTCATTTGGAGAGTAACCAGGGCCCCGATTTTTTCAGCCACTGATTAATTGCACAGAGCAATAGGAGGCACGCAGCCATTTGTCAAACCTAACACATTCTGGAAGGGGGGACACGTGGAACTCCACATCCTGCACCTCCCTGACACAGCCACGATGGAGAGCAGCCCTTGGTGCTGGCAGCTTTCCTGATCCACCTCGCCTCACGCGAGGAGACTCCATCACTTTCCCACAGTGGGACCAGATGTCCCAACGCAGACTGTAATATTGCAAAGAGGGGAAAAAAATGAGGTAAAAAGCTTGAGAACTAATCTCTGTTTTGTCGAACAGTTGGAGAGCTCCTGGCCATGGCATCTCAAACCTGACAAAATTACCCCAAAGTCATTGATTTTACATTCCATTTGGCAGTAGAAAATCTTCCAAAGCATTCAAATTCTGCTTTCCTTCATCAGCTCCATTGGGAGGTGAAATAATTCAGAGTAAGGGATTCCTGTGTTTCACTCAGGCCTGGGAATGATAAGCCATTTTTCTACAAAATTCCTTTTTTAAAGTTTTTCTTGTCTTGCTTCCTCCTGGCTGTGTTTGCACAGCACTGGCATGTGTCTGCTCTAGTTTGATGAAGACCAACCATCTTTGGGAGGCTGGTTTAGAGTGAGACCTTTGCTATGTAATTCTCATTAATGTTAGGAGAAGGGTAGTTGGGAATTTCATCTCTGTACATGGAGCTGATTATCCATCCCAGACTGCTGCCTTGGGACAGGCTTAGACCCTGCAGCCTTAATGTGTGTGTGTGTATGAAACACAGCTCTCCCATAAGGTAGCAAAGTGTATGTTTCCTATGCATTATGTATGGAATTGAAAATGTATTCTCTTAAAAATTACTGTGGACTGTGCACTTTTTTTGCATTGCAGCTAGAAACATGGGGATCTCTGAGGTTTGGAAGGACCTGGGATGGGCACTTGCACAGCCTGTTATCTTGCTCAGGGCAGGCCTGTGAAGCCCTGTGAGGAGCTTAAGAGAAACAATTAATAGTTTGTCTATTGGAGTTTAAGTTTCAGTGAGAGGAAGATTAAAAAATAGCTGGGCAAAAATACGTGTATGGCATAGCAACAAAAGGTGTTATGTTTTCAAACAAACAAAAAAAAACCATACTTGTTTTTAAAATTTTTCTTGTAATGAGATGTACAAATCTTTCTTTTTCAGATGTGATGTTTGCCAGGCAGGGTGTGTTTACCTCTGTCACTAGACTTGTTTCAGAGGTGCAAATTTGCCCTTAAAACTGTGTTGTCGTCCCCACAGGGTAATGGGAGCACAGAGGGAGGACCCTGTGCACGCAGGGAATGTCACTGCTCCTAACACCCTTCTCCATAAATGTCCATCCACCCTTTATCATTTGTATACATCAAAAAGCCACAATCAGGTGGACCTTTTTATGAATTTTGATGCAATTTTGGCTCATCCAAGCGGGCTGTTGTTTCCAGTAGGGATGGGCAGGCTCAGTGTCTCCCTCACCTCTCTCACCTGCTCAGAGTCAGGTGAGTTATGAAGCCTTATGGTGCTCTCTGCAGTGAGGAACTATTAGTGCTTGGACTCTCCTGTCTTGATTAGCCTGAAAATGTTGCCTGAGAGCCAAGCTTTAGGCTGTGCACTGCCTGATGTATGACTGAGCTCAAACAAAGACAGATTTATATTTGTACTAGCAAATTTAGGGCCTGCTCCCATGCCATTGCAGCTATCAGGAAGAGTTTGGGGTGTTGCTCGTTAATTATATGCATCATCTTATAAGGCAGGAAAATGAATTATATAAATTGCTGGCAACCTCCAGCCAACGTTTCCATGTGGATTTAAAAGTCTTATTTTACCCTGGATATTTTATCCCCACCTACCAAGAGGCATGCCTGGAGTGTGCCAGGGATAGCCTGCATGCAGGTGATGTACACAATAGCTTTATTATTCCCAGGTAATAGAGAGGAATGCATCAGCACATTGCAGGCATTAAAATGTATGGTTTCTCTGTGGCCTTTAATGAGGGTTTGCAAGAGTTCCAGTGCTCCACAGAAAATATTGGATTTTTCTCCTACTTTCTTGCAGGGTCCAAAGGGAAAGGAGGAATTTGCTGCGTTTGTGTTTTGAGGAGAACATACTTAGGATAATCACGTTTTTTCACTGGTTTCTCACACACACACACCCAAACCTGGAGCTGGGTAAGCTGTTTAGTCACGCATCATTCCTGTGCTGCTGCCTGAAAGAGGTTAAAGTCTCTGTGTCTGTCCTTAGCAGCTGGAATCAGTCATAGGTGTGTTTTCCAAAGGCAGCCACTCTGCCTGGGCTTGGTTTGGTTCCCAGGACTGTGTAAGCTTACACAAATGTCCTTTTAGATATGACAGTAAATCAGCTTTAGTTGTTTATTTTCCTTTTACATTTATTATCTATAAATGTACTAGCCAGTAGGTTTTCTGGCTGCAGTTAGCATTGAGA
The DNA here is from genome assembly GCA_013400975.1 of Atrichornis clamosus. NCBI lineage: Eukaryota > Metazoa > Chordata > Aves > Passeriformes > Menuridae > Atrichornis > Atrichornis clamosus. The sequence continues at coordinate 318,242 of WBMZ01002474.1, read as the reverse complement.
TAGGAGGATTGAAAAATGTTCCCAGAAGGAACATTTGGGATGGGTAATTGTGATTGTTCACCCTGGAAATCTGACTCTGAGCCTGTCTTTTCCAGTCGAGGAACAGACACACTGTGTGACTTATGTCTTACCAGATCCACTTTGGGATCTTACACAATCAAACACTTGGAAACTTGTCACAGACTAGGGGAATATCTACGGAAAGTATTTGATGGCTGATTTCAGGTAATATTCAGTGTCTGCTGTGATAAAGTCAAGACACTCATGAATTGTTCTCAGACAATTTGTGGAAAGACAAGCAGCTGAGGTGCATTAGATATTCCTCACCCATCACTTGGCTGCATCTGGAGGCAAGTCTGGGATGCTATCACAGAAAAAAATCAGGTTGGAAAGGACCACAGTGGGGTCACCTGGTCCCACCTCCCCGCTCAAGCAGGTTCATCCTGGAGCACATGGCACAGGACTGTGTCTGTTCTGGAATANTTCTGGAATATCTCCAGTGAGGGAGACTCCACACCCTCTCTGGGCAACCTGTTCCAGTGCTTGGTCACTGCACAGGAAAGAAGTTCTTCCTCATGTTGTGGTGGAGCTTCCTGTGCATCCATTTCTGCCTGTTGCCTTTTATCCTATTGCTTGGCACCGTGGAGAATGTTGTTTTGTCAGCGTATTTCCTTTTGTTTTCACATCCATACGGTCAAATGGACTGTGGCATTCACACCTTTGCAGTTCCTCTCTCTCGCTGGGTAGGGAACCTTCCAAAGGTGGCGCGTGGTCAGGCTTTGGTCCCCCGAGCAGTGGTGGCTCTGAGCTGCCCTTTGCATCTCACCTGACTTTCACATTCCCCCTCCAGCAGCACCGTTTGTTTTGGGACATCTGCTCCCCCGTGGGAAGGTGGCAGCAGGAGACAACGTGAGACCAGTTAATGATTCTAAGTACGCTCGGGCAATCTGCCAGTCTGAGCGCTCAGCCCTTCTCCTTTTTTTAACTTGTCAGAAATTCAAAGTAAAAACATTGCAGCGAAGAGGCTCATCTAGAAAAGCAGCCTGTTAATTACAGGAGGCAGTTTCTTGGCTATTAGTTGCTGTCCTGCACAGAATAACTTGGAGATGTACATTTTTACTGTGGGAAGACATTTAAATCTGGAGCTACTGGCTTTGGTTCATGTGGTTTGTTACCACTACTGCCATTCAGTGAAATCTCTAACAAAGATTTTTTTGGAGGCTATAGACTAGAACCACAGTTTTCTCCATGTTCTTTGTCCATTTATGCAATTCTTTGACCATTCAATAAAGTTTCACTCCATCAGGTCAAATTCTCATATGCAATCAGAGATTTTTGTGTCCAAATGTCTATTAGGTTTTATAAGTAGCTCCAAGTGCCAGTGGCTGGAAGTGAGGCATCCCTGTCAGGGGATTCTGTAATATACAGCAGGGGAGAAATGACAGCATTTCAGTAATAAGGCCAGTATTTATGGCTTATGTGCCAAGATGTGTTAAAAATATGCAAATCCATAGAAAAGGAGAATTCAGGAGGTTTAAAAATCGAGCCCTTTGTATAAGTTATCAGGATGGCATCAGATCTGTGTTTGCTGGGTAGAAGTCTCTATGTGACCTGGGGCTCCATACATATATGACATATACCTCAGTCCTTGGGCAAGTTTCACTGTCCTAAGTTAAGGATGCAAATAGAAATCATGATGGGGGCAGTGGAGCAAAGGGATTTTTAGTCTTCAATGTCTACTCTGATCAGTTTGCTGCACCTTTTTAAGCCTCGAATTCAATTCAATCAGCAAAATAACAAACCCTCGTTCACTTCAAGCCAACTCTTTCCCAAATATTACAAGTGGAGGGGTTTAGCTGGAGAGAGACCCTGCAACGACCCCAAAAATACAGTTGTCTACTCTCAATTATGCTTGAAAAGAGCTCGGGGATTCCAGTGATGGATGACGGTATACAAATCTCAAGTAGCTTTGCTTAGTGTGTTTTGTGATATGATATAGGAGAGATAATTCTTACCCAGTGTCTCTTAAAGGAAATCCTGAGGGTGAATCAATTACCTCTCTTTTCTGAATCAATAGAGATGGGATGTACTGCAGTTACTTTATGCTTTCGCGAGTGCTCCAGCACAAAGGATGGCTGTTGATGATAACCATGGCAAAGAATGCTGTGCCATTTTTTTTCCCTTTCTTCCTTTAAGGACACTACAATCCCCTCAGTTCACACACTTCATCTTCCCAGTCACAATCTCTTCTCAACAAAGATTTAAGAGCGGGAGGAGGAGGTAAGCTCTCAAAACGTGCAGAGTAGGCACAGAAACATGGCTTGTAGTCCTAATGACAGCACTTCCCACTCCCGAGACTCTCCAAACCCTCAGCACTTGTGAAGTTTGCCTCGAAGAACATTCAGATTTAGGAGATGGAGTAAGGGGAAATGGGATATGAGCTGACACGGTGGTGCTAGCAAAGGTTAAATCAAGTAGTTGAGGCTCAGACAAGGATAAAAAGATTTCTTGTACCTCTGAAAGCAAATATCTTTATGGTTTTTGCAAGATGCTTCTGTGTATAACACCAGGTACACTTTTGTTCAAGAAAAGATGAAATACTGCTATAGTCAGACTTCTTATTTTAAAATGATATCTAATAACTTACTGCCTTTATAAAAGTCACTCTTATATTCTCAAAAGAGCATTAATGTATATGTGTGAAATATGATTTAGCAAGAGACTATTGTAAGAGCTTCCTGAGTGCAACCCATATGGTAACCTGAGGGTAGGTAAATGGTAGTAACACAAAATGCCACGTGGTCTGTGCTTCAAGTTCTCATAAAAGGTGTCTTAAGTCAAGTGAGACCACACTTCCTTTTTTCCCATTTGGATCTCTCCAAAGATCCAGATATATCTGAGAGGTCTGTATAGGTCCCTCTAGTTACCTGTGTTGTCAGACTGCTGGCTGAAGAATATGGGGAGACAGGAAAATGGAAACTAGGTGAAAAAGAAAGGCTTCTGAAGCTCCTGCCTTTCTTGCCTGATGCCGAGGTCCCAGGAGGGTGAAGGCGCTCTGAGGTGACTGGGAACTGCACTGGGCTTTTCTCTCTGGTTCCCTTGATCAGGAACCACTTTCCCCTTCAGAAGCTGAGAGGAATCTAAAGACACTACAGAGACCGTGAGGGGTCTGACCACATACCAGCTGCAGGAGTGGCTTTACTTGGAAGAGAGGGTTCTGTTCTTTGCATTTTGTGGCTTGCACAGCAGTGAATTGAAAGGAAAAGGAACCAGTGTGAACCTTCCCACCTGGTGTTGTGGCTGTTGCTCCTGAGTATCCCCTTATCTGAGCACCATCCCCACGTTTGCTGAGGATCCATGACCCATTATCAGTTTTATGCAGATTTTTAATGAGGGGGGTATTATGAATGGCCAAGCTGGCAATTTAAAATAGATTCAAGGAATGCTAATGACATTTTTTCTGGGAGTCAGAGATGTAATATTCCCTCAGTGCAAAGAGCCTTTTTCTGCCTTGGAATATAGCATTTATCTACAGGTAGTTCAATAATAGAAACAGGTTAACAAATTAGGTGGAATTCAGGAAAGAAAGATGATTGTGTCTGAAAGTGAATTTTCTGGGTGAATAACAAAATAGTTTTGATATATTTCATTTTGATGGAAGACCAATCAGCTTAAAAGGGGCAACTACCAACAAAAATGTTTCAAGGATATTTAAGGTACAGGAAGGGCTTTTTACAGAAGTTATGTGCGTGTGAAGTACTGACAGGGATATAAATGAACCCTGTCTGGAAAAGCTGGGTCCTGTAAATGCTGTGAACACAAAGTAAAGTAGCCACAGACATGGCTGCACCAAAGGGGTATTTATGAGTTTGAGCTGAACCATGTTTGAGTGCCAGAGCTGCTTCTAAAACCTTGAATGGGACCTTAATCACTTCAGGTAAAAAATAAATCTGTATTGTGACTACATGCACTTTCAGAGAGGATGGAAATGCATTTCTCCCAAGGTATTTCTCTTTTCTCTTTTGCTGGGAGGGTTCCCTTTAGAGAGGAGATCCTGCCAGCTTTCTTTTATGTTGCTTTCCACTGAGTTATTCCCCTTGGTTTCTCCTTGCATTCTTGGAGGAGAGAGAAGCAGCTTTCGTACCTTCAGGGTGTAAAATCTGGCTCTGTTGGGGTGAATGGAAATTTTTCTTTGACTTAAAGGCGATCAGAATCTCCCCCTTTGAGTCCTCTTAGGAAAACCAGATGATTTAATCTGAAGCACCACACGTTATGATGATCATACATAAAAGAACAACATTAACCTAAGTGCCACATGCAGAATTATTTTTGAGGGAAAATGAGCAAAATTTTATAGAGTATTTGCAAGGCCTTCTCAGTAAGAGAAAATATTGCAGATGATGAAGAGAAATAAGAATTACAGCTTGAACTACTGAAAACCTCTTTTTGACACTGTCTCTTTAATTAGAAAAAATGAGCCTAACCAAGATGTATATCATCATTGATTTTTATAATAAGCTTTTAAAGCAAACATACGTGGTGTCACCGTGCTATTTTATAACATACACTGCTAACCATTTATTCTGTCGTATAACAGTTCACCAGCAGACATATTTTATTATTTTTTTCCGTGTAATAAAAAAGATAAAATCAATACCTATTATATGGCATACCTTCAAGGTTAAAAAGTACTAAATCTTGATGCTAACATCTTTCCTTGTATGCATTAATTTAGCAGCAATATAAATTCAATACAAATACATTTTCTAGCTATATGATTAAATCTGGATCCTAAGTATAACAAAGGATTCGGACATTTGGAAACTGAACATCAAGAAACTGTCACTGGGCAGTGTATTCATGGAGATCATTAAACTTTGCAGGAAATCTAACTGTGGATGCCTGAAAAAGCTAGTACATGGGCCAGATATGACTGGAAGGAAGGGTGCTGTGATTTCACATATTGGGATGCAGTTTTTGATCCCACAGAAAATCATCCGGCCTGACCAGATGCCAATTAAATGGCTTTATAAGGTTCTCACACAACTGGAGTGCTTTTCCCTGGCCCTGTGGCTGGCAGTCATTTTGCAACAATTACAGAGTACACTTAATTTAATGACGAGAAGCTTCAAAACTGAGAAAGTGAAAATGGAAGTGTCAAAGCCATCAGCAGACTTGTCTTTGCTGGGTTATAGCTGTTACTTGAGGGCTGAAGTGGGAAGCAGTGGGATAATGTTGCAGCCCATTACTGTGCACTTTGCCTCTGCTTCAAGGCAACATCAAAAAAAGAAACTCCAACACTTATCTCTGCTTATTATGAGTTAGTTCAAGATCTAATGCGATTGTGTTAGTTGTAAATGAAGAAGGACACGCTGTTTTTTATTGAGCAACTAAAGCTTTTGGCTTTCTGGGGCAGTAATGAGTGTGTGTGGCAGGTGTGAAGCCAAGGCCACTTGTTGGTGATGTAACACAGTGTGCACTTTGTATGGATTTTGTTCGGTGTTAAAGTAGAAATCTCTTCTATTCATGACTGCTATTTCATCACTCAGCAATTAATTGTGTGTTGAGATACTTATGAATATGCAGTGCCTGTTTCCTGCCTGGGAGCAGACTTCTGTCTGCCTGGGAAAGACTTGCATAGGGTAACTAAGCAATAGCTGAAACTCCTTGTTCAGAATAACATCCTTAACACGCGAAATGCAGACGGTGCTGGAAATGCTAATGAACAGATCCGTATTTATGGGATAAAATTCTGCCCTTGGGTTATAAATGCTGGTGGGCAGGAGGTTTACCTGGGTGCCATCCCAGTGAGGAACATCACCCCTTGTGCTGTAACGCTTACAGTGGATGAAATAAACTTCCAGTGCCGAAGACAAAAAGAAACAGCCAACACTGAATGCCTCTTATCCTGAGAGTCTTCTGCTCCTCTTTGCAGCCGGATAATAGGCAGCATAAAATTATTAAATGTGGGGATTTTTTTTTCCCACTTGGCTTTAGAGCTGCTCTCAGCAGCACCTGGAAACATCCTTTCCTTTCAGTAGCAGCCTGAAAAGTTCTTTAATGGACTTACTTGCATGACCTCATGTTAAAACTGAACTCTCCTCCCAGCTGACTTGCAGAACTCCCTAGAGCAGAATAGCCCATGTTTTCCAGAGTATTTGTCATCTTCCAAGAAATGTGACTGGACTGTTTTTGGATAAATTGATGGATGTTGAGTATTTTTTCAATTTCTTGGACATTTCAGAAAGATTCCCTATTTTGAGATGGGAAAATTTCTTTGGGAGTCTCCATGCCAGTTATCAAATCACCACCAAGCTCTATATTCCTTTGAAACATGCACTTACCATTACCTCTATCTCTTTCTACTGATAGAATTTGAAGGCAAAATTCCACGTGCTGATATTTGCACTGTTTTCTGTTTTTTTGAGGGCAGCTGTTTAGTGAACCAAATAATACATCACAGGCACCTTCTTTTTACAAAATACATTCACTGGCCTTTGTTTTTAGACAAGTGTTTTCCAGATAAACCAGCATTTTTGGCCTTGGTTTAAACCATCTTGAGATAATTCAGCTTGCTTCTTGCAAAAATTGCAGTGAATGCTAATAATAAAATACAATTTATGAAGAAATACACGGTTAGGTTTTTTTTTAAAATAATTTGGGGAGGAAATAAAAGGCTAGCAGATAGATTAATGTCTTACATGCTTAAGTGTAAGTTGGAGAGACATTTCACTGGCAAGCTGTAAGCTTCTGGATGCAGAGGATTATAGGGAGATGCTCACACAACCTCAGCAGCATTACAAACAGCAATGCCACAATGAACAGAACAGCCTCATTGCAGCGATCTAAAGCCACTGCTGTTTTCTTTAAGGCAAACATTGTTTTTATGCCCTACAGATAAATCCCATTTTAAGCTTTGATCAAAGCAAATACACTCACTTTGAGGCTTTGGGCAGATGTAAATTGCTTTGTTATACACATGCATTTGCATACATTTGCAAGGAGACACGGTCTACATGTAATGGTGCCTTTTACTTTTGTCGGAGCGCTGGAATTCAAATAACCAGTGGTTTTCTGCCATGGAGAAGGCAAAAGTTGCTCTGCAAAGGAAAAAAATAACACAAGTGGAGCAGTGCTGAGGTATGCACAGAGCTCTGGCATTGCCAGAGAAGGGGCCAGGCAGGGCCCTGGACGTCAAGGTTTGCTTTATTTATCTATTTTGCTGTTCTGTCTGGCCAACAAATGTAAATAGAATAGTTCCTAGGGAGGGACATTTCTCTTGTTTGGCCACTTCTGGGATGACTGTGCCAGCAGTGTAGGAAACGTGCAGGTTGCCAAAGTGTTGGGTATCTGTCTTTGTTACAGACTTCCATTTGTTTTCTCATATTTCTCTACTTAGTTTTCTGAATTAAATTGGATTAACTTCCTCTCTCTCCCAATTAATGCTGTTAACAGTAATAACAACCATAATGTGTGAACATCTGGCATTTTAGTACGCAGTAAGCTTTTAGAAACACCAGATATGAATCTATTGAAATCTGTCTCTGTAGTGATTTCCCAGCATTTTGTGGATTAGACAATGATTTCTTCTTTCCTCTCTGCTTTCCTTTCATTATCAAGGTTTGTTAATTCTTTAGATGCCAGGATTAGATAATTAAATACCCCTTTGTAATTACCGTGGTGCCTGTGGGTTTGAGACCTCCAGCTCATTAGGCAGTGTGCTGTCCTTCTAAGATATTGGAGGGAAACACTTGAATACTCATCAAAGATGTCCGTGGCAAATTAAGGTCAGGGCCGGCTCTGACAGGCTGAAGGCGAAGGCTTTATTTTTGTTTCATTAGTTACCACTAGGACAGCTCACACCAGAAACAGCTGAATCCAAATGCTGAAGGGCCAGGTCTGCAAATCTTCTGTGCTTTCAGTAGCAAACATGTTGCCCTTCTAAATTACCAATGATGACTTTGTTACAGTGAACACAGAGATTTTGTGGGGCTGCTGCACTTCTGTACACTCGAAGGTGAAGGCTGCCCTTACAACATCTTTTATTTCTACCCTGTCACAGCTCTTGACTGTTTTCCAAAGCTTTTTATTATGACTGAAGAAAGAATGGAATGAAGCAAGCCTCCAATTATTCCCCCTTGTAATTTTGAGAAATCTCCAGACAAGAAGTCTGAAACTCACACTGGGGTTGCCCTTCACTCCATTTTGTGTCCCAGACATTTGTGCTTTTTGTTGCCTGTTTTGATGTCTTTCCATACCCACCTTCGTTCAAGTGGCTCTGGTGAATGCAAGGAGCCTGGGCTTGCTAGGGAGGGTTTGGGTTGCAATGCGTGAACTCCTCCTTTGGTTCTTCCTTGTGGTTTTGTCCAGTAAAACATTGCATGATTTGGTGTCTCTTCACTAAAACAGGAAGGAAAAGAATTCCCTGTTTTAGAAGGCTCATAGAGTCTGAATGTTCAAATGGTGAATGATGCAGCACTGCTTGCTTAATGGAAAACAAGCAAATGGAGCCACTGAGCTCTAACACGAAAACCCTGGAGAGACACTAAGAAGGAAAAATGGGAGATGGATGTGGCTTATTTAGGAAGTAAACTTATTTTTAATCTAGAAAATAGTTAGAAAGGAGGAAAAAATTCATTTCCAAGCAGAAGGATGGAGTGGTAGGGATGCAGACGTAGCAGATGAAGTGGGTTAATTGCATGTCCCCATCCCACCCATGGTAGGCTGTCTCCTCTGCAGTGCCCAGAAAGAATTGGGAAGGTAGGGTGGGATGTGAGCAGACCTCAGGCACCCAGAGAAAAACCTGTGTTGAAGCTTGTTTAAAAAGCCTTACAGAGGCACAGTTAATTTTCGTGTGAGGCAGAAGCAGCTTATGAGCAGCAGAATGCGCTCGGAAGGGAGCCCCAAGATGTTTTTCCCTACTGGAAAATTAATAGGGAGTAGCAGGCTGCTCCTGTGCTGGCTGGAGGCAAGTGAAGGGAGGAAGGGCGTCCCAAAGCCTGCCGTCACAAGCCTACCAGCACAGAGGGGGGGAAGGGTGTCACCACCAATCTGCCAGATGGAGCATGTTAAAGGGCAGCCCGCTGAGCAGAGAAGGCAACAAGCCTGAAAAGCCGAGCACGTCGGCGAGTGCACCATCTCCCCTAGGAAAAAACAGAGCTGCAGCCACTGTTTGCAATTGCATCACACTGATTCACTGAGGCAGAGCTGAGGGTGCAGGTAGAACTTTGATTTATTGGGTTGTGTTAGTGAACAAGTGCATCTGGTTGTGGCTGGAAGCAGTGGCGGGTCCCCGACGGCAGGGCTGGGCACGGAGCTGGGCTCAAGCCTGGCCGGCTGAGCTGACACTGAAATTCCCAACAACTCAAACAGAGCTGAGATTGGGCAGAGCGCTCCAGCACCCAGGAATGAGGGCTGCAGAGGTGGAGCAGTATCTGGAGAGCAGAGCCAATGGCATTGGGCAAAGCTGGATCTTGCTGTAAATCCCAAGACGAGCATTATAGTCTCGCCATCATTTTGTGTTCCATGATTTTTATTTTTTACCACCTTCGACTGCATAACAGGCATCAGATTAAAAAGCCTACGTTATGTCAGCTCTGTTTGAAGTGTGCTGTGCCTCTCGTGGTCAACTGTGATGCTGGGCATGATCTGCCAACTTTTGTCTCCAAGAATTTTAACTCTACAGGTGTGATGGCTTTTGCTGACATGGAAGTTGAAGGCCATAACTTAACACTCTAATTTGCAAAGTTTTCAGTTTATAGTGCTCTAGTGCGTGGAGCTATGAAGCAGGTTTTCATAAATCTTCTCTTTTTATCTCATCTGATGGTTTCTTTTTAGATGTTCTCCTGCCAGCAATTTTCCACTTTGCTGGACAAATGAATGCATATAGGCAGAACGTCCATGGCAGCTGAAAGGTTAATGGAAGGAAAATGTAGTGACATCAAAGTAAGTTTTATTAAGTGAAGCTTTGATTTCCTCCATTATGTGGTCTTTTGTATGAATAAACTTTAATTCTCTGTAAAGCACATGAGCACAGACTACTCAGGAGCAGAAAGCAGGAGAGTACAGCAAGGAATGTTAATTTGTTGTTTTTCTGTAGTTCCTTGCAGCTGAAGGTCACAATGATGCATTACATCTCAAACCTCTCTGCTCTTACATGTGTGTTAAATATTACCAGTTTCTTATTATAAATAAATAAGAAACTGAAGCAGAGAGTTGCATATTTAAAGACGAGAATAAATATCTAAGGCAGCCCTAGGAGAGAATGTTGGCTATTTCGACTCCCAGTTTTGGCCCTTCTCTAAATGAGAATTTTTCCTTTTTAAGGCTGTTTCTGTGCAGATACTGGGCACAGGCTCTGTCAGCACTAAACAGATAAATAATAATCATCCCACAGATTCACGGTTGCACCTGACACACTGCATTTATTTGAGAAAACTTCTACTGCTGGCAAATACTGATTCCATGCCTGCATGTCAATTATGGGATAAGTACCTTTTGTGAAGAAGAGAAAAGCCTATTGTTTTAAGGGGTTTTCAGAAAATTATACACCTGAAAGAGGTCACATTCCATTACACTTGAACAGTTCCAGTTCTCTTAAAAAAAACCTGCGCATGAAAAGGAGAAAAGATCCTATAATTTTCTAAATTGCAACAAGATTTCTTGTCTTTCTGGTGTTCTTTCCACCCAGGTTAGCTGCTCTGTTATTAGTGCTGCAGGAGCTGAGGGCTGGGAAATGCAGGGGCAGGTTTCAATTTTAGGTGAAGCTGTACAGCACTCACATCTTTTCTTCTTCATGTTCAGTGTGGGTTTGTCTTGGACGCCTGTGGTGGTCAAAGTTTCTTGGGGAAGGGAAGATGAAGAGCAGAGCAAGGATAAAGAAAAAAACCAGGCAAGATTGCTAAATGTAGAGAGAGTGACCCCCTTTTTCAAGGGCTGAAGATTGGTGATAGCTCTGAAGAAATGTTTAAGGGAGGAGAAAGCAGGAGCTTTGCTTGTGCTACAAGTACAGGTTTTTTTTGGTGTTTTTCAGAAACACACTTGAGCCTTTTGTCAGTATCTTTGTTGAGGGATTTAATCTTTTTGGCATAGAACAATAAGAAAATAGAAAACCATGATTGGCACATTCAGTTTTTAACAAAAAATTAAGTAATTTTTTCCATAAACATTTGTAGTTAACAGTAGAAAATACATCCACTTCCAACCCTGATGAAGTAGTACTTTTGCACAGTTTTGGGAGGAAAAAACCCAATTGTCTCCTATATCCATTGATAGCACGTAGTGCTTCAGTAATGGGATTTCTGAAGTGAATGCAGATTTTGCAATGATGTACCAGTCCTTTATGGGTCAGGTTCCTTTCACCCTCTGTGCTATGGCAGCTTCCACTGCAGATCAGATCCATAACTTGGTCTGTATGGGATTTATTCTCACAGCCTACGTCTTACCCTCTGTGGAAGTCCACTGTGTCAGTATTAGTGTGTGTATAGCTGATCCCGTCCTAGGGATGTTATTCCACTTTAACTAAACCAGTGGCATTAAAAACTGGTGATGTAGGGATTAAAAAAATGGGAGACAAAAAAATTAAAAGGAGACAAACCCACAAGGTTTCAAAATCCCATTGAAAATCAATAGAGCTTTAGCACAAGAGCTATTTATATCCTTTTGTAAATGTTATCCGCCTTTTCTGGGTGCAAAGTGCAGATTCCCAGTGGAAGGCTGGCTGAACACAGAGGCTGGAGGAGGAGGATGGGAAGAAGATAACAAGGCCACTGGGGAAGCACACAAGGCAATGGAAATTGTCTCAGGCCTAGCAGAGGAGTGGGTGAAGAGGCACAAAAGAAGAGATGTGAGAAGGGTGGGCATTGAGTAGGGGGAGAAGGAATGAGAGGGCTTAGAGGGAAAGGAAGAACTGTCATGCACTTGGGAATGCTGGCTGGGGAGGAGAAGCCCAGCTGCCCTTTGCCAGCAGGGGGGTCTCAGGAATAACCTCAGTGGTTCTGCTCACACCTTGCTGTGTTTCACATCTTTTTTTAACTGCCAGGTTTTAGGGTGGCTGGGATCTGCACTTTCTAAAGCTGTCTCGTAAACATATGGCAGAGTTTTCCTTCAAATGAAAGCCAACCCAGTGAATCCTTCTGGGAAGGGCTGCTGTGGTGCACAGTTCAGGTCATGGCACGTGCTGGGTCAGAGCATCCCTGAGCTGGAGGGGCCTGGGGGTCACAGCATCATCAGCCAAGGCTCCGCAGCACTTCTCAGGCTCTGCTGGCCTTTCTCCAGCCTACATTGAGGTTATATTTTCACACAGAGGAAGGTGGGATGGGGGAGGAAACCTTATCAATGTGCGTCAGTATCTGAAGGGAAGGAGCCAAGAGGAAGGACCAGGCTCTTCTCAGTGGTGCTGAGCAATAGGATCAGAGGCAACGGGCAGAAACTGATGCCCAGGAAGTTCCACCTGAACATGAGGAAGAGCTTCTTCACTGTGCAGTGACCGAGCACTGGAACAGATTGCCCAGAGAAGGTGTGGAGTCTCCCTCACTGGAGATATTCCAGATCCACCTTGTGCCATGTGCTATGGGATGACCCTGCTGAAGCAGGGAGGTGGTCCCAGGTGACCCACTGTGGTCCCTTCCAGCCTGACCCATTCTGTGAGATATATATAAATTGGCAAAAATTACTTGCTATTCTGTTGTTTTATAAAAAGTACTTTTTATATATATATATATACACACACATACACTTTTTTAATCCTTCAGAGCAAAGAATTCAGCCAGGTATTTTATTCTTGCATTAAATCCCGCTGCCATAGTTGAATTTCATTTTACTGTAACTGATGAATTGTTTTAGGGTGGCACAGAGTTTCATGGTCAAAATGGAAATGAGTTGAAGAAAGCACAGCATAATTGAGAATTTGGCAATTTTACGTATCAGTTCCCTTATGATAATTGGCCTGCAAGATGAAATATTTAAAAACACAATCAAACTCTGCCTGTGTACATGAGGCTATGTTTGTGTAGCTGTATGTTAGCACTGCACCACGTATTAGTTGCTTGGAACTAATTAGTTGCTAGCTACTCACAGCATCTGTACTTCAGATCCCGTGGGACTCTAAGGAATGTGACCTTATTTTAATGCTTTTCTGTGCTTTGAGAATTCCTCCTTTGTATCTGCTCCTAGGACGTGTTTTGTTGCTTTAACAACAATAATGCTTAGCACTCGTTTTAGATTTAGATCCCAAGGACATCTACAAAAGTAGACAAACATTATCTCTGTGATAAAATCACATCCCCACTTTAGAGCTGGCCGCTTAAAACCACAGAGGGCTGGTGCTGGTGCTGGTGCAGGGATGACAGTGAACTGTGCTGGAAGAGCCAAAGGCGCGATTTTCCCCTGGGTCCCAGCTGCACAGCTCCAGGAGCTTGTCCACACACACCCATGGGGTGTCTGCCCTGAAACACGGGGCTGCTTGAACAAGGGAGTGCTGTGCTCCATCAGAAAACACACTGGGAAAGGAGCTGTTTGGAGAACATCCACGTGCACAGAGTGATGATAGAGGTGGTGGTACCGTCCGGACAAGAGAGAGAAGAGGAACCGCCTCTGCTTCTCAGCAAGTGCCATGTATTTCTAGGAGCCTCTGAGGGCATAAAAATTGTATTGTTTTAAAACTGGGGTTTTGCTCTGCTTTCCATGTTGCACTTCTGCCTGCAAGGCTGGAGAGACATTGGAGCTCACTAGAACAGATTTATTTCCACAATAAAGAGCCATGTTGATGTTCTTGAGGCCCAGGGAAATTTGATTGAAGAGGTTCATTAGACTTTGTCTAGAGTTTGGTGTAATTCTTGGTGCGTAGTGCTTAAACACACTGAAGTTTGCCAAATCAGTACTTAGCTTGTATTTTTTGAGAATGCTGTTTGTGTTTAGTAGATGATGAAAGATTTTTCTTTTGTTTTTATTGAGCATTAGAGCCACATTAATATTGGAGCTTGTTCAGTGGCTATTTTCTCTCTAGAAAGGCCATATTTTATAGAATACCACACTCTGGGATCTTGCCACTTGTATTCATGGCTCTTCTGGTAGGAACAAGGTGGCTGGACTTCGTGTCCTGGCTTGTGCTCCAGTTTGCACTGGCCAAAATCCAGTGTGAGTAATTATGTTCTGCATGCCTTAATTCCCCCAGTAATTTCAATTAGAGTTAGCATTGTTCTTCGTGCCTGATCCTCAAATGTTGCGTGGTGTTGCTGTGTGATTAAACTGTTGTGACATTCCATCCCAGAGGTAGGTAAAATGATCTTGGCTTCTCAAATTGTAAAGCATTTCCTTGGAATAAATGGGCAAAATAGGCGTAAAAGATTATTACTGTTTATCTGAGAAATATTGATGGAAGGTTTTCTGCTTGTTTGTTAGTCTTTTTTTTTCCTTCACAGTAAAGCAAGGAGTGTTTGAAACTCAAGACATGATGAAGAAAGTATAATTAGGCTAGTTGCTCAAGGTGTTTTAAAGGTTTTAAACCAAATTAAGGTAATGTACCTTAATTGCATTTGCATAATGGACAGAGTTGAAATCAGGTCCCTTGCTGTAATGTCTGTGACTTCCCCAGCAACGCATGCGAGAGTCAACTTCCTACCTGTGGCAAAAAAGCAAATTAAAGCTAAATCTGGATGGAGGTGATGTGAGCAGAGTTCAGATGAAGATGCAGCTGTGCTCAGTGTGCAGGGAGGCAGCCAGCCTCACTCAGAGTGGTCACATTCGCGTTTGGGATTTACCCAGTCCTTGATCTCTGAGGTACTGAAGGAGCTCATTCCATCCGACTGCACTCTCAAATCAAGCCTGAATTGCAGGAGATAAGCCCTGCTGCAGAGTGCATCCATGGTTGTTTTTTTCCACCCCACTATTCACCTGGCCCCAAGATGTCACACCTCAGCTGGATTAAAAAAAGCTTTGATGACTAAGAAGCATAAATAATATTACAACAGTCTCCTGGAGTCAGAGGAGTCACTGAACAAGGGCAAAGCATGTGTGTGTTTGCCTCTGAGCTGGGAACTATCCCTGGGGAACTGACAGTACCTGCAAGTTTCCTTCCTGTGCTGTCCCAAATCAGCAGAATTGGCTGCGTTTTCAGGCTACAGACCCAACTTGTTCCTGGAAGTAATGTAGGTCCTCAGGGGGAAAAAAACCCAATCTTCCTTGCTCCAGAAATTGTCCTTGGTATCAGATGTCAGTAGCTCCCCCTCCAGCAATCCCAGCAAGGCTGAGACAATCGACAGCCATGCATGAGCACATTAAAATATCATGGAAAATACTTAACTACGAGAAAATTTGTGGGTGCTGGGTGATATTTTAGTGGAAAAAATTGCCTTCTTCAGCTGATAGCCCAATGGTTCCCTTGAACTGGTGACTTTGGGGGCTGGTACAAATCTTTAAGGGCATGTGTGTTGGGCAAAGGGTTTCTTTTGCCTCTATTATAATTTCCAAAGGTTTGTAAAACATGCCTGCACTGCCGTTTCTCAGCTTTAAATTATTCAGGACTGAAACCAGTTGTCCTTACCATGGCAAAGCTCTTAATTAAGTAAGTTGGTTTTTTTTTTGCTTCAGCAAGTCAGACTTGACTGAAATAAAACCTAGGACACTTAATAGGAAACAAACCTTTTAAAAACACCCAAGAGTTAAGATATACTACTAATAACTATTCTTTTAATAAACAAGCAAATGTCTTTCCAACAAAGGCAAAGTTGCAATAGCTCATGTAGCACTTGGATGCCTCTGTTCCTTCCAATGTCCAGTGTGTTCTGAAGATGAAGAGAAAGCACGAATGTTGTGCTGGGTTTGCAGACCACCCTTGCTCACCAAAAGCAGGTTCCTGCTGTATTTAAGGGTTTTTATTGAGTGGGGGACAGTAGCTTGGCAGAATCCAACCAGCAGAGCTGGCGGTCTCCCACAGCTGCTTACAATGAACAGATTATCTGAAGAATGGAGCTCTCTCTTTTCGGGGAATATCTGTCAGAGTCTGGTTGTGTTTCTGTTGTCAGGAGTGCCGGTGTTGGCCGTGGCTGCGAGAGCTCCTTCCTCTGGTGTCACCTGCAGTGCCCTGACTCTGTGCAAGGTGGAGCTGGGGACTGGTTGCTGGGAGACCTTTGTTGTTGTCTGGGGCCGTGACTCACTGTTTGTTCTCTCGGATGGGATTTTCCCTTCAGGCATCTCACTGCTCACTCAGTGCTCATCGAGGGTCAGCAGTTCCCCAGTCCCATGATACTCCTTGTAAGCAAGACTCAAGGGACGAAAGCAGGGAGCTCTGAGTTGGAAACCATACGAATTACTTGTTTTAATGTATCAAAATAAATTCTTGTATGGAGAATTCCCTTTTGGCAAAATCTCAGCTCTGCTCTCAAAATGCATTTTTTCTGAACATATATGAGATTTAAATTTCATTTTACTTAAATTTTATCTCCTGTCTTTGTTTGTTTGAAGAGAGGGGATGCACTTTAGATTAATGGGGCTTTGGTTTTGTGCCTCCTTTTGAATTTTGCTCTACTCCCCAGGGCCTTTTTTGAGTGTGGTCTTTAGTAAATCACACTGAGTTCTGCAGTTGCATGTGTTCAGAGGGTGTTACCCCAGGAAAGATTAACGTGGAGCATTGTCTGTTCTAATGGACAGTTGTGACAACTTTATTTTCAGCAGTGACTTATGCAAAGGGCACGCTGTGATTTGCTGCTGGGTAAGTAATCTGAAATATTGATTCTTAAAATGTCTGTATGTTTCTTAAAGAAAATAATCATTACCGTAGTTGAGAGTACAGCTGTAAAATGCACGATTTCTTCTTGGGTAATTCAGTAGGTGCTGAACATGCTCAGTCACAAGCTCTGAAGTGGAAAATAATATATGATAGTGAATCTATTTCAGAAGGCATCTTTAAAAAAACACCCTGCTGCATTATTCTTTCAGCTGATAACTATTTCTGGTACATATTTGCCTGGTTTATGCCATCTGCTTTCCAACCAAGTTTAGTATAATTACACTAGTTATCCATCAGACTTGGAAAGTTTAAATACAGCCTTGGAAGTGTGTGAAGACAGTTGAAGTAATTGTTGTCTTTTGGCTTTCAATTGCACAGTTTTTAAGTATTGTGTGTCAAAATAGCTGCTCTAAGAAAAAACCACAACTACCACCTTGAAAAGTAAATGAAGTTAATAATGGTATAGATAATAATCTGACTTCTGTAGGCTGCAGATGTGAATTGTCAGAGGAGAGAGAAGATAAAGCAGTATATCATCAATTGGACTAGATCTTAGAGGATTTTTTTGCATAATTTGCATAGTAATGAAAGACAATTATGCTCTTAGACTTCATTGTAAGCTCATATGAATCACCTTCAAAATAATTTATAGTACATGTATGGAAAAAAAAACCTGTATAGTTTTAGTGATGTTTCATCTTGGCCGTGTCAGCCTGACCTTCAGTCACTGTCAATTGTTCCATTCAAAGCAATCAATGAGAGCATCGTTAGTAACAGCCAGTGATCACTTATGACAAATCAGTGCAATGTGATTAAATTGTCAGTGCCAATGTACGGGACTGTGGCTGCGGGAGCAGGGGAACGGCCCCGCAGCAGGAATGCTGAAACCTGGCCTCTAGACTCAGGCCTGGATTTCCAGGAACAAATGTGTGGAAAGGGTAGCTACTCAGAGATGAGTAGATGGTTTGTTGAAATAACTGCGTGTGAAACTTGAATGACAGAAAGCAGCAACAGCAACCTACACTCTGTCACGGTGGTGTCTTTAATTTCTACTCCAGAGTAAATTCAGGTCTGCTTCATGCCAATAATTGCATGTTCCCCTGCTGCAATGCAGCTACTTATAGAGAGTAGCTTGTCCTTCTTGAGCCTGTACCCAAGCTTTGAGCACTGAGGGGAACCTCTCCCTGCTGTCACCTGTCCCGGGAGAGGGACAGAGCCTTTGCCTGGGCCATGAGTGGGACGTGCTGCTGGGAAGTGCAAGTTCTCGCTGAGAGGGTTGGGCATGGTCTGTGTTTCCCAGGTAGCTTCTCCGAATAGTCACCAGCCTGAATCCAGCTTAAAAATGGGACTGGAGATGATCCAGCTTGACAGATGTGTCTGTGATGTGCAGCACCAAATGCAGTCTGGTTTTTTTCTGGGAGGTGACAGCAACCGTAATTATGGTTCTCTTTCCCCAAAGTCTTTTGTCTCAGGACCAAAGGGCTGCTGCACTTCCAGGTTGCAGATGTCATGCTGCTTTTTCTGGATCACATCTGTCTTGTCCACAGATTTCAGTATCAAATCCAGTTTCCCTTTAGGACCCTCCATCTTTTCTCTATAGCTACTACAAAGAGACTTCCTCTTCTCCTCCTTCTTGGTCTGTTGGGTTTTCTGCTTCCTGTGGGAAGCCCAGGTCACTCAAGGGGTAACAGACTTCTCCAAGCAACCATCAGGAAAAGAGATATTGTTTTATCTGCTGACAAAGCAAAACCACTTCTAGCAAGTGCTGTGTGCTGCTTCCATGGTCCTTGACTGGAAAAAGGGTTGTTGAGAGGAGAAGCTGGAGGAAAGGTCAAGGAGAGGAAAGAGAAAGGAGAGTGTGTGGTGTTCATTTTGTGCACAAGTATGGTAGAGTTGTCAGTGTGGAGAGCAATTGTGTGAGGAGGGGAAAACTGTGAAAATAGCTGGAAATTTCATTTAAAACCGACTTTGGTTTTGATTGAGCTGTCGTAGGCAGGTCTGGATCCAGTTGAGGATCTATTTTGGTTCTTCCTTGTGAGCAAATACTATTTCTGGAGTTTGTCTTGATCAGGATGCGTGCCAGCCCTCCTCACGCGCTGCTGAGCCACGGAGAATTGCTCATCCATGGGAAGGGTCAGGGGTGACACTGAACCCTCCTACACTTGTAAGATAAGGTGCCAGCCACCCCCGATGCCATTTTGTTAATTAAAAGCTGAAATAACAGTAGGCCCCTTCCCAAAACTTAGAAGTGCCTGGCCCAGCACCAGCAGAAACATGCTGTGCAAAGTGGGGATTTCCAAGGGATTGATGAACCAAATTAGAGAATTGTGGCACTGATGATCTGGGACTGTGTTTTGGGGTCAACCCGAAGAAACAGCAGCACTAAAACCCAAGGGGTGCAGTGAGAAAAGAGCCAAGAGAAAATATTTGGGTTACATGCTGGCTGGCAGAAGAGCAATCAGGTGATGTCTTCAGTTCCAACCCTTCTCTGCCATAGAAATATTGCTTGAAAATGAATAGGATGTGTAAAGGGCACTTTGAGTCCCTCATGAGATCCACTTTCATGCTGGAATTCTCCTGAGATGTTTTGATTCAAAAGGGATAACACTACTTTTGGCACCAGCAAATGACAAGTGCAAGTACCTCTGGTGCCAACTAATCTGTCCCAGCAGCACCTCATTTCTCATTCTGCAAGGTCTGACATATTTCCATGAATTGCTTTACCAACGTGCCATCCAAAGAATCCATCTCAAGATCCTGGGCCCTGTTTCAAGTCTTCTGCCTTTGCTTTTCCAGCCCTAGAGAACAGACCCCAGTTACACTGACAGCTCTCTCTCTCCCAGTGGTATAGGTATCTAAACAAAATGCAGGTGTCCACCTTTGGACAGAATCAGTTTTATTTTCACGATAAACAAGCTCAATAGGTTTGTTAAGAACTGTTGTCACTCCCACACTTCCTTGGTATTTGCCCAGAGCTTTCAAGTCATACAAAGATTCAGTATCATTTATCTTTATTTCTGAGGATTGTGGAAAACGAAAATCAACACAAGCATCCAGCTGTGTTACAAACTGCAGCTCCTATCAAAGAGATGACCATTATATAGGTTACACGTGTTCAGGCTGAATCTTTGCAGTAAATTTTGCCACAGAGGGACAAATCACTAGGTTAGAGACGGCCTTGCACACCAGATCAGAGCAAGCCAGGAATTAATATGCCAAGACTTGATAGTTAAAGTACTGGTTGCTTTATTAAATATATTCAAACAGGTTCAAGGTCCCAAATATTCTCCGCAGAAAGTAAAATGTGGGTTAGTCACAGGCCCCTCTTCCCTGTGAGCAAGGCTCCTCATAGCTGTCATATTGCCAAGATCTCAAAGCTGATAAATCAGTTTAAGACATAAAGTGGCTTTTTCTTATAAATGTCTTCCAAGTCCTGCCTTAGCATATAGAATATAGGAATTAGTAAAACTGGGTTTTCATCTTCTTTTACCTTTCCCTCCTCTACACCTGATTCCCATCCCCATCATCCATGTGCAATTGAGAGGGGTTTGCCTGCAGACTTGAAGGGTCCTCTCCAGAGTTTGGTCCAAAGCCAGGGCTGACTTTTGCTCCCACGTTTCCTGCGCTGTCTGGGCTCCCCTCTGCCTTTCTACAGATGTTGCTTCCTACCATTGCCTTCCCTTCTACCACTTGAAGCAAAACAAAGCAAGCCCCCTTCCCCACAGCCCCAGGCCTCCCCAGCAGGTTTCCTTCTCCATTCCCTTTCCTTTGCCAGGTTTCACTCCAATTACACAGCGAGTGTGGTTTCCCTTTGAAGTTCCCTTGCTGCTTGGCTCTGTTCTGGCTGTCCCCCATCGTTGTGTGTCATCAGCACATCTGACAAGTTCACAGCTGGTTTCTCCCCTGTAGTTGCTGCCGATTAGAAACTAGGAGGGGCTTTATTGAACCTTCCCCCTCTACTCACCTGCTCCCCTGCTCCCACAGCCCGTATTCTCAGTGTTTCTTTCGGAGGGGGTCTCATCCTTGATTTGTCTTTTAATAGGTTTGGGTTATTTCACACCCAAAAATGGGGGGGGGGAAGAGACACTCTTGGGATTGCAGCCCAGTTTGTGTGCACACACTCTGAGGGGCACACCTGTGCAGTTGGGTTGGGCAGGGGATTGTCCCTTTATTTTGACAGTTCTGGTAGGACAGAGCTCACCTCCATCCCTCTGGGTGCTGGAGCTACAGAGCTGGAGCTTCTGAAAGGAAGAGGGGATGTTGCTGTGTGGTAGAGAGCTGGAGTGAGCAAGACGTCTTGGACTTTGGGGAATGTGCTCCCTTTTTGCTTTGGGAATAATCAGGCTAATTCCAGCTCTGTGGGATCTTTGAGGAAGGTGCTGTGTCCCAGAGGAGGTGCCTCTTTGAACCATCCTCTGCTTGGCAGATAACATTTATCACAGGCAACAGAAACACCCTAATCTCTGAAAGGGCTCCCTCTCTCAGGGTGAGAGGATTTATTAATTTTAGGTATTGTTTGGGTTTTCCTTCCTTTGCTGAAAGTGTCCACAAGGGGCCAGTCTGCTGATTATTTGGGAATGCAAATGATTATTTGGGAATGCAAACACATCCACGGGGAGCTGGAATGAGCCCCTCCAAACTCTGGGACAGCTTCTCAGCTGCTAGCAGGAAAGCATCTGCTCCTTGGCTGAGACACGCTGGAGTGAAAGGTTCTCCAAACGCTTTTTTAAAGCCTCTGGTCTCCTATCCTGCCTAGTGCTTTCCTTATTGTATAGCTACTTTGTGGTTTTAATTAATATTATGATTATACAGCAGACAGGCTTCTATAGCGTCTGTTGCTGTGGCAGCTAGACACTTTAATTACACAGATTAAAACACAAATCAAGGACAATACAGAGTTGTTGTGATGATAATTACCAGATTTGAGTATTTGTAGAAAACTGCCCACTCAGCCACTGGGGTTACTGTACAAACATGTGCCACTCGGTGGCTTCTGGTCACCTGTGTTCAGGTGCCAGGCTGGGACAGGGAAGGGGGAGCACCAAGGGCGCTGTGTTGCTGTCACCTTCCTGAAGTATTCCAGTTGATGAAAGAATTGAGAAAGAAACCACTTTTAACTTGCTTGACGACAAATTTGTTCATCCAGGTTCAGTATCTCGATCAATTTTGTTCAATTATTCTGTTATTTGTTTTAAAAAACTTTTTATTTAATCCTGAAGGAAACATATTCTCATTTCTTGCCAAAATGAAAATGCTGGAGGAAGGATTTTTAGTATTTACTCAAAGGAACCTTGGAAAATATTTTCATGTTTAAAAGTTTGAAATATTATTCTAAGAATTTTTACTGTTTTAGATCAGGAGATGTTTGGTGGGTTGAAACAGTTTCATATGTCTAATACAAATTTGGAAATATTCTGGTCTATCTCTAGTCACATTTCGGATTTTGGGGGTGGGGAGGAAGATTGCTTGAAATAATTAATCTAGCTTTAAAATCACCATATAATTTAGGCTTTCAGATCCAGCCCAGAGAGCTTTCATAAGGCTTAAGAATACTTGCCAGCCTCAAAATATGGTTAAACTCTGTGTCTTCTTTTCCAAAAATTTATTTTACAGAAAGAAATCTGCAGTTTAAGAATCTTTGTGTATAGCTCTTGTGAGCTTGTAAATACTTTCTTTCTTGATACTTGAGTATGTGTGTGTTCTACCCACTGAATTTTCTGCTTGCTTGTCTGTGTGATCACTTACTTTTTAAATAGAAAGAACCGAATATATCTCCCCTTAATTCTTGGCCCAGAGGTCTGTAACAAATCTGTTGTTATCTGGCAGTTTGGAGCTGTCAGAATGCTCGTGCAGTGGTCACTGGGAAATGGAAATGCTGCTCCTTTGAATGCAAAGGACCCTGATGCTTTGGTCGTACGCTCCCTGATTCTGCCACCCTGCATCCTCCTACATCGTTGCCAAGTCCCACTTGTCTCATGCTGTCACTCTGGCAGGCAACCGAGAGCCTTGATCGTGTTAGGAACATGGCAGGTTAAACTCGGGGAGGGAAACTCCAAAGGTCTCTCCAGAAGGATTTCTGAAAAGTCTCCAAATCATCCTCTGCCAGCACTGGGACACACCAGGGCATGGTCACCTGCGGTGCAGGAAAGGAGGACATTTCTTTTTTGAAGGAATGCACCACTGAATCCTTCCTTAACTAGGCAGAAATAAGGGGCTACCAGCAGGAGCTGGCTGTAAACCTGCAGAGTGACAAATACACCAAACCCGAGCCATAGAGTGGATGCTCGTGCACTGCTCCTCTCCCTGGAGAGCTGTGGGAATGCTATGTGCCAGGGTGGAAGCAGCAGGATGTGCACTGTCTTCCCTTTCCTGCCACCCTCCCTTGATCTAAAGTCACACTCAAGGCACTTCTGAGTCGAGACAAAGCTCAAACAAAGCACAGAAAGTGCTTCCCAGCACATTCCCTTCCTCTGCTCATCTCCCATATGTGGAAGGAAGCCAGATCTCCAACTGTTGCTCTCGTCTTTGTCCCCAGGGATCCTCTTAGGGAAGCAAGCTGTATCCCATGGGGATTTTCCCTACGTATTTCTAGGAGTGGGTTTTTCCTTGCAAATGCAGGAAGGTTTTAAGGGAGTCAGCTGGATTTTGGTCCTGTGGTTTCTCCAGGGTAGTGGGTCCCTGCCTACATATTGCAGGTGAAGCTAGAGCTCTTCAGGCCGTGCAAGGCAGCTTCATTTCATATGGATTACTTCATTTGTAGGTATCTCCAGCTACACTGTAAAATTACACAGCAGAGAGCATGTGGTGTAACTTAGAGCAGAGTACAGGCACGGAACAGTACATAAATTAAAATCATAAATAACTGAAAGTTGAGGAGCTTCCAAAGTAGGGACAAAGGGAAAACCCATTTTTCATATTAGGTTTCATAAAAGATGGTATCACTAAGCCAAAGAGATAAAATGCCATTCTGGTAGAACCTAGAATGAAACATTTTCCTATGGGCAGAAAAGAGGTGGGAAGCATCACCTGTTTCCCTGGTCTCCTTGTTGACAAAAAGGTAGAGCAAGAGACAGGTGAGAGTTTTCTAAAATGCTCAGAGACATTCAGTCCCATGGCTTGAGCTTGCTGTAATGATCAAGAGACCTCTGAGCAGAGGTGGCTTTGTGCAAGCTTTTAACCTCCAGTAGAACCAAAATAATTCAGCTGGGTTTCAGTTTTCAGGGAAAAGGGCCAGTGTGCCGTTCAGTGTCCCAGTGCACGGGCACTTCCTGGCTCCTGTGGGCTCATGTGCTGCACTTCTTGCCCATTTCCAGTGAGGAGTGAGCCACCAGCTTTTAACATCTTGTGGTCCAAGAGCAGCAGAGCAGCAGATCTTCACACCAGGCTCAAAACAAAGTTAATGTACAAAGTGAGGTTTCAGCAGAGGTGCTGCTGAAGGACTAACATACAGGGCTTTCCAAAATGATGTCCCAGAAACAACTTTATTCCTTACAGGCATTTTCTACAACATACCATTCTCTATATTGGCTGCATAGAGCCGTTGGCATCCCGGCATCCAAGGCTCTGGAACTTTTGGCACACACTAATAATTTCCATTTGCTAAGAGGACATTCAGGAGCTGATAATAAACAGCTCCCAAGGAGCTGTTCCTTAAGATTGTCCATGCAGTGTCTTACTTTCTAAATGTGATGGATCACTAATCATACTGGTGGCATTAAACCAATTAAGACTAGAAAAGCCAATAAAATGTTGCATTCCCCTGAACTTAATAGAGGCTTTGTCAAATACTTTAATAGTGCTGGGATTTCACCCTGATTATTGAAACACTTAGAACATCTGAACTGCAGTTTAAAATTGTGTTAGTTAAATGCTTAACTAATCCAGATATTTAAGATCAGCAGGTGTATGTGTGTGCATACACACACTTCCCTGTGGATGCACACTGTGTGGAAGCCTGGCTTGGCAGTATGTCCTTCCTCCTCAGGGGGAAGGCTCCTCACACTCTGCCTCTGCTCCAGTGTGGGGTCCCTCCCATGGGTGACAGTCCTCCATTACCTGCTCCAGTGTGGTTCTTTCCTGGGGCTGCAGTTCTTCCTGAACAATTTAAAACTGCAGTTCTTCAGGAACAGGCTGTTCCGGGGTGGGTCCCCCACAGAGTCACAAGTCTTGCCAGCAAACCTGTTCCAGCGTGGGCTCCTCCATCCTCTGGAGGTGGATCTGCTCCACCATGGATCTCCATGGGCTGCAGGGTCACATCCTGCCTCTCCTGCAGGGTCACCCTGGGCTCCATGGGCTGCAGGGGAATCTCGGCCCCGCTGCCTGGAGCAGCTCCTGCCCCTCCTTCCCCACTGGCCTGGGTTCTGCAGGGCTGTTTCTCTCACAAGTTCTCACTCCTCTCCTCAGCTGCTACTGCTCTTGCACAGCAACACTTCCCGCTCTTTCCCATGTTATTCTAGATGTGCTCCCACCATTGCTGACAGACTGGGCCGTGGGTCCGTCCTGGATCCGGCTGGCACTGGCTCTCTTGGACATGAGGGAAGCTTCCGGCAGCTTCTCACAGAGGCCCCTGTGTAGCCTCCCCCCACTACCAAAGCCTTGCCAGGCAAACCCGGGACGCTTTGTCACTGCTCCAGACCTGCTTGTCAGACCGGGCTGGACAAGGTAATTCAGAGCATTAGCAGTAGTTTCTGTTCATTAAGTCTTGTTAATTTGGGAGGCAGCAGTCGTTAGAGAACAGTGTGAAAACAACGGCATTGTAGTTCAACAGTTAGAGAATTTTTGGATGTTCTGAGGTCCCCAACTCAGCCTTGAGCTGTTGGTACTCCTGTGCCACTGGGCTCTGCGTGTCCACAGCTGGATCTATCCCTTCAGTCTTCCTTTAAATACGCTGTTAACAGGGAACCCCACCTGCCATCCCCAGGAGCCAGAACGCCTCCTCATGCTGCCTTTCTCTTGTATCATGGCACACATAAAGTCAGCTAATTCTGAACCTTACCTGCCTTCAAGACTTTTTGTTTTAAGAATGCCCAGACTGACATTTGCTGCTAAGGTCTGACTCCAGAAAATCAATTCTGCCGCTAATGCAGTGCCCACATCCACCACTTTTACAGGGAGGAGGAAGGTAAATCTTGCAGTCCAGATGTACATCCTGCTTTAGCTGACATCTGTGATCCAACAGACACAGCATATGCCTCTATTTCATTCTGCTTCCCTCAGCCCTTTAACAGTGTGAGTCCTAATTTTGCTAAAAGTGTGTCATTTCTTTAGTGTTTTGGGGGTTTGAATCTAGGACAAGAGTATCAGCAGAGAGCAGCAGGTACAAATATTCAGCCTGTATATCTTATCAGATATTCAAGAATGCAGTAAGAAATGTCAGAGAGAGCTTTCTATGAAATATTTAATTAACAGCAACAGCTACAGAAATGAAAAACAACATCCAGGCAATTACAGTGTTCAATAAAGCAGCTCTCAGAGGATGGAGCAGCAACGGATTAGTGACTGACTGGCATTTAAATATGTTATCAACCAGTTAGGGAGACTGGAGTAAATTTGCTCCCCTGGGGATCAAGCTAGTAGAAGTATTATAACTATATTATTGTTTCTCAGGGCAATCAATTGAATTATATGGTGCTGTAGTCTGGGCTGTTTGGCTGTTGCTCCAGAAGCTGGTTACGTGATTTGTTTCACTGAATCACAGAATGGCTGATGTTGGAAGGGTCCACAGTGGGTCATCTGGCCCAAAATGGACATTTATTCCGCTGGACATTAATCCAATGCACTGGGTGAGAGACCCCTGTCAGTTTGCAAACAGCATTTTCTTGTTTAAAATAAAAAATGTATATATTCCTCTTCTGGGTTTTAAATGCAGAGTGTGCTGGAAACTCTGTAATTTATAAAAGGGGTGGAATATGCTAATCTTAGGACGTTAAATTAGAGCACAATGATGAATTTATGTTATTGTTACCTCCAGGACCAAATATATGCCGAGAAGGCATAATTAGTGTACCCCTTGTAGTGCCCTCTTATGATCATGGAAAAGTGTGGATGATTTCACTGATTGGGGATTTTTGCTATTATAGATTTTACATTTAAAAAAAAAAAAAAAGGAAGCCCTGAAATAAATAACTGTGCTTTTAGTATGATGGGTGAGATAAAATTCCACGAACTGGAGCCATACTTCATAGTGAGCTAATGCATTCCCTTTACAAATACATGCAAACTTGATGATGCAAATCCCCATTTTGTGATGAAGCTGTGCAGGAAAGGCAGCGTGCGCAGTGTCCACTCCAGAGGACACAGAACACCTGTAAGAAAAGTTCTCATTGCAGCTGGTGGTTGTGCATTGCTTCTCTCTGGCCCCTGGTGGAGCACATGCAAAGGAAGGATGGGAGGGATGCACAAGAAACTTGTAGGGAAGTGGCAGTTTTTAAAGTTGCACCTAATCAGTAGGGTTTGTATTGATCTATGTTTGATGCCGACTGATTTGGCAAGTAAATTAAAATGAATCAGCATCCCTTCAATAAATAACAGTGTAGGAGCCAAAGGACAGCCAGCCAGGATGATTTAGTAAGGATCTATATTTCTTTCATACTGTTGATTCCTTCTTTATAGCAGCAAAGTTCCTGGGATTGCCTGTACAATATTGCCTGTGCAGCCAATATTGTACAGCCTCTTTCCCATAAGGAGATGCAGAGAACAGCTTGTTATTTTTTTTCTCCCATTGCACTCTTACAGATTCATTTCCCCTTCCCAACCCCTTTTTTCTCAGTTTCTCTACCAAACCTGAGAGCAACCTTTGCTCTGAGGACACTGGGAACAAATGTTTCCCTGATATGTGCTGATTACATCCAAAGCAGATAAATGGGGTGGGATGCTCTGATCCACCTGGCAGGAGAGGAGCTAAGGTGGGGTCCTCTTGTTCCCTGCTGACCAGTGAGGGATCGAGGGGTGGCTTGTCTTGCTTTATCTTGCAGATGCCAGGATGTAAGATATAGTACTGAGTAAGACATCCCTCACTAAAAATGGACTATGTGCCGCATTTCGTATACCTGAGAAATGGCTAATGAAGAAAAGAACGGGACCAGCTGCCCTGAGATGTTGCTGCTGGAATGAAATTCTGGATGAGATAAAGTGCAGACTGAAGAGAATGCATTTTTCATCTCTGTTCCCACTGCACTAAGTGCTGAGCTCTTTTGAGAGTTCCCAAGCACCCCTCAGCAGTCTCTGGTAATTCCAGCTCACAGCAAGGAGAGAGGAGCAGTGCTCAGGCAGGGGAGAAGTTCATGGAAAATCTGTTTGTACCTCACTTAGTCTGCACAGTTCCTATTAAAAGGGGCAGTGTAGGTCCAGTCCAGTGTCTTACAAAGACACCTCAGAGAAAACTTGTCAACGTGGAAGCAATTCTTGCTGTGAAAGTCATGAAGTGACCCTCTAAAGTTAAATATCAAGTATCAAGTTGCCTGAAGCTCGTGTGGTTTTCCCCGTTACCCCTGTAACACGGGGAACTGAGGGAAGCAGAACAACAAGTGAGATGTTCTGAATAACAGAAGTCTGAAGTTAATTAGTGCTCAGAAAGTGGTTTGAAGATGAAAAGCACTGCTGCTAAGTGTTATTAATAGTGGAGCCACCCCGCTGTTAATTATAAATAACAATAATGCTATGGAGCACGCTACATGCAAAGATCTCATAATGCTTTTGAAATATGAATCACTGATTTATTCTGATATTTGAAATGGGAAGAATGAGGCATGGAGGCATGGAACAACTTGTTTGAATAAGGCCTTTAGAGGAAGTAGAGCTCAAAGCTGCAATCCAGATCTCAGACTTGCATTTTACAGGTGTAACTCCTGAGGGCTGCTCTGGGCTGTGCAGCTCTGGGCAGCACAGTCCAACCAACCTCTGCTTCTCTTCAGCCGCACACGGGTGTTGGTTGTGCAGAGTATTGCCCGTGAACTGAGAAGATCTGTACCTGTACATCTGATTTATCTTCTCTAATGTCAGGAAGTGCAAGGAATCTTGGAATGAGGCTGAAGCTGTGTAAAATGGACAAGTGATCCAGCTCTGATTCAGCAATTCCCATGAAAGCGTCCCTGGGATTCCAGTCCTGCTGTACACAGAAAATAAAAACATTCAGTATTGCTCCTCCTTGCCTCTGCTTTGTTTCAGCATGGAGTGATACTGGGCTGGTCTCTCACACGGAGGTTTCCCAGTTCAGAGCCTGGTACTTATTCCTAGAATTCTCAAAAATGAAGTCTGCAGATGAAGTGACTCAATCAGAGCTGAGCGAACAGTGACTGAATTTCAATGAGAGACGCTAAGCACACCCAAGGACCCTCTTAGTTTTAGAGATTGACAATGGGAAAATAAAATGAAAGGAACCAGCTCCTGGCACAAAAAGAACATCTCATCTGGACCTTGCACTGTCTCTCATTTCTATGGTTAGTAGACGTTCACTGCTGTAGTAGTTTGGCTCTCATCAGCCCCTTTTTAACTGGGTTTTTTTGTTCTGCAGCTAATCTCTGTGAAGGAGGTTCATTTGTATGCTCTTATTGTCATTAACTGTAATCTTCAGCTGTAATGTTCGTGTGTCTGTTCTGTGCTTCCTTAGGGTAGCTGTGAAGTACTTCTCCACTAACCCATGAGTGCCTCTGTTTCCACATCTTAGTGAGGACTATTGTGTATTGTGATCATCTGCTAATAGAGGAGATTAGCTGAATCACAGCAGTCTCCAAGCAAGAGACACGACACTGGGGTTTTTTTCCCTTTTCCTCTTCAGCTGATGCTACACACTTGTCTTTTTACACCGGCAATAATCACTTCGTGTTGTTCTTTTATTGCCATTTCTCCTCCAAGACTTCAAACTTCAGAGTCCTAAAGCGCTTCCTTGTTTCATTTTCATGGCCATTCAGAGTGTTTAATGGGCTTACAGGCAATCAAGACTTCCATCTTCCTTGGATGGAGCTTTTGTTGGAGTCAATCTGCTTGCACAACTGGGATCACAGGTGTATGCAACCTTTCAAGCAGTGGTTCTTGTTCTCTAGACCAAATTTACCCAGATGTTATTTCGAGAGCAATCAGAATTATTAACGTATAGTTCAGCAAAATGTTGACAGAATACAAAGCATAAAACACCTTGTGCTGAAATTCCAAACCCAATTAAATGGGCTAATTCACCTACTGTTTAATTGGCTGGAAGCCATATGAGTAATTACGCCACTGACATCTTCCAAAATTATATTCTTAATTGTTACCTTTATTTGCATCACAATGAAATACCCACATCTCGGTTCAGCACGGCTCAGCTCCTCGTGTAGCACCGGTGAAAGGGAAGAGGCAGCTTTGCATTTCACAGGGTTGCCTTCGTGAAAACGTCAATTGGCAAAGCAGCAAAGCAGGGCCGCTGGGAGCCGGGGCAGGAAAATGCAAACTTGGTCTGTTTATTCCTGAACATATGTAGCTTGTTATTGTAGGACGTGGTGGCTTTTATTGTAGAGACGCCTTCCTTTTCTTTTTTTTCCCCTCTCTGTTATTGTTCACTGAAATGCATGAGCGTGGCAGGGCGATGCTGTATTGGTTGTGCTTGCAAACTGCAATGTAATATCACACTCCAGAGATGCAGTGTTTCTATTTGCTGTCATAAATTTATTTCGCATTTTCTTTCCTTCATAAAATATCCCCCTACTTCTTTATACAAATAATGTCATTCCAAGGAAAATGTATGCAGAACCACTTTACAGAAACCCTCTATAAGCACTGTTTGGTCTTGCTGTGTAGATCTACTCTCTAATTGCTTTGAATTTACTTTATTGCAAGGCTGGGGATTGCTTTGAAGTGATTATGAAAGAATAAGCAGGCTTCTGCAAAGGGAATTTAGGAAAGAAAAAGCTTTTAAGAAATCCTATTTTGAAGTTCCAGTTCCAGAGGGTCCCTGGTTACTGAAATGTAATGCCAGTGCATTCCCTTCCCTTCACTCCCTTTAACAGCAAACTCTTCATCATTAATAAGACTTACACTGCCATGAAAATTGTTTCTTGAGATCATTTTCCAGCCATGTCATTTTGTTGTAGGGGGCCACAATATCTCTGTATTTATTGGCTTTTTGAAAGTCCTTTATATGCATTCAGGAATATTTTCATCCCTCTCACAAGAGCTTTACCCAATTCTAACCCTGTTCCAAAATACAATAGACACATGATGGGTTTGCTGGCTGCATGAGATCTTCTTTCTGACGTACATGACTTAAATGCAAAGTTCATTCCAGTGTCTGTATGACCAAAAGGAATGGAATGCTGAAAATAAGGGCTTAGATGGAGCAGGTTAATGTTACTTAAAAAAAAATAATAATAAAAAAAGGAAGGCTAGAATTTTTTACATTTATGAACAATCTGGAGCACCAGCACATGCTGCAGAGTCTGATGGCTTTCTAAGAAAGAAAAGGGGAGAGTTGTATTTTTCGATATGTAATTGGTTAGAGATTTATATGAAAAGCCAGTACCAGATTCATCCGTCTTTCTATCTATCCCAGCATGAACATTAGAGGATGATGAAGAAGGAAGGGAAATCAGACCCATGTTGTTTTCTTCAGGCCTTAGGAACAGCATGGTTCCCAGACAGCATTCCCTGTTAGAAACTCTCTGCTGCATTCATTTATGAATTGTTTATTTATCGCCAAACTCAGAATTTCATCCATGCATAGAAGACATCTTGGTTTTCTGACACAAAACCAATAACATCTGCTCTTAATTAAACATTAATAGTAACAAATGGCTGCCTATCAGGTTTTTATCCCCTGTCAATCTGTGTAGTAGCTGAGCATCTTCTGGAAGGGGGATTTCTTACCCTGCCCCACCTGAGGCCCCCAGAACCCCAACACTCCCAAAAACATCACCATTGCAGGCATGCTCAGGGCTGTCTGGTTCAGATGTGGGTGCTGGACACTTGGAAAACCATATTATTTACAGGAGTGAGGCAAAATAGAGATAAACCCACTGACTTGTGGTGCCTCACACAGGACTCATGGTGAGTAGGGAGTGCTTGGGAATGTGCTAGGGTATATCTGATTGGATGCCAATTTGGGTCTCCTGTGCTGACCCCAAATTAATAATACTCAGCTTTAGATACTTGTTTTTTAAAATTGTCTTTTAAATGGTTGTTTGGGAAACATATCAGGGAAAAAATGGGTCTGCTAGTGCAAAAAGAGCAGGCATGGCTGACAGTCCCACAGCAGACAACTAAAGAGAAAAAAGCTGCGGGCATAGAAGGAAGTGAAAAATTTTTGTAGTACATAAGCATTAAATTTGTGATAAGTCATAATTTTTCTGGGAGAAATGTGTTCCTTTTCAGGCAGCCTATGGAAAAGTTTGAATGTGTTGCAAGTAGTTTACAAGCAGTTCCTGCCACGGTGGGTGAAATCCGGCTGCTCCCGCGCCGCTGGGGCTGTTCCCTCCCGGGTGAACTCTCCTTGACTGGTTCCCCATCGATTTTTTCCCTGCACAAAGATCAGGCACCTTTTCCCCTCTCATTTACAGCCCATCTCCACAGAAGTCAATCAAATGGTCTTACCTACAACTCACTTCAAACACTCACTAACTTCAAAACCGCCAGTTCAAAGAACTTCGGTTTATTTGCTGGTTTTGCAGCAGTTGCAGCCTAAATAATTAGCTAATACCTTTTAAATATGTGTTTTAAAGATTATGGTTTAAATCCCCAAACTGTGTCATCATTTGGAAAGAAGTCTCCTTAAAATTGCCGAGCCAGCAAAAAGCACAGCAAAGCTCCAGATGGTCCAGTAGTTTGTGGTTTGTTTACAGTAAACCAGATCCTTCCCCTCAGCCTTTTATCTCAGAAAATGCAGGCAGTTAGCAAGAGGTGAGGGGCTTTCTGTGAGCTCTGTGAAGTGTCTGAGTTCTATTGCAAACTCACAAGTGAAAAAGCCAGTTCTGGTGCCCTAAATCCAGCTGGGAAAGCCCGAGGAGCACTGAGCTGTCACCCACAGAGGTGCCCCAGGCAGTGTCACATCACCCCGAGTCAAGGGAAGAGCTGCTGGGGGAAGACACCTCTGAATTTTTTATTATTATATTTTTCCCCCCGCCTTGTTTGTTTGTTTTGAGGATCTTGACAACAGTGTTTTATTCTTTTACGATCGGTGACTTTGAAGGTAGAACTACAAAAGAGATTTGACTGAAATATTTGGGGTATTTGCATCACTCACATCTCTAGTGTAGCTCAGCTCTGCTTTCTCATCTTTCCCAAACAGTCATCATTTTCACCAATTGCAGGTGTTGCCCTAAATCAGAAGAAAATCCTGTTGTCCATCTATGCTGAGATCTATAGAGAACATCTTTTTGGGTCTCTCAGTACATTTTTTGTCAACTGTGTTTTCCTTGTATTCTTGTTTGTGCTCCAGCTGGGCCTTCTGTGCCTTGTACAGAGAAGCAAACCCTGCCAGCACATTACATTATTTATAAGGCAGAGACGCTATCAGATCTCACTCAGGTTGGAAGAGACTCTGCTTTCAAATAATTATAGAATTTACATTTATGTGTTGCCTCTCAGGGAGGCCTTGAAGCTCTGTGTGAGTGTCAGCACAGAGCTGGGGTTGGTAGTTCACTGCTGAATGAGAACAGAATCAGTCAGAGGGGGATAGAGGAGTGAATCCCCCATTGGTGTCTGGCTGCTGGAGGGTGTGAGGAGCGTTTAGGTGGAAGATACAACTGTCTAAATTGGACCTTCAGTAAGAGACCGGGCCAAAGGGAGCTCTAAAGAGCACTGGACTCAACTGTGACCCCTGTGGGTGGGGTCCCAGTTTTATTTTTCATCTGAAAGAGTTATTAATTGCTGCACAGTGCCTTATGCAAAGCAAAACAGGACTTTAAGTCCAGCGTGCGAGGCAGTGCTGTGGTTTAGGCAGAGAGGAGGGCTGGACATGGCATGGGGGGAGCTCAGGGGTGCACCACAAGTAAATCACAGCCACTCATGGCTGGGCTGCTTCACATCCCATCTAATAATGGAGTTTTCCAGTTTTAGCCGTGACTTGGCATGTTTCTGGTTTCTCAGCAGGGACAGGCACAAGCTGCAGTTTCCTCCAAAGTTCATTTCATCGGAATGTTTGTAACATATGCCTGTCTCTAGGAATGTGTTTGTTGGAAGGAGGGTGTTCTGGAAGGATGCAGAAGATCCATATTTTAAGTGCAAAGCCTAGTGAAGAACTTAATTTTAGTGCATTTGCAAGTGGAAGAAGAGCTCTGCTTGTTCTTGCCTTGGCACAATGCAACACATCAGTTAAGCAGTCTGGAAAAGTAGATTAACTTGTGGAAAGGTCCCAAGTGACACCCTTTGTTCTTTGGAAAATCAATTTTATAAAGGAAGCTTTAAAATAAAAGAAAATAGGATGGGGGGAAAGGCCCAGGAGTGGCTGGAATGGGATGTCAAGACAGGTCTGATTTGAGATAAACTGAATTCCTGCTGGAAAGGCTGTTTCGCTGCTCTGCTCCAGTGTTGCCACGGTTCTCTTGGGATATCTGAGCAGGGGTGTTTTCACTTGATGAGGTCAAAATGCATTTGGGTTCTGCTTGTTGGAGACTCATATTGTGGCTGATAGAAAAGGTCCCAATTTAGGATCACAGGGACCTTAGTGTTTGGCACAGCACAAACAAGTAGAAGGGACAGGCTGAGAACATAACAGGGTCTGGGGGCTTCAGGCTGAGAAAAAGCAATTTTGAAATCGGGCTGAATGAGCTGTGGTATTTTTATTGGTATTTTATATTGATTTATAACTAGTGGCTTTTTAAAGCATACAGAACTCCCAAACTCTGAAAATTAATATTGTACTGATGGACCTGCTTGAACAAACATACTAAAAAATGTGCTCTCTGTCATGGCAAGCTGAAAAAGCAGATGGCAGTCGGAAGCTGAGCAGCATACAGAAGTTTGAAATTTTAAATTAAATCAATTTGAAGCTTTGTTTGTGCCTAAGGCAAGCTTTCCCCTCAGATGAAGGAGAGTGGCAAGCTGAACTCTTTTACATGGGCTCTGGTTTGGAAAAGGCTGCTGGAAGATTTGAAATCCTCTATGATTTACACCACTGTATTAGTCTGGTTTAACAGGGAAGTAGAAACACCACATTCAGGTTGGTCCCAGACAGGAAGCCTTTCCAAAATTGTAAACTCCTGTAATGAGATGGGTACAGAAGAGGGACTTCTGCTTTTCCACAGCGTGCCATAAATATTCAGATTATGTCATATGTTTCCTGTGCTCTGAAGAGATGTAAAAAGATAACCGTAACAAGACAGAATCCTGAAGCAGATGTACACACACCGTGTTGTTCTGCTACAGTAAATCAACCTGTGCCTTGATTTAAACATCATGAACTGTCTTGCCTTTCCTGGGAGCTCACAGGAGATCATGGAGTAGAGCAGGGAAGATGCTCCATGGGCAAAATTTTGTTCTCTCTACCTAAGAGTTCATTAGTAAGATGGGATAGGCTGGACCCTGAGGGTCTTATTTTTACTTACTCAGTACTCTCCTGGGTTTTAATGAGAACTTTACCTGAATAAAAACTACATTTTATCCCAGGCCAGTGAGAGATTGCTGTCTCCTGCAGAATAAGCCTTTTTCTACTGTCTCCTGGCTTTTTGATAACTGTGCCTTCTTTGTAGTTAACCAGCTTTGTGTGGGAACCCTTGGAGCAGGTCTCAGGCTCCTGCTTCTTGGCCACCAATTGCTACCTCAGTTCAGTGGTGAAATGTTACTTTATTTCTGATGCTTTGTTTGTTGGCCTCTCTTTTTTGGAAATCATCTCATTAAATTGCAGCTGTACTCATGTGTTGCCTTGTGCTCTACAAACCTTCTGCTGATAGTTTGTGTGACTCCTACCCTGATCAGTGGTGTTAAAACCACATTCCCAGGGATTTTGTTAGCCCCTGAACCCTCAGACATGATCCAAGGCAGTGAGTGTGCAGCTGGTTTTGAGAGGAGGCATAATGCACAGAAGGGAAATACTCACTTCAGCAAAGCACAAGAGTCAAGAGACATTAAAAGGGAATCAGTTTAATGACTTTTAATTTTGCAGAAAGGAAAAAAGTAATAGCAGGATTCTCAAATGATGTCTGAATTCTCAGCCAGCCTTTTAAATACATGAGCCAGTCTGTTCCTGGCTCCTTCATTAGGGATGCTGGTCTGCTGCTCATCCATTTGGTCAGGATGAGTGGTTTGTGCTGCAGTAAACATTCACCTGGAATCCACTGACAGTATAAACTACACCTTTATTTGGGAAAGTGGGTGTTGAAATCGCTAGAAATGTAACAAACTCAGCTGCACTGAAATCCCAGCACTAATGACTGCAGTTCTACTGAGCAGAGGTGTAAAGGAGAGGAGTGGAATACCCAGACCTACTGCTCCACCACATTGTGGCGGGGAAATCTGGGATGATAGCGTGGCTCTGGGATAAAGAGAAGGGTGAGCTGTGCAAAGAAAGGACCACAGTGGTTCCCCAACCAGGCACGCACACTAGACAGTGGAGCTGGGGGCTCAGTGCTGGGGTGGTGATTTCGGGGCTCCGGGAGCTGCGGCAGGGCCGCGCTGCTGACCCTGGGGGCTGTGCACAGTCACACACAGCCCCTTCTCCGGTGCTGTCCTTGCTGGTGGCTGATTTCGGCTGCCAGGCCTGCACAGACCAGAGGTCACCACTGCCATTAACATTTTTCTAGTGCTTAACCACTCGTTTTCCCGAAGCACAGCTCTGTTTGCATCCCGCGGGTCGGAGCGCACGGCACAGGGAGCACTGGGCCCAGTGCTCTGTGTCACTGGTGTGTTCAATCCATGCTTCCCTGATCACTGATTATTATCCTTGCTTAATGCCCAGGGCTCCACTGTAGCGAAGCACTCGGCATCACTGCCAGCTGCACTAACTACCAACCAGCTGGCAGAGGACAGGGAAAGGGAACTGAGAGAGGGAGAGACATCATATGAGAAATACAAAATTTTTTAGGCCCAAGTGCGTCCTTTTTGACAGTCCAGCTCCAGAAAGATCACTGTGGCTTTTTAGTAATAATAAAGAAATACAGCTTGTGGACAAAACAGAAGCTGGGTTTGGCTGTCACTTCATCAGTAAATTCCAGTGACTTAATTTAGCTTTAGCATTCTTACTGCTTGTGAGGGCTTTTTATGGAAATGACAATTAAAAATGGGCAGAGGAAGAAATTTGTCCTCTTGCTACTTTTCTTGTGCTCCCTTGCTCTCTCTCAATCTGCTTTGCAATTGCAAAAGCTGCTGCATGCTGATGTGTGCAATAGGCTCTATAAAGCAGTGGGGTATCCTGAGCTGTCGGAGAACTGGGAAGGCCACGGTCTGGGGACCTGCTGCTCATTTGGGAATTTCTTCTGCTGTTTCACTTTTTTGGCCAACTTCACCATATTTTCCTTCTGTACTTCTGTATGATTTTTTAAAATCTTCCTGCCTGGAATCTATGGAAGGAAGAGGCTGCACAAAACAGTCTGTTGTCTTCAGTGTAGGGAATCCCGATGAGGGTTGGGACCAAGGGGCATGTCCTGAACTACTGAGATTTGCACAGAGTATTGTAAGGCTAAAGCCTGAATGTGAAGCAGGTATATGGGATATGGAGTTCAAATACTCACCCAAAAAATGGCTTTAAAGTCATAGACTCCTGAGCCATGTTCTGAGTCTGCCTTCCAGTATGTGCTGGGAAGTTTTTAAGGAGATACTGGGGTATCCTCTCAGGTACCATTTGCCAGATGCATAGGCATGGACTTCTTTCCTCAGCTTCTCTTCTTTTCCTGACAGACCGCACCACCAGGTCCCAATCCAGCTGGGAGCTGTCAGTGTGGTCAAGCAGAGCAGAACATGGGTGTCGACTGTGAGGGTACAAACAATTCCAGTGAGAGGGAGCCCAGCTGATGTAAAAATTCCCCCCTAAGCTGCAAATCTCACCTCAGCTGAAGATCTGCTATTTAGCAGGAGCACTGGCCTTTCCAAAGGCGCTTACACCCATCTTGGATTTAGGTCTATACGCAGATCTTTGATTTAGGTGTACCTTGAATGTGAAGAATCAGAAATTAGCTCTGGCAGTAAGTTGGATGTGGCGTTGCTGCTGCTGCTGGGTGTTTGTGTGATGAATGAACCTGGCTAATGTCGCTCCAGCAGTGCTGTCTTACAGCCTTTATGGGTATAAACACACTTACAAATGTAGCAGCCAACTGCATAAATCTTCAGATGTGTTTGCATCTGGCTACCCTTGGATATCCAGATCTAATTATCTTCAGATAATTGAAAATAATATATCAATATGCTGCGAGATGAATAAAAAGGACAGGAGTTTGGGAAGCCTCAAATCCATCCACGGTGTTGT
This sequence comes from Atrichornis clamosus, assembly GCA_013400975.1. Lineage (NCBI taxonomy): Eukaryota > Metazoa > Chordata > Aves > Passeriformes > Menuridae > Atrichornis > Atrichornis clamosus. The sequence goes on along the minus strand of WBMZ01002474.1, from coordinate 280,152 downwards.
GATAGATGCACGTGCTGCACGTGGGGTGAGCTTTGCATCCCTGGGGAATGGTGTATCCAGTTTCCCATGGAACAGCTCTGCTGGCCCAAAAATGGTGGCTATGCCTTCTTTCTTTTGTGTGTCAGGAATATGTGATTTTGTTGTCAGCACATTTTTTGTAATGAAAAGCAGAATGGTATCCAATATGTCTTGGAGAAAACGTGCAAACAACAGCAAAATTACATGTTGTTAACAAAAAGATCTGTAACTTGTTTGCTGTCAATACAGCTCTTAATGACAGGGGAGGAGAGAAAGGCACCCAGTGATCACTGCATGTGCAGTGATACAGGTGGGGCTGCAATCCATTGGTGTGTTTGACAACTATACCGCGGAAGACTAAATTGCAAATATTGGGTATGCATCTGCAGCATTTTGTAGAGCTGAGAGGGGATGTGGACTTGGGGACTAAGGACTTGGGATGGTATAAGAAGGGAGAACTGAGAATCCCTGGCTCGTGTCTTCAGAGAGAAGCCACAGACAGTTCCCTGAATTGTTGTTCTGCAATTTGCTGTAATTTTAAGTTCAGACATGGGGAGTAATATCCTAAATCATGAGTCTGAACAGGGAAAAAGTCAAACCAAAGAAATCAGTGTATTAGTGCGTGTGCCTGTGTTTGTAGAACAGGTCTGGGAAGAGCCTTCCCTGTTGTTTTGCAGTATGCCATTGATTTTGTCTGAGCAAGGAGCCACTACATAAAATTTCTCCTCAGCCTGGAGTTGGTTTTAAGTGCCCATGTTATTCAATGTAACTTGGAAAATGGATTTTGTTTCAAAAGCTGTCTCATTCCATGAAAGATTATGAATGGTTTGCTATTCCTATTGCCAGTAGAATTGATTGTTCTTGCTTTGAAATCAGCTAGAAGACATCTGGGGGAAAATCTCAGTGAAACCCACAGGAACATTTCCATTGCCTTCACAAACATCTGATTCTTCCCAAATATGAAAACTTCCTGCTTGTATCCAGTGTTCGTATTTTACAGGAAGATCTAATCATGATAAAACATGTCCATGCAGTGAATTTTTTCAAGGAGTGAATAAAAAAGGGAATGAATACTTGAAAGGAAGCTTATGGACCTTGATTGAATGACTGTCCATAAATATTTGATGCCAATATTTGTCCTGCTCTTGCAGAGACTCTTAAAGTGTTTTTCCTCTGTGATCTTTACTTGACTGTTATGTTCTCCTTTCTTCTCCCCATCTGTTCATCTCCATTCCAGATGTGAAAATGTATGTCTCAAAAGTGGAGCTTCCTTTAAAAATAGTGATAGTTTAAATAATAGTAATTAAGAATTGCTAGGCTGTTCGTAGGAGCTTGTTTTTAATAAAAAGCTGTTAAGCTGTGCATCTGCCCTCTACCACCCAGTGCATATTACTGATACTTCTCAGTAAAGCCAAGTTTCAGATAATTACCCCCAAACTGCCCATGTCTCACAGACCTCTACAAGTTCCTTGAGGTTATATTGATTCCTTGTTTATAAAAACTTTGGGGGTGTGAAGATTTCTCTCCTCATCCCTGCTGGAAGCCAACACATCACCCCACAATAAATTCTGCTGGGAGGGTCCAGTGCAGCTCATGCCCACTTTCACTTTGGGCACAAAGATATCTCCCGTCAGTGAGGAACTGCCTTGACTTCTGTGCGCTAAGGGTTTACTGGTTATCTCTAAAATAACCGGAATTTTCTGTGCAGTGTTATGTTGAGAGGGAGAAAATTGGAAAAGAACAATTGCATAATTGTAGTTAATTTTTTTTTTTTTAGCTGTAGAACAACAGTGAGGGGGTAACAACTGGGATGTAGTTTCAGCTCTGCTGAAGCAAGCATTGGCCTCACAGCTCCCATTAAGCCAAAAGAGATGCACACCTAACAGCCCATTCCCTGGATTTAACAGGATGCAAGAGGGAGTTTGGATCCAGAGCACTGTTTTATATTATTTCAATTTTCTATTTCTTTAAATAGCTTTTTGGCATCAAAGGTGTGCTGTTGCATATACTCCTGGGGAAGTCAGGGCTTTTTGGTGAGAGCAGCTCACATGAAACATTGAAGTGTTTAATGTTTTTAGCAAGATGTTGTTACAGTTGGTGGCCTTCCCAATCAAGAATGACATTAACGAGGGAACCGGTCTTAAGGATGAGTGCCATTTCCCAGTGAACTGAGTGACATCTATGCTCGTACTCATTTGAAATGTACAAATGCAAAAATGTGAAAATTAATTCAGAATATCTTTGTGATAATTTTTGAATAATTAAAAACTCTGTCATAGGCTCTTTCATTTCTCGATTCCACCCCTATGACCACTTTCTTTTCCATGGTAAATTGTAGAGCGACCTTAATCTGTGATACTGAAAGAATAGACTTTTAAATCAAAATAAGCGTAAGGGGAAAAAAAGGGAGCATATTAATTGCTCCTTCTTCCTACACAGTTTTTTTCCTTCTCTTTCCTTCAGGCATTCCTTGCATAAAAATATCCATTCACCAACTGTTCACCAACTGTTCCTCCGCTCATTGCCCTACCTTAGATTTCATTTTAAGACACCAGTGAATATTTGCTCTTTAGCCTCACTGTCTTTGAAGTTTTCTGCAGGTTTTTAAAGGTAGCAATTTGAGGATACACCAAACAGAGACAGCGAGTTAACGAGCACTTCCTGCAAGGGGCTGAGGTGTTATTAAACTTAGGTTTTTATGAAACTCTTACTGGAGACGTTGCCCATGATGAACCCAAGTGCCGGCAGCACTTCCTCGCTCCAGCATCCCTCAGTGGCTGAATTCCTCTCACTCCTATCCTTCAACTTTTGACACTTCCCAGCCACATCCTTCGTCATCATAAGATCAAGGGGTGACTTTTCAGACCTGGGATTTGATTTTGGAAGGGGAGCACAGGCAAGATGGGAGCAGAGGAGGTCCTGCTTGGACACTCTTGCAGTGTCAAATCTGCACTGTTGTTTTCACCTTGTGGTGGTTTTCAGTGGGCGTTCTTTTGTCATGAAAATCACAGAATGGTTTGGGTTGGAAGAGACCTTAAAGATCATCTTGTTCCATCCCTTGCCATGGGCAGGGATGCCACACACCAGATCAGATTGCTCAGGGCCCATCCAACTTGGCCCCATCCAATCTTGTCAATGGTGAAGAGACAGGAGAGGGAGTTTGTGGGCTTTATGTGGAGTTCTGGCTGCATCCTGGGAAGCCCAGGATGTGCTGGAGCTGTGTCAGTGGCCATGGCAGGCAACACATCCACTCATCTGCCTGAGGCAGGAGTGGGACAGGACACAAGGCAGGGACTGGGGGTAGAATGTGGGAACTTGCAGTGGGAGCAAATTCCAAATCCCACCCTGTGCTGTTATTTATATCCTGGTTTCCCTATAGCTATTTACATTGTTTTCCCCTTCGGAAATAGAGAAGCAGATTGAAAACTCAGAGTGTATCTATAACCATTAAAATAGATGTTCAGCCTCTAACAATGAACTCCTGCAACTACCTACTAAATTATGCACAAACACACCAATTCCTTGAAGACTGTGGATATGTGTAATAAATATCTCCTGTTACCAGCCTGGGGGGTTGACTTGGTATTTTCTTTCCTGATTTCCACATGTTGGGCCAGGTGGTCTCTCCTGGAAGGTAGCTGAGATGAACAAGGCATTTGGGAGGCAGCATTAGTTATGTTTGCAGAGCTTTCTATTGAACTTCTAAGGAACGTAGTTGCCAAAAGTGAAATACACTGTACACAACCCCTTTTTTTTTTACCTTGGACTCCTAGCCTAGAGAACTATGAAGATATGCAAAGTTTTAGAGCTCTGCTTGGAAAAGGAAGGGAAGAGGAGCAGATGATGGCTGAAACGTCTGCTGCATTATTCTTTTTCCTGCCCGTTCATTTTTAGGGGCTCCATCATCATTTAGATGCCCATGACAGCTTGTCTTCTAGTAACAATATAGGCACAGGAACTGAGTGAGACCTAAGGTCCATCTATTCCAGGATCTTGTCTCTGACAATATTCATTACTGTCTTTTTTTGGGGGGGAAAGTGTAAGAGCCATGCGGGAGGGAGATATGGAATAATGTGATTCCCTGCATGGTCTCTTCGGATCTATAATACTTAGAGGCTGACCTAACCCCTGGAGCACAGGGGACTTTGTCCCTTCAGGGTTTTTCCTGTCATTAATTATGACAGTGCTGAACACAGGAGTGGACGTGCTTGTTCTTTCTGTGGATTTTCTCCTGTTCCATCTCTTGGGATCCGTGATCTTGCATCTTGTTTGTCTGAGCAGAGCAGGACCTGCTCCTTGCAAACCAGTGAATTATAGGGGCATGAAGAGACATTGCAAAAGGACCAAAGTGCCCTCTCCTCATTATTCTTTATGTCTGATTATAAATGACCCAGGTTTTACGGTGGAGCCCAGAAGAACTGGCAGAGCAGGTATTTGAACATTTTGTTGTGGCTTTTAGCCCTGTGGATTAGTTTGGCCCGTTTCAATATATTTCCTTATCTCTCTAATGTAGGGGCTTTTATAGAGCCCCTCAAAGGAGCATTAATATGCTCCACACAGAGATTATTTTATGTGCAATGAAATCCCTTGCACCTCTACTTTTTCATCCATTGTTTTTAAAGCCCCAATATACAGTGGTAATTTTGGAAAGCACTTAAAAGAATAGGTAGGATTTGCTCATAAATCAGCTGTGCTTTGATCTGTCTGTTTGCTTCCTTAAGACTCTCTAAAAGGTGATAATATTTCCATATATTTTATTTTCCCCAGCATCCCGCTTTTACCAGTGGCATAGGTGTGTAAGAATCCTCAGTTTTTAATAGGCTCAGGTTTCTTTTCCAGTGTTTTCTTTCACCTTTTGATTAGTGATCCTTTGATGTGTCTGTGCAGAGGTTTTGGATGCACCCTGTTCTCTCCCAATGACTTACTGCTGAGTCCTCCATGCTAAAGCGTGTAAGTGGCAAATGCAGACTCTGTAATGAAATACAGAAAATATTGCTGTAATATTTGAGATGCTTCAATTTGGAGAATAAGCAGACAGGGTATGGAATTTTGGTTTTATTTATTGTGTTGCTCTTTTTGCTTGAGCCGTGAGTCTGTAACAATATACTGTACTGTGCCACTTTGATTTAGAAGAAGCTTTACTTCAGGAGTGTAATTGCCCTTTCGGTACCATCAGCTCATTCCCAGCACATGGGAAACTGTTCCCATATTTTTTCCCTTTGTCCTTGTTGGTACTTTCTTATGTGACATTCTCTCCACTCGTATGATCTCTGACCTTAGTGATGCACAAGTCGCTTCTGAGTCAAACTACAGATGAACCCTGCTCACAACAGCTGCAAAAAATATTGCTTGCTCCGGGAGCTGTTTGATGCTGTACTCCCCAGGGAAAGACGTTTGTTTTCCCAAACAAGAAAAAAACCCTTGCTGCGAACAAAAGAGATAAAATATTAAGTATCATTTTACCACTGACAAAGAATAAAAATAATTTAAGCCTGGACATGAATGACTTCAGCAGAGCACAGATTATTTTCAGGTGGAGTGTGCACTCTGCAATTCAAAACACAGCTGAATGTTCAGGCTTTTTTTTCCCCTTCATCGTTTCAAAATGCATCAAATGTTGTTTGGGTTTTTTTTTTTTTTACCAAAAAAACGTGCTTAACAGTACATTTTCCAAGGCTGTTGTTGGCTTTTAATGGTGAGTCAATTTGTCCTTTATCAGAATAGCAACACATGGCTGAACTAACATAAACTCCGTCGACTGTCTCGGGCACGTGGTTGGGCTGCTCGCGTCTGAGTTGAATTGCAGGGAGGTGATAAGGATGCAGCCACCCTTTCATCCAGGTTTCCATTACGGAGCTGGCTTTCAGCAACATCCCTCCTCGCCTGCACTATTCCCTCGCAACCTAAATGTAAAAAAAAAAAAAAAAAAAATTCCGTGTTTCAACTCTGGCTGGCTGGATCCTCGCAGGCAAGGAGTGTCCTTACAGATAACCCCGGCAAAACCGAGCGGGTCCTTTGGAGATAGAAAGCCTCCCCATTGGTGCTTTAATTGTTACTTTCCACTCGTTATTTAGTGTTTCTGTGCCCCTTCTTGCAGCCCATCCAGTTACTGAGTTGCGTCACGTACGCCTCACAAGCCGATGATGGGTCCTGCCGTTCCAATGGCGTCTCCCAGGTCTAGAAGCAGACACGGTGCGAACATCCCCCCAGGGAACGTAAGATGCTCCGGATTCCTCGCCGAGCTCCGGGATGCCATCTGCAGTTCCCAACACTCCCTGCCCTTTCGGGGCAGCCACACTTCCAGCTTGGAAAGTTAATCATATCTGTCTCAAACTTTTATTTCCAGAGTCGGGAATTCGTCACCGTGGCCCGCAGAGCTCAGCATTTTGGCTCAGAGCACTTTAGATAAATTAGTTATGGACTTTCTTCAGTAGTTGTTTGAAAAGTAAGAAAGTTTCAAGTTTCATGCCAAATGGGGAGAAGATTTCAGTGCAGATACGTGACAAGATGCATGAGGACCTAATGCAAATATGGATTATGCTTTCTTTGGCTGTCGGCTTTGCCTTGAAATTGTGATTCTTCCTGATTTTTAATTGTTTTTAGAGGCTGCGTTGACGTGAAATTCACTTGATTGGATTTCACTGCAGCTTGCATGTTTTGAAAGTTTTATTTTGAGCCAACACTGAAGTGCAGAGTGCCTCTTGAGTTATCTGCCACCAGCTTCTCTGTGGCCAGTCCAGTGAGAGACATGCCGGGTCACCACATTGATTTATTTATAGTAGTAGGGCATCATTTTAGCTGCTTTCTGGGTTTGCTCCTCATTTCCCTCTCAATTGTGTTAATCCTCACTTCCATGAATACAATACAAAACCAGACAATGTCATCTTAATGAAAATGAAACTCTAGCAGTGCTACACTTGCAGCACAAGGTGATTCGAGTGCAGTAGGGTAGGCAATTACTGCTGCATTAACATATCCACATCACATTAATGACGGAGTGCCAGGCTCTGGTTTACTTTTGTCTTGCGTGCAGGAAGGTATCATTAGAGTTCCATGAATAATAGAAATCAGAGAAGGAAAAAAAAACCCTATTAGGGTGTTTTATCTATCTTTCTGCAGTTGTGTTCTTTTTCCTGACAAAATGTCTGCATTAGTATTCCTGAATAACTCTCAGTGGGAAATGTGATCTGAGCACTGCTGGGATCAGTGGCAGGACTCCCACTGGTTGAATCAGGACTGTAAGAACTTGGAACACGTCTTGGTAGGTGGCTCCTTCCAGGCAGGGTTTTAATCTTTGAATCAGTAGGAGATGGGCAGGTCTCTCCGTTCAGGTGCTGCAGCTATGGAGCGTTTGCAGGACTTCAGAAGCTGCTGGATTTAGGCAGGGAGAAGTCAGATGGAATACAAGTGCTTCCACCCACGTTGACTATTAGATAACTCGATATCCTTTCACCTTCAGAAAATATTTTCTAATCTATTCTGGTAAAAAAGATATTTCTAATAAAATGCCTTTGTGCATGGGTTACAGCTTTATTCCACAGCAGCTGTTTTATTTTTAACTTGTGGAGCCAAGGCATCATGGAGAGAAAAGGATCCAGGATTCAGACAACCTTCCCGTGTGCTGCTGCTCTGTCAGCAACATCCAGAGGTTGTGAAAAAATATCATAATTTCTGCAATATCCAGAAGAAAAGTTTCTGAAGGTGGGATGATTCTTGTTTTTCATCTATGTATCCTTTGGGGAAAAAAATGTGTGTTGTTTTCATTGAGTTTGGTCTTCAGACCTACTGATCCAGGTCAGAACACAGAGAATGGTTCAGATAGCTCAAGGAAGGCTGGAATGAAAAGTGTGTTTTCCACCAGAAAAACCTGTACATTGCAGGGGACAACAGTGGCTGTCCATCCTGCATGGAAAAAAACACCTGTGAATGCTGAGGCATGTGAGAGCTGCAGCAGATGTCTGTGATTTAGAGATCTGAATAACTCTTCTGCTTGCCAAGAGCTCCTGTGAACAGGGATTATCCACCCCCTCAGATAAAGGTATGGTTTATAAAATGAGGAATATAGGAAAGATGGGGTAGCTTTGAGCAGTGCCACAGCTCCTGAGACAGGGGACAAGAGTGGGTGACTCTTCAACTCTCTCATACTGGAGATTTCTCCAGGTCTGGTGTGGCAGCCTGACTGCAAATCAGCCGAGGTAAAGAAAACATCCCCTGACTTTGAAAATATTCCACAGGCTGAGAGATTTCTGGTTTTGCCATCCCAGGTGGCAATTCCACCCCCCTGCCACGTGCACGGCTGGTGTTGGGCTGGGGTTGTGGTAGGAAGTTTTGCCAAGGTGATAAATAATGGAGAGATGCACAAACAGGATCTTTCCGCTTGTCAGATGTAAAACATTACGGGCTGTAATATTGCTATTAGGCTTTTTGGCTGAGATCAAGTGTAGTGTCAGCTTTGGTTTATGTATCTTCCAAAGCAGCCTCACAACAGACTCAGAGGTTGTGAAAACATGCTCTTGGGTTGGTTTTTTGCTTTGTTCTTTTAATGGTTTTATCTGAAAATGTAGTTATTGAAGTGAGTATAGTTTATCCTTCATATGCTAATGAATTGACATTTACAAACAAGAAACATATGTGTCAGTAACCTGATCAGGAACTGTAAAATAATTTCTATTTATCTCATCTACTGATATCACTCAAAGAAGGCCTGGGGGTTCCAGGCAGCAATAACATAAATACCAATTTAAGAGGTCTGGTCAATAAAGTGCTCTGTGCACACACTCCAAATGTAATTAGTTACTCCATTCTGTTCCCATTGCGTTACCTATGGATTACCTCTATGGATTAAGCCTTCCAGAAATGTTTCTTTCCTGCTGTTTTTCCCTCCCGATAAATCAAGGAGATCAGGAGGCAGATTCCACCTCTGGGTTTGCCTGCTGTGAGGGTGGGGAGGCCCTGGCACAGGTTGTTGCCCAGAGAAGCTGTGGCTGTCCCATCCCTGGAAGAGCTCCAGGTCAGGTTGGATGGGGCTTGGAACAGCCTGGGATCATGGAAGGTGTCCCTGCCCATGGCAGGGGGTGGAACAAGATGATCTTGAAGGTCCCTTCAACCCAAACCATTCTGGGATTCTGGGATTCTATGACAGGTTCTTTCTCCGTTGGGCACTGCCAACCCCAGTCTAGGGAATTCCCCTTGGGAAAATGAGAAAGGGATTTTGGTGCACATTCATGCTCACCTGGGCACTCAGGAGAGAGATCTGGCTATCCCATTAGGATAACATACAAAAACTGGAGTCCTATCAAGAATACCCTGGAACTCTTACTCTATCTAAAAAAAATGCAGGAACCAATTTTAATTATGTTTCTTGCATGCCAGAGCTGCAGCTTTTCCACCTGGGATGGAGAGTGCCCGCCTGGCTTTGTAGCTTGCTGATGGGGAACCTTAACCTCCTCTTTCTCCAGCACTTTCAAACTTGAGGCTAATTATCAACAGGGGTCCATCTTGCATTTCTTCCCCAAGCAGATTTCAAGGCTATGAAATCTGACGTACTGAGGAGCTGAATCTTAAAGGAGGGAGGAAAAAAAAGAAAAGATGAAAAGAATCTGTAATGTGAGTTTGATTAAGCAGAAATAGGTCTTTCAAGTTTTGTTTGCTTACCTTAGCAGACATGTATGAGTCAAAAATGCACAGGGCATTGCAAAAATAATGAGCTGAAAAACAATACCCCACTGAGGGGAGTGAATAGGTAGAATGGGAATGACAATCCTGCTTTTCTGAGATTGGACACTGGGTGTACTGGTATTCCAGTATATGTCTAGTGGAATGTTCCCTCTTCATGGCAGGGGTTTGGAAATGGATGATGTTTAAGGTCCCTTCCAACCCAAACCATTCTCTTGATTCTATGATTCCACTGCATACATTTAATCTTTGGAACTGGAAAGTTGATAAACTTGTATTGGTGTGCTAGCCCAGAGCTTCTAGGCCATCTTAACTCATTTTCAAGTAAATTTAATTGCAGAAGTTTTGACAAACCATATTCTGTTGAGACCTTCATTTGCATTAGAATGGAAATTGTTTTGTGAAATTGGTTGAATTTGCCATTATTTAGTGTAAGAAAAATCTAGGGGAAGATGCTATGATGTCTAAATAGCTCATCTCAAAGTTTATGGAACAGAAGGTCTTGACTTCCATGTGCAATTGTACTTTCATTTAGAATTCATTTACTTTCATTAGAATAGTTTTCTAGTTTTATGCAAGTGAATGACTCAGATATGGAGCATTTTGCTAATTGTACAAAACACTCTTCTATGCAGAATTTCCCTGCACTGAAAATTTCAGTCTGAATGTTGTCTGCTCCCATAGCCCCAGCTCTGCCCACCCATTCTTTAAATGCCTAAAGCTTGAGTACTTCCACTTGATTTTTCTTAGACTGTGTCTCAACCAAGTGACTCCATAATGGAGCAATTAGTCCTGGTGTTATGGAAATGCCTCTGCTTTCTTGCTTCCATTTTCCTACATGTCACCCTAAATATTAGGGTAGTCTACAGGCTGGTTTCAAAACAGAAAGACTAAGATGATAATTTTTTAATTGGTATGAAGCATCTCATGATTCTGCCTGGAGAGATGATGTTTAGGAGGGGATCAATGATGGATGGTGTAGTTCCAGATGGTGGAAATAGCTTCCAAAGGGTTTGAGAATTTTATGGAAACACTGGATTTTTACAGGGAATGATTTCTGATCCAGACCAACCCTCTACAGTGCATGAGTAATATCGTTCCATCCTCAGCTGTGCTTTGTGCATTCCTTCTGTGAGCCATTTGAGCCCCCCAATCCAGGGGGCCTTTTCATGGCGGTCCTGCTCCACCTAGAACTGCATGAAACCTCTTGTGTTATTTTTTCCTTTAAGGGCAGATTTTCACCTGTACGACCTTCCTAGAGCTCCTTCCATTCCCTAGTAGGTTTTAAAAAGTTAATCAGTACCTTGTACAGCTCTCAGTGGTAGAAAGTGCTACAACACAGGCTACTTGTTCCTAAATCTCCACTCGATACAAGCAGCAGCAAGCAATATATATCCACACACACACACTTACACCTTCTTTGGCTGACCTGGTTATTCCTGTGTCCCCATTAGCCTGCTGGGCTGTTCAGTTTAACCAGCTGCATGCACTAAATAATAGAAACATTTAATGTTTTGCCGCTTGAGTGGCCCCCAACAACAGTTTGGAACAATCTCGTCCCGGCGGATTGCGACGGCGGAGCGGCTGGATGACAGCCCTGCTTCCTTCCAGCCATTTCCAGGGCCTTGGCGCTGCCACGACTGCAGCGAGGTGGAAGTGAGGGAAGGAACATGTGCTATTTTCTGAACACTCTGGGTGCAAACAGGAGCGGTGTGTGTGTGTGTGCGCGCGAGCGTGTTTACACTTCATGCAAATTTAGATGTTCCTGTAGTGCCACAAACTTCTTGCTGCTGCCGGAGAAGCTCTCAGAAGTTGTTTTGCTCTGTTGTTAAATTTAATTTCAATGTTTTCCCGTGTCACAGAATGTGTTCTCTGCCTTGCTGCCGGGGAAGACCTTCCTGTGCAGTGCTGGCTGGCTGCGGGCATCCCAGGGGGAGAGCAGAGCTGCAAATCAGCCGTGTATCCTCTGACAGATTTCATGAACAGAGCACAAGTCTCGTTCCCTCCATCCCCCTCTCTCTCCTTCCCCTTGCCTTGGACAGTGCACTTTCCAAACAGAGATGCTTTCCCTTGGTTTCTCTCTGAGCCTAAAGGCCCACGTGGTCAAGTTCTTAAAATACTGAAATATCCAACCAAAGAACGTGGCAAACCCCCGTGAATTCCCACCCCTGGCAGCAGGATCAGTGCCGCAGGAGGTTGGCAGTGGGCTGGGGAGGTCAGCACTGGGATCTGAGTCCTGCAGCCCAGGGATCCAAACATTCCAAACAACTTCATTTAGTGCACCACTCAGCCCTTCCCGGGGAGATCCAGTGTCTTGGAAACTGGTTCAGGGTGACTCAGGTGTGCTCCAGGGCCCTGCAGAGCAGAGAGTGCCTCTTTATCTGCTGGCAACCTGCTGGGACCCTGTAACACCAGGACTTTGCTGGAAAGGGGTGAAAAACCCTGCAGGGGGATCAGTGGCCTTGGCTTGCCCCAGGAGGTCTCGGAGCTGCCGACAGATCTGTGGATCTGTGGGATCTCGGATCTGTGGGACAGATCATGTGATTCCATGGATTTGGAGAGGCTGCAGGAGGCAGAACCAGTGAATTGCTGCAGGTGGAAGGTGTGTGGAGAAAGGATGCTCCTAAGAACTCCTGGTACCAAGTGCTGCTGCCAAATGAAGCCAACATCTGAGACTCTCCAACTCAGCAGGCACCCTCCAAATGAAGTATTTTCTGCTCTTTGTCCAGACAGAAAATTGGAAAATGTCAGCTCTGTCTTCTGATGAGAATTCATTGTCTGCCAGCTTTCCTGAAAACCATTGGCAATGCCTGGCCCCAGCCTGCAACAATGGGAGACCTGAAATACAGCATGTGGCAAGGAGAAGGGGTGAAATAGGGGCTGCTCTCTTCCTGTAGATTCTATTACTCTCCCTGCCCCCCTGTGGGTGCCTGGTATGAGTGTGGCAGCCTCTCTTGATAAAGAATGTTGTTTCTCCCAAAAGAAGAGGAATTTATTGGTTTTGCTACATGGGAAACCTGACATCTGACAAGTATTTCCTTCTCCCAACCTCTGTTCTCCTTTTCCATACATAAATATAGCGCTTGTGCCCTTCCAGATGCCCTGGCTTTTCTGAAAACCCCCGTGTTGTAGCCATCAAATTGGCCCATGCATTTTTAATGCAGTCTTATTGACTGGATTTGGGAAGCATCAGGATAAAACAAATCGCTGTAGCACGAAGGAAAAAGCCATTTGGCCAAGTGCATCTGCTCACCTTTGATTTATTTCCGCAACTTTCTCCTATATTTTCAGTCTATTCCCTCCCCTTAAAAATAATCTATTAGTCTTCTAGTATTTTGGCATTTGCATCTGCAGTCTGCCTCTCAGCCTATTCCATATTCACATTCCTTTGATATATACATGTGAAATAATGACCCAGAGCTGAAATACTAGCTAAACCTGGTTTCTGATATAATCCCCGTGGTATTTAATTTTGCTTTCTTTGGCATCTAAAATGATGGCTTGTGTGATTGCTATCTAAATATATAGTAGTGTATCTTGGAGGAGCTAAACATTGTGTCCGAGCTGGGAGCGTGAAACCAGGCTGAACAAAGCCCCTCCAGATAAATGAGCTGTGTTTGCTCAGCAGTGTGGATAACCTCAGCCTTGCAAGTGCTGCCTTGGATAAATGCTGCACAGGGAATGTAGAAATCCATTCAAATTGTAACGCAGAATTCCAATTCTAAATCTTGGTTGCCTCCCGAAGCCGTCCAGGCTTTTCCTTCAGCCACCAGGTTTAGGTGTGCAACCTTTCATCTGTGCTGTGGGGTGTGTGGGAGAAAAAGGAAGCTCTGAAGAGGGGTTTTGTGTGTGTTTTCTGGGAGGGATTTGAGAAGAGGACTTGCTTTTTCAGTAAGTGTCTCCTCTGCCATCTTTGTTAGGAAGTGATGGAGTATGGTCCTGAGAGCAGCAGCCTGAAGGTACCGTCCAGAGGCACCTCTGGATGAGCTTAAACTTCTGGGATGCCTTTTGGGACATGGACTGGTGTGTTAGCTTTCCACACACTGCTGTTAGGTACTGCATGGCCAGCCCATGTTTTCCAGAAGCAAAAATATCAGTCCCAGAATGCCAGGTTGGGAGGGACCTCAGGGATCATCTGGTCCAGCTCTTCTTGGCAAAAGCACAGTCTAGACAAGCTCAGCGCCCTGTCCAGCTGAATTTTAAAGTGTCCAATTTTGGGGAATCCACCACTTCACTGAGGAAATTATTCCAATGGTTATTCCAATGATTCACAATGATTATTCTCATGGTGAAAAATTTTCCTCTTGTGTCCAAGTGGAATCTCTCCAGGAGTGATTTGTATCCATTACTCCTTGTCTTGTGAAAAGGGAGTCTCCCTCTTCTTTGTAGCCATCCTTTAAATACTGGAACAGGGTGATAAGGTCTCCCCTCAATCGTCTTTTCTCACAGCTGAACAAACCCAGGTCTCTCAACCTTTCCTCATATGACAGCTTCCCAGTCCTTGGATCATCTTTGTGGCCCTTCTCTGGACAATCTCCAGATTTCTTTTTGGAATAGCAGGAACCAGAACTGAGCACAGTATCCCAGGTGTGTCCTGACAAGGGCCACAAGCAGTGGGATAATGACCTGTTTATCTCTGCTCGTGGTGCCCTTGTTGGTGCAACCATCCTGTTGGCTCTCTTGGCCACAGCAGCACCCTGGTCACTCACACTGACTTGTCCAAAGATAGACAAAAATGAGCTGAGAAAGAAAAAGAAGAGAGAAAAGAATGATCTTATACAAGTCCAAGTGTTCTGAGAGCCCTGGTCTTTTCAGTCCCACCCCAATGCCCCTGGACCAAACAAAACCAGAGCTTCCTTGTCTGTCTCCTCCCCCAAATACACACACTGTTGTGCTTTTCTGCATTGTGCTGCTGCTGTCTGCGAGGCTTGTGCTGCACATCCAGATATAAATTGTTATCAACAGCATAATAAAGAGTGATACACGGCGCCGTGCCAGCCCTCGCACGCTGCAAGCTTTTATGTTGCTTGTTTAAATCCACCAACAATATTGCTGCAACTTCACAAGATATTGGTGCTTTTTAGTCTAATGGGAATGATACGGCTTGTTTGCAGCTGCCTTGGGGAGCCAATATCAGTGCTGTGGAATTGGAAAATTGACTCGCGGTGTCACAAGGGTGGTGCTGACCTGGGGACTTGGAGCAGATCCTTCCCTGGGACCAGCCCAGCAGTGAAAGTAAATTAAAACTGGTTGTAGAGGGAGGGTATCCTCATCCTTTTGCAGTTTGCAGTGTGGGAAAGGATAGCTTGTGAAAAGACAGAAAAAAGATTCAGTGGAATGTAAATCCTTCTGCATTAGGATGCATTTTCCCTAAAGCATCCCTTAACCAAATGGGCTGTGAGGTTCCCTTTGTCTCAGGCAGTGTTTTCTGTTTCAGTGATGGATGTATAATTCTGTGTCCTTAAAGAAACATGTTGTGTCTATGTTCAGCATTGACCCAAAGCCAAGAGAGAGAAAGGTTTTGCAGATTTTTGTGTCCAGTAACTTCAGGAAATAACGCTCCTTAAAATATTTCTTATAATAAGCTTAAGTGGAGAAAATTGAAAAACATCATTCATACTTTGATGTCCTAAAGTATGAAATCAGAATAGCTTACTAGCAACTAAATTCTATCCCTTGACCATAGGAAGAGGCAAGATTTAGGAACATCTTAAGATCAAATAAAATAGGGTCAGCTTTGTGGTGTAGTGGCTGTGGGATTCGTTGGCATATGGGAGTCATGAGTTCAAGCTCTGAGCTCAGTATTTCACTTACAAGCTGACAATCCCACCAAGGGCTCTGGCATTTCAAACACAGTCCTTGAGAAAGGCTCTGGACCAGCTGCATGGCAAGGCCAATGGTTAGAAAACGTCCCTAGGACATGGCACACCTCAGTTCCCATCCCTCAAACTACAGCTTTCTCTGAGATTTTGACTAAGGTACTTCTGTAAAGCAGAAATAAAAGCACTGCTGTGTCTCAGTATGGTATTTGGAGCATTACAGACACCCCAGATTGGAGTTTAAAAGGTATTTAGTTGCCTGATTATTCAGTTAACAATTTGGAAAATCGCTCAGGTGCCCAACTTGTTGGCTTTACTGAGGGTTTCAGCAGCCAGTATTGACTGATAGACCCAGATAAATAGACCTGGAGAGATTTTCACTTCATGGCACGATTTTTAGATTTTTAGAGGTGGTTTTTAAGACTCTTCATCTGTCGTGGGAAAAGTAAGATTTGGGAAATAGCTGTAAAACATGGTTAGACCCCTACTGCAGTTTATTAGTATTCCTCATGCAAATCCATGTGGAAAGGAGGCTCTGAAGAGACCCACTTAGGAATCTTAAATACTGACAAGCTCACCACAGACTGCAGGAAATTTGACATACAAAATCTCTGGCCTGACCCTTGAATGACCCCAATACTGAAATATTTAGTTTGTTGTACACAGTCTGCTTTAATTCACATTAGAAGGAAATCTGAACACCCCAGAGCAAAGAACCTGGCCAGGTGTGAAGGGCTGCAGCTGACGTGTGTCATCGCCTCCCCAGCTGAACTCCAAAAGTCTCTGAACGCGTGTGAACTTCAGCACCTTCTTTCCAAAATCAACTGATTGGGAGATTGGCTGTGAAGCGTTTGAGATTGTGTGTGTTTGTGTGTACTTACAGGAAGTTTTTCTGAATCAGGCAGAACTGAGATGGTATCAAGGATGCTCTAAAGCCTTATGGATGTGGAAGATTTGGCCACAGCCTTATCACGATACTACTACTAATACATGTACTATATGCTGAGAAAATGCATTCCTCTTTTACCACCATGAATCTGATAACATTTGTGGTGTGCTGGGTTTGCCTTCAGCTGCTTCAGCAGGGTGTAAAGGAGGCTTAGTTTGGTAACTGTGTTTTGTTAAACCCTTACATCTTGCTGGTTATTGACTATAGGCAATAACCTGGTCTTTATTTGGAGCATGTTGCCCTGAGAATCTGTGGCTGCCCCATCCCTGGAAGTGTCCAAGGCCAGGTTGGACGGGGCTTGGAGCACCCTGGGATCGTGGGAGGTGTCCCTGCCCATGGCAGGGTGTGGGACAAAATGTCTTGAAGATCTTATTTTATGACTATGATTTATACCCGAGGTTCTCAAAGGCTGCCTTGACCTTCTCCAAAAGTGTTTGGAGGAAGACAGCACAGCTCTCTTCTTGGGGAGGGAGGATGTGGATTGAACCCCTCACTGAATACCTCACCTGCTCAAGGCTTTTTGGGTAGAAGTTGGCCAAATTTCACCTGCAGATTATGGAGAGGAATGGACTCCCCAGGGAATCATTGGATGGATCATTGTTCTTTCTCCTCTGAGTGGGGACGACTGAGCTCTCACCTTCCAGGCCTCCTCCAAGTGCATTAGGTCAGGAGGCATCAACTGAGGCCATGGATGTGGAGAGAGTGGTCATTTTTTGACTTTATCAAAATTTGCCTGTGCTTCCCTAATTGCCTGATCTGAAGAGGCTGTGGCAGTGAGGGCATGGTACATCAGGCTGTACCGCAGGCTGTAAAGGCATTCCCAGCATCCCTGGATGCATTTTTATGTGCCTTAATCAGCCCATGTACCTGTGCTTTTATTGCTGCAGGATTCTGCTGCTAGAGCAGTGCCTTACTTGTGCTTTTATGCATCACCCTTTACATCTGCTTTTGTCTCTGAAGAGACAAACCTACAGAGGGGTGTCCAGAACACAGCACTGAGCCTGTCCCCCAAAAACCTGGGGAAGCAAGGATGGGCCACCCTGTCCTGACTCACAGATGTTATGGTATTAACGTTCTTCCTGGATTCATGCAAACGGATGCAGAGGAAATGAGTGCCTCCTCTGATTCCCATCTGGAGCTGGGTGAGGACTTGCTGGCCTGTTTCATAACCCAGAGCTATCCCTCCTCGGAGCCTGCACACCACAGAAGTATTAATGCATCCTCTTTTCTTTATGGCTTTAATTATTGTGTGTGCTGAGTACGGTGATAAGTGGATATCTTTGTGTTAAGCTAATGTTTGGAACTTAGTCTTTTGTTTATTGTAGGGTTTTCAGGGAACCATTCTCAGCTGTAATAGAGACCATGAAATATGTACTGTAGACCCCAAGTGTTAGAGACTAAAAGATGAGGCGCTGCTAAGGGCCATCAATGCACATTGACTTCTTTTGGCCCCACATACATCAAAAAAATGAAGTGAAATCTGTTGCTGGAGGACTGATTGCAGCTGAAGCACCTTGCTTAATCTTCCACATGCAGGATGCCTTGTGAGCCAGGAAGGCTATCAAGATACAGTTTTAATTAACATTTGCTTTTTAGATAATGTGCACAGTTTATTTTGGCAAGAGTTCATTGAATATGAAATTTTCATAATTAAGATACTTAAACCTGCAATATTTTGTTTTCTGCAGTATTTTTTCCAAAATGGCATAAATTCTGCAGCATTTATTACCCAGTAGACAACTACTACAAGAAAGAGCAATTTCTCCCTCTGCTTTTTTTAAAATCTGTTTTTAACCTCTTTGTTTTGGTGACTTCTTAGGCAGCATCTTCTTTTCACAAATGTATTTGAGCAATCACAGAATAAAAATAGAGAAGATATTAAAGTACCTATTCCTAAGGTAATTAAAAAATCTGTCTTCTTCTAATTTGTTTTAATATGCACATCTGAATGAATTCATCACTGAATCATCTGAACACCCCACAAAACAATGTAAATCAGTGAGCCATCACAGATATGATATTTCTCTTTTGTCCTTCAGAAGGAGCCAGACTCTTAAGACAACATGTTTTACATATTTAGAGGTATTATATGCTCCTTTCAGAGATATTATCAGCCTCCTGTTGAAAGAGAAATAAGAGAATAGATGTGAGAAAACGTCCTTGGTGTAGATGGTGAGCCAAAAGAATTCACAGTTCTTGGATGTTCTTTTTTTTAATGATGCCTGAAAAGAATTTACTGCAAAAACTTAGTAATGCTTTATATTTTTCTGTCATGGAGTCTTAAGATAAGGCTAGAAAGCTCTGAAACCAAACTGAAATTATTGATGAACAATGAAACCCGGTAGCTCTCTATAATCTCAACAGGTTTTCACAAGAGAAAACGTTATTAAAATAAGTCAAAATAAAAGGGAGAAAACTGCTCCCAATCTGGTTGTGTTGGGAGGGGTTAAGAGGGAAGAGAAGGACAAAATCACTCTTCAGAGTGATTGCTGGGAAAAAATGAGATTCTTCAGAGCACTCAGCCTTTGGTAGGGGAGGGAACATGCAGATCATTGTGGCACTGTGAGTTTATTATTTATTGGGGGACGTCCAGAGGAGCGCAGGAGGAGTGTGAAATTGAAGAACAAATTAAGGGTAAAAGGTTATTTATTTTCCAGCTAAATCTTCTTTCTTTTGAATATTATTAATAATTCAGATTTTAGCCAGGAAGCAGCCCATCCTGGGAAACCACCAGGAATCCAGTGCACGAGGCGTGTGGGGTCCCACCTCCTCCCCCCGTGTCTGCGCGTGAGGGTTTACAGCCTAGGAGAACAACTCACTGGTACAAATACAGATTTTTCTGAACTGCTCAATTCTCTGCTGTCCAAAGCATAACTGTGAGGAGAGCTGGAATTCTGCCAGCCTCCCTGTATGCCATGAAAGTGATTGCTTAAATCACACTGCCAGGTAGCCTCTGCTTCCCCTGGGCTGGGAAATAGCTCCAGCTCCTGGTCCCTTGAAGGAATTCATCTGCACACTGTGTCTGCACCCAAAATTTGGTGTGGCTATGACTTCTCACAGCTTAGTCCTTACATTTAGCTGTGAGGTAGGTAAATGATGAGGGTTGGTCTCTTCTCCCATTTAACAAGTGACAGCACAAGAGGAAAATGCCTCAAGTTGTACCAGAGAAGGTTTAAATTGGATATTTGGGAAAATTTCTTCACCAAAGGGATTGTCAAGCCTTCGAAAAGGCTGTCCAGGGCAGTGGTGGGGTCACAGTCCCTGGAGAGATTTAAAAGACAGGTAGATGTGGCACTTAGGGACATGGCTTAGTGGTGGCCTTGCAGTGCTGGGGGAACAGTTGGACTCGATGATCTTGGAAGTGTTTTCCAGCTGTAATGATTCTGTGATAAATGTGGTCAGTCCAGCAGTTCCCATCAGAGCACTTGCTTCTGTTGAAGAACCTGGAGGTGCTGGACTGGGTGACAGCCCGGGGAAAAGTCCATGTGGGACCTCGGTTGTCACCCGCTGAGCTGGGCTGAGCCTGCTGCAGAGGGGAGGAACCCCTGTGCTGAAGCACAGCTTTGCTCAGCAGAGGGGCTGGCTGGAGGAACAGGCACTGATCGCATCCTCAGCATCCCAGGGAGCCCGAGTGCCAATTAGCAGCAGGGATTGCTGGAGGGCAGGATGGTGCTCAGGACTGGAGGGGTGTAGCTTGCCCTTTAGAGCAATAAATCCATACTGGTTAAACTGCCTTTGTTGAGTGTTTGAGGAATCAAAAACTGTGCCTGTGAATTTGTGTGAAGTTGAGCCGCTGTTGTCACATCATCACAGAGGTGGGCGACCCTGCTCAAGCAGACATTGTGGATACTAAAACACTGAGAAGCTGGGATTGCATCCCGTGAGCAAGGAGGGCAGGACATGAGGAACAAGCCTTGCTGAGGGATGCAGAGCACTGCAGGGAATGGTGAGAAGGGAGGCTGTAATGCCAGAATTTGTGCGAGGATCCACAAATGCAAATCTAAGCTGCCCACTGACAGAATACAGGAATTATTTCTCTACTGTTGGAATGACAGCTAACAAGACCATAACCAGCTGGAGAATATACATGGCTTTAAATGACCATCATCTCTTATACTCAGAAAATAATGTAATCTCTTCACAGCTTCCATATCCCTGAAGTACGTGCTAGTCATTAGCTGTTATGATGTACATAACTGTCCTTTCATTTTGAGGCCTTTTCGTCATTCATTTTCTTCATTGTACAATAGAAAAGATCTCGAACTACATGCTGGTTTAGGCCACACAAAAAAGGCTTATTGAAGAATAGAAGAAAATCTATCATTTTATTTGCTTCTTAGGAAGACCAGTAGTACAGATCCTTGATGCCTCAGCCAGGTACTCCTGAAATTTTGTCCTTTATGCCCCTACTTTGCCCATAATTTCACATTCCTGCTCAGTTCTTTTTAATCTGTATTAGATATGTTTACATTTAGTTCCATTACAGGCCCTTAAGGAGTTTATGTGTTTTCCACAGTGCATGAAAAAGAGTTGTGCCATGCATTTCATCCCAGTTATCCATCTAAAAGTGGGATGAGCAAGCAGGCAAAACTCAGAGGAGGGAGAAGGTGGATGGGTTATAAGCTAACGGGTTAATAATGCCAGCGGGCTGGGCTGCGTCCCTGTCCTGTACAGAGCCTTTGTGGCTCCATCTGGGAAATTGTACAAGATGGGTTTGCTCAGCCACAAACACAGCGGCCCAACAGAGGCGAAAATGAAAACCCAGCATAAAAGGAGCAGTGTATCCGTTCACAGAAAGCTGCAACACAAAGGTTCCAGGAAACCGTGTCTTGAAGAATTGAGAAAGTTTTAGGAGGTAAAATGGGATGGCTGGAAGGGATATATGGAACAATCGGCAATGTTGTGCCTTAAAAAGGGACTTCTCAGAAACTGAGGCTAAAAGTGTGTGTTGAAAGTCCAGAGCAGTAAAGGAGGAACACAGAGCTGAGTTAAACGCGAAAGAACAAAGATAAGCTGGAGTTGGAGTCAGCAAAAAAGAAGAAAAAGAAACTTCCTTAGAAATAATCTATAAAGGAGAAGGAAGTTCAAGGTGGAGAGCAGGCCTATAACAAATTACGAGAAGGGTGTATTTAATAGGAATTCAAATGGCTACAGTGCTAAAAAACTTTCTGAACATTTCTATAGCAAAAAGAAAGATTAGTTTCTGGCTCCAGGGAATTAGTATTGATCGTCATTTGTTTTTGATGGGGCCATATTTTGCCCAGTAGTTGTGAAGGGATATTATGTGTGTTATCTCTGGCATCCAAGAATATCCTAGGAAGACTGGAGGTAATAAATGTGGATGTGAGTGATGAAGGGTGAGGAGGAGCACAGCGAGAGCCCTGGGATATTTGCAGCTCAGGAAGATGCTGTGGAGTTCCAGGGCCCAAGGAGTTAAACTGGTGACTCAGCAGTGGAAGAGCTGATGGGCTTGTCTAACATTTAGAGGTGCAAATGTTACAAGCCTTGATCTAATTAGCACCTTCTGAAGCAGGAGCCGGGGCAAGCCATGGGATGTCTGCGTGGCTGACGTGATGGAGAGAGTCTAGGAGGGTGCTAAAAGTGTGACAATATGTCCAGGTTGGCATTTAGTGGGATTTTCAGCAGCAGAATGTAAGACAGCACCCCTGGGCTGGGTCCTTGGGCAGCAGGACAGTGCCTGTGGCAGCCCTACGTCCTTCCCTGACTGCACCTGCTCTTTGTTTTCCCCTCTTGTTTCTTTAATGTAGAACGAAATGCTTTTCTGCCATTTGAAAGAAAACTTTGAAGATAAACGCACTCATGTTGGTCTTCTGCAGAGGAATGAACTTCACCTGCAGGGATTTAATTAGCAGTCTCTGGGTAAACAAAACGGGCAAATTGTAGTAAAGGGGAGCTGATAAAATTGGAGGAATCATGGGTTACCTGGTGAAAAGCTAATAGACTATCAGTTTGAAAACAGTATGTAAAGTGATTCTGGCAGTTCCATTTGAAAAGTATCTTCTATCATCAGTGAAATAAATGGAGCTAAAATCACTGGTGTTAGAAGGCTAATGGAACCGAGTGCAGCAAAGAATGCAAGTTTACAAAGAGTAAGTCCCACTAAGGAAGTGCACTGTGCCTTGAAATGGAATCACTGCCTCTTTTGGCAGCAGGTAACGTAATTAATGTCATAAATTTGGATTTTTCCAAAGCATTTGGTATCGCATTTCAAGAAATCTATTTGACAAATGAGTTTAGTGAGGGCTGCGGTGTGAAGCACAGCCAAGAGACGGCACAGCAGAAGCTGAATGATGGATAGCCGAGGATTGCAGGCAGGAGAGGCACCTAATGGGGTTTTCTGGGAAAGGTGTTAGGTCCGGGCTTAGTTAACCTCTTCATTAATGAGCTGGGAGAGAGAGTAAGTGCGCAAATTAATGATCTCAGCTCGAGAAGATTTGAAGATAATAAAGCAGAGGGAAATAAGGAACATGGGCAAAAAGATAACAACTGCCTTCACCTTGAAAATACAAATGCAGGTGTGTATGGAGTTTAGCAGAGCTGCTTGGGAACACAGCTGGTGCTGGAAGAATAGACTGAGAGGGCAATAGAAGCGACAAATTAGATGCAAGTTTGAAATGAAGTGTGCCGTTGTGAAAAATAAATATAAATTTGGGGTGTATTTGACAGCATTTCATCATAGTGAAGAGGATGTGGCAGCATGACTCACACTTCTGAGGACACTGGGTAGTCAGATGGGAGGAAGTATTAAAATATGCACTGTGCAAAATAATCTTATATGGGCAGGTGGATGGTTGAAATGATATACTGGTTTTTACCTGTATCTTGTACTTCTCTAAAGTCAAGAAACAAGTAGTTTTCGCCCAGATTAACACGTTATGCCATAAAGCTACACAAAATGCAAACTGGGAGGTAAATCACACAGATGACAAAAGGGATGAAAAGGAAGAGGAACAAGTGCAGAGTCTGATGCTTGGTACATGCAGTTTGTCAGTGAATTTTTATCAGAGGGTTTATTCATACACAACCTGCACTTTTTGAGGGGCTTCCCAGCTGATGAGCACTGTGATGTGACATCTGAAGGATTTGGGAATAACAAAATAACCCCACAAACAATAGGTAAAACCAATTAAATTTTTTTTTAAAAGAGAGAGAGATCAAATGCAGAGTAACGATATTTTGGGATTATTTCAATCAGGTTGCAAACCCTCTTTGTGTGATTGCAGAGGGTACAAAGTTTCCTGTGAAACAGGTGCCTCATTAAATTAGGCTTATGCTCGGGAAGGCTCGAGAGCGAATTTTTTTGGAAGGAGTAGAGATAAATGGATATAACAGTTCTGGGCAATTGTCAGTTCAGAGCGACCATCAAAGCCCCCCAAATGTTATTTTTAGTTGCAGATGGCTGGGGAGAGAGAACGGAGCGAGCTGCTCCCGTTCTGTGCCGAGTGGGAACGAACACACAGGATGGAGAGACACCGGCTCACCCTCTCCGTGCTTTGTCCTCCCCCAGCTCTGCTCATCAGCGGCGTGTGGGTGTTTGTCCAGGTTCTTCATTAAGTGGAATGATGTGTGAGCAGGGAGAGAGCTTGCACATTCAGCTGTCATCTCTGATAAGAACACGAACAAACCAGCAGAAGCGAATCCCACCGTATGTTTGTTAACCACAGGAGTGAAGATTAACAAATTCAACCCGCGTTTTCTCTGGGAAGGTACATGATGGTTCTTGGAGAGTTGCTGTAATATCAGGTTACTCATGTTTTCCTTAAGAATATGTTACCTGAAGGGAGCCAACAAGAAAGATGGAGAGGAACTACTTACAAGAGCAGGGACAGGACAAGGGGGAAAGGTTTCACACTGAGAGTAGGTTTAAATCAGATATTGGGCAAAATTTCTTCCCTGTGAGGGTGGGGAGGCCCTGGCACAGGTTGCTCAGAGAAGTTGTGGCTGCCCCATCCCTGGAAGTGTCCAAGGCCGGGTTGGACGGGGCTTGGAGCAGCCTGGGATAGTGGAAGGTGTCCCTGCCCATGGCAGGGGGATGGAATGAGATGTTCTTTGAGGTCCCTTCCAACCCAGGCCATTCTGTGATTCTGTGATTCTAATCAAATTCATATATAAACTCTCCTTACTGCTTTTAGTCTGATGCCTGCAGCTTAGATTTTATAAGAATTTACACTTTTTGAGACGGGATTTATTAATTCCCTGAATTTGGCAAACAACACAGGCCTGCTTTAGTCTGTAAGTGCTGGTGAATTGTTCACTCTTCGTAATTTATGACGTGCAAATTGCTCCTTAAGCCTCCTGGCATTGCTCCTGTCCCCTCCGTGGAGTTTTCCTTGAATGTGAGTGGCTCTTTAAGGCAGGACATGTAGCATGCAGTAATTTCCGAGCAATTTGAGGCATTTCTCAGTGACCCAGGCTTGTCACAGGTGTACTTGGCAGGTTTTATTTGCTGTTCGTGCTAGTCTCCACCTGTCTTAGGCATTTTCCCGTACCGAGGAGAGCACTGAACGCGTGTTGTAGTTACAGGAAGAGCTTATGCTGGTGGAAGGTGAGGCTGAGGATGGTCAGGGCTGGTCCCACGTTCCCCTTCCAGTGGCTCCCGCCTCATTCTGCTGCTGCCCCTCTTTCCTGGGGGACACCAGGCACGGCACTGCTGCTTCTTCTGGCTCACACACCCACTGTGCTCCTCTGGGACCTGCACCACGGGCTGTCCCTAAGGAAACAGCATCCACAACAGGGTGCATTCCAGTAGGACTTCCTTAATCAGCTCTCTGCCATCACGTTGCTCCCATTTTCACTGTTTTCTTACAGAGCAGGAAAAGTCCTTTCAAAACGTGGAAAGGAGCTGTGAGGGCGGTAGTGAAAGACAGCATTTTGGAATGCCTTTTGGGAAGAGGACAGTGGGAACTCATGGGAGGATATATGATATTTGCTTTCTCAGCATTCTTTCCATGCCTGCTGGGGGGACTCTGCACAAGGTTCTGGGACACAGAGTGCTACGATGCATTTTCTCTAGCTCCTGTTTGATCTTTTTTCTTTTCAAGTCCAACCTGCTACTGCATTCACTTATCATGATCCTAATATCGTGTACCCATTCACAGAGGATGGTTTTGTCCTGCCATTTACAGACCTGCAGCCCTCTCTGTAGGCACCATTAGAGTATGAATGCAGAAACAGCCCTCATATGATGCATCAGGATTAGGTTCCAGTGTTCAGTGTGTGATAAACCTTTATCAAGCAGATTTATTAGGAAATTCTATGTTGCGTATGAATCACTTACCTGAGCAACTGATGCAAAATACTTTTGAAATTAAATAGAACGAATGGAAGTTTTTCCAGTGCCTTTTTCTGTAAATAAGACTGTTTTGTGCATGTGTGCTACTGCAGGAAACCAAAGGAAATATTTATGAGTGGTAGTAATAGTTAATTCTTTTAAAAGCACTATAAACCCACATGCTCCAGGTCACATGGTAAGCCTCAGCTGACATAAAATCAGACGGATCAGTCTTTTGTGGACAAGGTATTCCATACAAGTCAGGGAGTCTGTGCATCCTCCAGAGTGTCTAAACCTGTCTTCTTATGGATGCGCTACTGTCCTGTTGGGGCAAGGCAGCTCCTGTCTCCTGAATGTGTAGTTATGTCATTATTTCTATTTAGTAAAGGCCATAAAGTGTTGGTATTTATGGCCTGGAGAAGAGAAGCTTTGGGGTGACCTAACTGTGGCCTGAAGGGAGCCAGCAAGAAAGATGGAGAGAGACTATTTACAAGGGCCTGGGGTGACAGGATGAGGGGGAATGGCTGCAGGCTGAAAAAGAGTCGGTTTGGGTTAGGGATTAGGAAGAAATCCTTCCCTGTGAGGGTGGTGAGGCCCTGGCACAGGGTGCCCAGAGAAGCTGTGGCTGCCCCATCCCTGGAAGTGTCCAAGGCCAGGTTGGACAGGGCTTGGAGCAACCTGGGATAGTGGAAGGTGTCCCTGAGCATGGAAGAGGGGTTGCAACTGGATGATTTTTAAGGTCCCTTCCAACCCAGGCCATCCCAGGATTGTATTCAATTTTGGGTTTTTTTGTTTTTCATGGTCTGTCACATCTGCCATTCAGCTGAGCACATTGTGGGGGGCACGAGAAGTGGCTCCTCTGTTCAAAGCAGTGTCACACAGGCAAGCCCAAGCTGTCCCACTGCTGAGCTGCCCAGAGACCTGCATGTGACCTGCCTGTTCCTGGTGGGAAATCACGGATGCCCTGGCCCGGGGAGCTGTGATCCTTTTGCAGTTGGATACACTTTGTATTACTAAACTGAAGATTGTGTGAAATCAATTGGGAGGGGAGAAAAAAAATCAATGCCTGGTTTTTCAGGATGAAAAGGCAAGATAGCCGCACAATTAAGCACTGGAACACATTTTCCACACTCTTCCTGTCATGTTCTCCTGATTCTGTGTCTTGGCTGTTCATCAGAAATAATTAAACTCACTCCCATGGGCAACAATTACTTGCTTAAAAAATTTGAGAAAAAAGAATGCATTTATAATTACCTACCCTTTTTGAAGGTGAAAACGGAGGTTATCTTTTGATGAAATAAATGTATGTGGGGAGACTTCCCAAGCACGCGAGCACTGCAAATCCTATGGCAGTGGGAATGGTGTTTGCCATGGGATGTAACCCTCCAATACGTGTTAGCTCAGCACAAAATAAACAGTGAAAAGGTTTGGATTTCAGAGTTAGGCCCAAGTCTGAGCCCCTGCCCATCAGTGAGCGGTGTTTATTCTGGCAAATCTGCATATGGACTTGACATTTTTAAGCAGCAGGAATGAAGCAGGAAACATATCCAATTTGTACCTATCAAATATGGCCCTTTTATTTAGTCACACCATGTCTTCCCTTTTCATGCTAAGAGTTGTCTTTGTTCCTTTTGACTCTTACTCTCAAGGGAGTTGGAGCTTTGAAAGTGTTTTATGTTTCAGAGCAGCCTTTTTTCCCCCTCAGATTTGTTTACTGATCCATCCTTGGTTAGACCTTTTAGTGAATGTGATAGGAAGGTTATTAAAAATAAAATATTCATCAGGAAATCAGCCATAAACATGTGGGCTGGTTAAAATTCAATTCCTAATTCTTTCAACCTTGACATCGTTTTGCTTTTTACTTAATATCTGTGTATACAAATTTCTGA
This sequence comes from Atrichornis clamosus, assembly GCA_013400975.1. Classification (NCBI taxonomy): domain Eukaryota; kingdom Metazoa; phylum Chordata; class Aves; order Passeriformes; family Menuridae; genus Atrichornis; species Atrichornis clamosus. The sequence continues at coordinate 252,510 of WBMZ01002474.1, read as the reverse complement.
GCTAATTTATTTTATCAACTTATGCTTATTTCAGTTGTTCTTACGACTTGCTCCTGTCTGCTTAATGGCATCAAATAACGCGACAATGGTAAAAATGACAATGACAAATGGAGGGTTGTGACAGATTGGCTGAATTTGAATGTCTCTTACTGAGAAAAATGTTTCAGGAGTGCCATTAATTGCTTTCACAGCAGTGAGTTATGTTTGTGCATCTTGTCTGTCACTTGGTGCCTGTTCCTGCTCTTCCCATGTGGAAGGGTGACAACTCCTTTCTTCCAACTGCCTGGGACAATGGTGCAGGGAAGCCAGGGCAGGGAGTGCAGGCGAGAGATACGGGAGGGAAAGCAGTGAAAGCTGGTCCTGGGCAGAGGTGGGAGCTGGATTTAGTGGGATATTAAGTGAGAGTGGGAATGGAAGGCTGGTACCAGGCAGGCATCTCTGGGCAGCTGGATGACAGCAGTGGCAGTGAGTGGCTCCCCTGGGAGCTCTGGTGGGTCACACCATTTCCGCTGCACGGCTCCCACTGAGGCTGAGGCCATTGAAAACCTTCATTCCGGTGATTTCATTCTTCATTTTCTAGTTCAGTTCTCTTACTTCCTCCCAGAGGCTCTTTCTTTGTCTTGCAGCATCCTTCTGTTTTCTCCCACTGCTACTCCTGCTGCGGCTCTGGGTGCTCACACCGATGGGGTTGTTCGCTCAGAGCTTCCATCCTGACATGGGGAAGAATTAATTATCCCCTCCAACACTCTGTTCCCTTTTTCCCCTCTGGATTCAGGTGCTTTGCCTGCCAGGTAGGGTAGACCCTTGCTCCATCTGCTCCATTTTCAGGTGGTTTATGCATGGATTTTAGACTCTTTTTAAGTCCAGAGCAAAACCCTTTGGATATCTTGCTTTGCAGGTCAGTGACTGCGGCCACCAGTCACCCGGCAGTTCACAGGACGTGTGAGAATTGTAAAGGTCAAGTAGGAACCTGAAACATCAGAGAGCTCCCAGCCTTCAACGTGTCCCCAGATCCTGGGTGCTGCTGGCACGCGAGGGGAAGGGCACGTGCTGGACACGGAGGGAGGCAAGGCTGTGCCTCCAGTGGTTCTTCTGGGCCTCTCATGGCCTTCCATGATAGAGGTGGGGAGGAAAAGATCCACCACTGAATCCAACAGCGTGAGGAGCACTGCTAGGAGAGGAATGATCTCGGCATTTAATTTTAAATTTCATTTTCAGAGCGATTCAGACCACCTCCTTAGGGGGACCAACTTATTTGGGAGCCTGAGGAACATTTTTAATCTTGATAATGTTTATTTTATTAAAAAAGAAATAAGAGGTGACCCTGAAAGAGTGGGAGTGACACGCAAGGTATTCATTGCTAAGCCTCTCCTGAAGCACTGTTCTTCAGAAACAGGAATTTTCCTTTTGATTTCTGACCCATGCATGTCCTTCAGCCTTCTGTGAGGGTTTGGTGTGCTTAGGAATGAGAACATAATTATTTCTTTTTATTGCACGCGGCTTCTCTCTGACTTCTTTCCTTCAAATTTCCAGGTTAAATAATCAGGAGATACCAAAGGGCAGGTTTTGAAATACAAGCACTCAGTTGCTCAGCCATCGGTCTTAGTTGAAACCATGATTATTCTTTGGGGCAGAGATTGATTTTCTTCCTTGACCGCGTTGTCTTTCGGCAGAGGAGGAGACACTCACCGAGCCTGCGTGAACTCTTGCTCTCACCTTCAATAGAGGTGAGCTCTTTTTAAGTGCCACAGATACTTCTTGGGTCAGGAAAATCCATTCAGAGGCCTAAAGAGCCAAGACTTGGAGTAAAATCTCCTTTTTGATAAACCCACATCTCCTCTCTTTTCCTGCGAAAGGTCAAAGCTAATGATTTCCCCTATGGTTGGCTCAATGGGAAGTAAAGTGCAGAGAATCAGAGTTTGGTTACTACTACTTTGTGTATCAATATGAGGAATAAACCTAAATAGGTTTCCTTGCAGGGTGGCACCTGGGGAATAGAAATCAGGGAACAATTTGCTAGTCTTAGTGTATTTGTGAATGTGCATTTCTGCTTGATGGCAAATGTTAAATCAGCCTTGGAGTCAGTCACCTGCCATAAACTTTCCCTATTCTAATATACACAGAGATGTATTTGTATCCCAGCAGAGAATGGATTTTGAATTAGCCTTAACCAGGCAGTGTCTCAGTTTTGCTCATGATCTGCAAAAAGAGAGAGAGAACAGCTCTCAGGAAAGTGGATATTACGAAATTTGATAGACAATGAGCGATTGAAATGTGAGGCAAGTAATGGATTTGCTTTCCCACTTACCTGTAATAGAAGTACGGGGAAAGCAAAGATTTTCTCATTCCTTTTGACTTAAATGGGGGCATTTCTTGTTTATCTTTTCTTGCTGTAAAAAAACAGTTATTGTGGGGGTTTTTTTTTCCCATTAAAATATTAATCTGTATTTCTCATTCACAGGTGCTTCCTTCTTAAACAGATTGTTTTAAAACCTAAAAATTCAGGGACATGTTAACAGCTAACATTATTTTTTCTGATTTGTATGTATTTCTTTTCCCGTTAGAACAGGTTTTGGTGCCAGTTGGGGGTAGAAATTCTTAAAATTTGGGTGCTTTAACTGATTTGAATGAGGTTATCCAAGAGAGTTTAATTCACAGCATCTGCACCTTGGAAAATGTACGGACAGGGGATGTTTGTCTCTTAAAAGAGTGGAGCCACTTTTTTGGCTGAAAAAGACTCAGGGCTTGCCTTCTGATACAGAAGAAGGTTGTCTTTGTTTCCCAGATCAAAGTGTGATCCTGTTGTTGAGCCTGTAAAATGCCCAGTGCCTCCCCCTCCTCCCCTGGATCCTGTAATGCATTGATTCATCAAAATCAATCGCACTTTCATGAATTAGTCATTGGGTTCCTCGCTGCATCTGGACAAATTATGTCCCTCTTCCTGCACGCCGATATCTCGGCTCTGGTCTCTGAAGCAAATGTTGCGGGCTGGCTTGTTAATAGGCCGGGCTGCCTGTGATACAGAGCTGGCTGACAGCAAATAAACAGTGATTGTGGGGGATTTGGCCTGATCACCTGCACGGATCCCCCCAAACCTCTGTGAGGAAGGGACTTGTTGCCTTCCAGTAGCGCTGGCACAGAGAGGAGTTTTTGCAGGCGAAAAGCGACGCTGCTGTTCCAGGACGGGTTAAATGCCACTGCTGTCACAGTGCAGGGCACTCTCTGTGTGGAAGGCTGGCCCATGGGCCAGGCCAGGAGACACATCTCTGCGAAGCTCATGCAAGGCATCTGGATACCCCTTGCTCAAAAGAATTGGAATAGCGGCCGCTGACAAGCTGCCATCGAGCCTGGCTTGTTACCTGTGCCACCAGTGCTGGTTATGACCAGTTCCCAGTGCTGGGAGACAGTTCAAAAGCAGCAGGAGCGCAGGATGTGCCCCATGGAGCAGCCCACGGAGGAGAGACAGCCTGGCTGCTGTGGGGTGGGACATAGAGGCAGGACTTCTGCATCCCCCTCTCCCCAGACGCCTTACGACATCATAAGCCCCAAAGCATTCCATGTCCTGTGTTGGGAAAACGGGGTGTTATTGTGAGGATCCTTCACTGACTGGGGCATGTTCTGGCTGATGGTGATTTCTGGGCACAAACTGAGCCCTCTGTGTGCAGCTCTGTCAGAGCAGAGGTACCTGCAGCCACCGCTAACTCGTCTGGCCAACGAGCGCAGCGTGGGCCGCGGGCACCTGTCCTGGCTCCTGTTGTCTTGTGCTTTGAAGTGTGAAATGTAATCATCATTACCTTATTGCTCTCTTATCTCCCTTGGGTGCTGTGCCCACCATCCCAGCTGCTTGGTGCGGGAATCACTGCTTGCAAACATCCTCTTGCCTCTTTAAAATCATGCTGGAGTGTTTGTCTTGATGGCCTTTCGTGATAGGAAATTCCTCAGGCTGGCTGTGTGAACAAGTATTTCCTTTTATTCATTCCAAATTTACTGGCAATTATTGACTGACCCCTTTGCTCTTGCGTTATGGGATGGTAGGAGAAGAGAGGGATTGATCCATCTTCAGTACATTGCCCTGCAGAGTTAACGATATTTTATTTTCTTGTATTATGGGAGAGAGAAAGAGATCCTTTTTCATTACAAGTCTGATCAATTCCTAAGTTTTTCAGGGCATTCAAGTTCCTGAACTTTACAGATAGTAAAGAATAAGGTGAAAAGGCATAAAGTTCTTGAAATAAATCGTTGAAGGAGATGAAGAAAAATCAACGGTTGTTCATTTATGTGTATTGCTTTGTGCCTAAATAAATTAGAATCAAAATTGTCCAGTGAAGAAAATGCAGGCCTCTGCTCTCTCCACTGCATAAGATCTTCAGGCAACATTTATGGAATTTGAAAATAATGTTTCTGGTAATAAATGGTAGAAATATTCTGTTTTCTGCATCAGCAGATATGAGGATTAAAGGATTTGACCATATTAAACAATTTTGCACAGCTTTGGCTCCCAGGGCTTGCAGGCTGCATTATCAGAGTTCATCTCACGGCATTTCCAGACCTGATTTAAGAAGAGAATATGTTCCTGCTTTGCAAGTTGTCACTCCCTAATTTAGGCCATCTCTGACAGAATTAAAAAACCAAAGATAAAGAGATTATTTTCCTTCTCTTGGAAGTGGGCTGGCTTCCTAAGGCTCCCCCTACCCCAATCAGCCATTTGAAATGATGGAGATAATTGAATTGTATTGTTTCTCCATATTCCCTGGAGCTCTGCTTATGCTGGACTATCACATTGCTATGGAAACTTGAAAACGATAGTGGCTGATTTTTGTTTGGGTGAACAAGAAGGTTTCCTCTGCCATTTGTCATCATAATCAAGCTGGACCTGGAGTAGAGCAGCCCTGTGGTATCTCTGAGGCAGCTGTCTCCCACTCGATATTGTTATTTTTTAATTCTGAATTTAAACCCATGAACTAGACTGTTGGTATTTTAGCTGTCCAGCACAAAGACACAGCACAGATACCAAAATAAGAGTGAGATGCCTTTGAGGTAATTAGGTGTGAAATAAATCCCGAGTGTCCTCCTGCCTTCAGGGTTTGTATCAGACCCAGGAAGTTAAAAGTCGCTGCTGTGCTCCAGAAGGGAATGTTCCAGCTTTCATCTGCCAACAGCAGGATGGGACAGGTATGGGTTTAACACAGTTGTCCAACTTACAGACTCCTGAGAGCCCTATAAACTGGTTTAATTTTAGATATTTTTTTCATTGTAAAATCATTAAATTTCTGGCAAAAAATAATGTGGATACCCATTAAGCTATGCTTGGGTAGGCCCATCAACTCTGTTTTGGATCATTCTTCCTCATCGTCTAGTTTCTTTATCATAGAATCACAGAATCACAGAGGGGTTGGGTTGGAAGGGATGTTAAAGCTCATCCAGTCCCACCCCCTGCCATGGGCAGGGACACCTTCCACCGTCCCAGGGTGCTCCAAGCCCCATCCAGCCTGGCTTTGGACACTTCCAGGGATCCAGCGGCAGCCACAGCTTCTCTGGGCACCCTGTGCCAGGGCCTCCCCACCCTCACAAGGAACAATTCCTTCCCAATATCCGCCCTACCCCTGCCCTCTGGCAGTGGGAAGCCATTCCCCCTCATCCTGTCCCTCCAGATCCCTGCCCAAAGTTCCCCTCCAACTTTCTTGGAGCACCTCTAGGCACTGGAAGGAGCTCTAAGGTCTCCCTGGAGTCTTTTCTTCTCCAGGCTGAACAAGCCCAACTGTCCCACGTGTCTCAGAGCAGAGGGGCTCCACTCTCATAATTTTCCTGGCCTTATCTGGACTCATTCCAGCAAATCCATGTCCTTTTTCAGACAAAAAAAAAAAAAAAAGGTTTTCAGTCACACAACTTTTTTTTTCTTCCTAGTGAACTATAATGTCTACTGCAGCATTAAAATTCTCTCCCAGTGCTGCATGTCACAAGCCATATTTTACAAAGCTTCTTTACCTTTATCAAAGAAAACTCTTCGAACTCTGAAGGTCCTGAATGCAGATATCTGCACACGTTGACTCTTGCTGTCAGCACAGGATTAATCAAGGCTGTCACACATCTAGCCACAAAACCTTTAATATTTTTAAAAGGTTTGAAGCTGCTCTATTTATCGCATACATCAGGGAGAATAAACTGTTAAACTGCTGTATCAGTGGGATATAGTTTTAGTTGTTGCAGAGTAAGGCAGATCTGAACCCCAAATGCCAGTCATCTAGGAAAAAACCCTTTAGATATTAGAGAGATGCTGCTCTTTGAATCTTACACAAATATTTCCCCTCCCTATACACGTATACAAATCACGGCGTATTCGGTGGAATTTGCACACAGAACCTGGTGAAAGCATTAGTCAGTTCCTCTAAACAGGCAATAAAAAGGATAGCGTGGCCTTTCCTCTGCTGGTAAATACCTCATTTCTGAAGGAATCCCACTGTTGACTTTGTCACTACAGGACATTAATTTTGACACACAGCTGCTGATATCGTGCACGTGACATCAGAAGTCTCAGGTTTGTAGCAGCCTGTGCCAAACACAAGCACGAGGCAGAAGTTTGTCATTTTATTTTAATGCTTTTCTGGAGTAGCCACATTTTCAGCCTGGTCAACCTCTGAGATTTCAACCCAGAGGTGGAAAAACTTTGTCAGAATTTTTGCGTTGCATTTGAGTAATCACAAGCCCCCAACCTGGTGATGGTTTTCAAACCTAATTCGAAATTCTTGAGGCTGCAGATTTCAATTGTAAATGCTACCAAGACAGATGTTGTTTTTCCCTGAATTCTGCACTTTTTAGCTTTGTCGGAGTTTTGAAAAAGTCTCTGAGAAATGGTGGTGGAGAAATAAAAGTTAATGGCTCCATTTCATCTTTGAAAGGGGCTTGAGTGTGGAGAAAGTTTGGGTAAGTTTAATTTTCCTTGTGTGCATTCCTTTGCACACATACTTGTGCATGTCTGTGCTCAGAAATGTGCAGCACACAGTAAGGTAGAGCACGAGGAAAATGCTGGTTATACACCAGCATTGATTACCTGTCCAGAGGATACCCGTGCTGAGATCACCTATGGATCTGCACGGCCCTTATCATCGACACTGACCCCTGTCCAAACATGCTCCTGCTGGAACAATGGGCTTTGTTCTCTTCAGCTTGAGATGTCTGGGGAGGCACAGGCAGAACCTGCCTAGGGAAAAGCTGGTGTTGGGGCCACACCAGGTTTTTCCAAATCTCCACGAGGAATTCTGTTCCTACTGATATAAATGTCAAGGTGTGCGCACTAAGATTCAGCAATAGACTGTACTTTGATGTCCTTTTAATGAAACCATTGTGGTTTTCAGTGCTTGGTGAGTTAAGGGGGAAGATCCTGAGGGATCTTCAGCATCCCTGGATTGCTCTGGACCATTTCCTTCCTTATGGCTGCTGTCAGAGCCGAGGCTGTTCCACACCGTGTGAGCCGAGACCCCACCTGATTATGCGTGGCCACAACACTTGCTTCTCGATTCTCCCATCTGCCTTCCTCACAATTGAAGCATTGCAAAGGCTAAATTATCAAAAAAGTGTCCAAATAATGATGGCAATTACATGATTAATTAGGCGCGGAAGTGCAGTTGCTTAAAAATTTTCAACAGTTGGTGCTTAATAGCAAAGAAATCATTGTGCAACTAAATAGCCACTCCCCCCCCAAAACGATCAGGTGAATCTGGGGGCAGGTGAGTCCATTTAAGTCTGGAATTGCAGAGTCACTGTGATTAGTTACTTAATTGTGTGCTGGAACTTTTTTGATGCACTTAGTGGGCATGTATAATTAATGATGATTTATTGAAAAGCACTCTTACTGTAAATGCTTTCCTTATCATTTCCTAAAAATCAAATTGTTGAAGGAAAGATTGGAATCTGATTTAATATATATGGATAGAATTAGAATTTATTCTTGTGGATTTTCCCTGGTTTAGAACAGATAAGCCTGAAAGTGATCTGTGTGTAAACTCAGAGACAGGAATGGACCTAATTGTGTGAAGTGTTTGAGCGAAAGTTGAGTTGAGCTCTGTTTGCTTTCTAGGTACAAAGAGTAGTGTTGGGTTATGGCAACAGGAACTGAGTTTGCATTTCTTCAGGAGTAAGTCCGTGGTGCACTTACGACAGAGGACCCTTGGAGTGAGCATCCATGTTCCAGTGACAACTGCATTCCGTACTCCTTCCACTTGGATTCCTGCTTTTCAGTGTTTCCTTTTTCTGTGATGGGCAAATCTAATTTCTTGGATGTTTCAGACAGGTTCAAGAAGCAAATGATGGAAGAAAATTCATCATCGATTTCTTCAGGTTTCCTAATAATCTTTGCACTATTACCTCTTTCCTTCCTATTTTTTACCTAGCACAGATCTGTCATTGCTCCTTTTTCATCTCACTGTTCCCAGGGTTTGGTTTCCTGCCTTGCTTTTCTTGATGAGCTCAATGCTGCTTCCCCTGATCTTCCGTTCATCTTTGTTTTCCCTGACGCGTGCAGATCCCGGATTCGTTCTGGCATTCGGATCTTTCCTCATTTCCTTTCTATCTTTTAACAGTCTTCTCTCATCTCTTCAGATATGACTTCCAAGCTGTCTGACAGCTTCTTCTCCCAACTACCTCATAGTACAAGGAAAAACAACGTGTGCTGCATGGCAGGTCCAGTGGGGGAAAGCAGAGCAGATTAATGTGCAACAGAGGTTTTGGGTTTCGAATAGTGGTTTAAATGAAAATGGATTTCATTGCTTGAAAATATGCATAATCAAAGAAATACTTTAATCATCTGAAAAATACTAGTCTATGAATTTAAATTAAAATATGCCATGTGTAGGCTGCTTGCTGCCTACTGTTCTAATATTCTAATTCAGTTTGCTATCCCTTATTCCTACCAATTTTTTCTCAATGTTATTTTAAAAGCTGATTTTCTAGTTATGAGCTGTGGAAAGAAAATTAATTGTAAATTATGACAACAAGGAATCTGGAAGATGACTTAGATCCTAATTTTTCATCCTCTAATATTTGGGTACACAGATCAAGAACCTCATTGTTTTCAGAACAGCTTCATGAGGAAACTCATATGTAGCAAGATTGGTGCTTTAATCACCACTGGAATCCAAATCGGTCTGAAAAAGTTGGAATCAATTAATTGCCTCCTTTTTTTTCTGGCTACACCAGGACAAGCTGCAGTGACTCTTTCTTTTTAGCCCAATTAGGCCCTGCAGAGCACAGGGATTTGGGGACAGTGGGCTGACTGGGTACGTAAAAATTAGTGCAAAACATACCAGCAATAATCCTTCACAGCTCCAGAGCAGACATTAACTAATGAATTGTTGCAGAAACTCTATAACACAGACAAGTGTCTTGGTCCTCCTTATAGAGATGGAGAAAGTGGGTAATGAGGATAAATCACTTTTCCTGGGCCCCCAAACAGCAGACAGAAGGAAAGGTTTATAAGGGAGGAGTTTCCAGCCAAACACACGGGAAGGCTGAGCTTTTGTACTCATCATACAAAATACTTTACACTCATCATACAAAATATTTTACACTCGTCATACAAAATATTGCCAGAGGTGGCAAATACCATCCCTTTCCCCCATCCTTCTCTTCCTTTCACAAGTTTTATTGCACCTTGCTCTCAGGGCTGTTGCTAAAACGCCTGTGTGCAATAGGTTGGGGGTGAGTGTAAAGGTCAAAAATTGTACCTTGGAAAATGGTATTTTTTTGAATTTCCCAGCCTGATGAGTCATTCATTGCTATGACATATCGTGTCTGCTTTTGTTAGTCATGTCATATTAGAGTCACTGAGCGAGAATGATCCTGCCTGTTCCAGGCTGGCTGATTTCCTGAAAAAACTTAAATTGAGAGCGACACTAAAGTGCAAAAGAGTGATCTGAGGGAATGCAGTTAGTTTGCTTCAGATCTTATTTCTTCTGTACCTTGGATTGACATGAATGTTTTTCTTCATAACCTGCAATTCACAACCAGCTGAGTTCTCTAAGATTATGCACTTTACAAAAGTGACACTCTTTTATTGAATTAAGTAAACAATTTGTCACTGCTGAAACTCGGTGTTAGTAATTTATTACAAATTACATCATTATTTTGCAATACAGGACAAGTGAGTTGGATGAAACACACGGAGCTAATTCAGAATTTCAGGATAACCGATGAAGCCTGTGTTAGATTAAAATATGATGTATTATCTAAAGCCATTTAGCTGGGCCTAGGCTGAAATTTAAATATTTCTGTAATAACCTATCTCTTAATTTGAAAAAACAAGCATACGTTTCCATTAGTACTTCCAGTGGGTATGTGGCATCATTTTCTGGTGATCAAATCCATGAAGAACGTTTTTTATTCTGTGCTCTTTATCACAGGGTCTGGAATTGTTAAAAAAAACCAAACTGTGTATGTGGCACAGAGAGTTGTGGTTTCGTGGTGGCCTTGGCATCATAGTTGGCATCAATGTGGCTGTAAAAACTTGACCGTAACCCCTACCTGGCTGTAATTGTGCATTATCTGCAAGTCTGCATTTTGAAGTTTTGCAATGAGAAAACTGTCCAGTCTTAGTGGGAAAGGAAATACTTTTTTTTCCAACCACAGGAAAAAAAGATAGGAATTTTGGAAAGGTTACCAGGTGATAAAAAAACTGAAGCCTGGAATATTTTCATTAACTGAAAAGGGAAATAAAATTTTAGAAGGAAAGAAGCCAACTGAGCAAAGGCTTCCTTTCAAGATAGTTTAATAAGAATTTGGATGTATGTCTAAATAATAAGTAAATTGAAATCAGAGATGGGTTTACAAAGTGAGTATATGATGAAGATGATGATGATTATTTCCAAAACTGGTTGATAATTTAATTGAAAATTACTTTTCCTTTAAAAGCGATGTTTTAACAAATCTCTGATTTTCTAATTTCAGAAAATTGCATTCTGAATTTCCAAATAATTTTTTTTTTTTGCATTCTGCCACGTGTTTTTCTGGGTCAGCATAGCCTTAGCTTCCAATAGGAGGGAAAGCCATTCTGGCCAGTAGCTGTGGGCAATTTGAGCCATCTAAGCCAGGTTTGTAAGTGTGGGGAGGAGAAGCACTCTGCTAAATCAGAGTGAAAACATTCCATTATAAGACCAGTTTCTGAGGCTCTGTCTCCTGCTGAATTCCTGAGGGGGAGAGTTTCTTTTTTAGAAGGACTTTTTTTTCCTGTCTCCCTTAAACCTGGTCACTTTGAGGTTCCTGCCCCTTGAAGTTCAACTAGCAGCATGAGCTCCAGCTCAAGAAAAACAACTCATGAACTGTTTTGTTTGAGATATTGCCCAAAGTTGCTTTTGAAAATGGTTGTTAGTCACCTCTGTCATGTTGATGCTTTCCAAAATTGTATTTCCTGCCCAATTTCTCACTTTGTCAGACTGCAGTAATTAAGGTTTAGTGTGTAGAATTTAAGCCAGAAAGGGCTTGCTGTGCAAAATGTGCATGTGGGCACTGAGAAATAAATTTAGCAGCCTTCTAGTCGTAAATATTTTATCACTTCGTGTGTGAGATGCTGACCATGATAGGCATTGGGAGTTGGAGATGGAGGTGAAGATGAAGGCGTGGCTCTCTGCTGAGGGTGTCTGTGCACTGAGGTGCAGTGGTGGCTCTGCTCAGCATCTCTGGCCACTGGGTTAATTTGTATTCACTAAAACTGGGAAACGAAGGGGAAGTTGAGATTCCCTCTGAAAAGACCCAGCACTGGTCCCAGCATGGATTTTTCCTTTCTCTTCCTCAGGGAGTGAGAAGCAATGCCTTGGTTTGCAGAGCACAGGGAGGAGGTTGCAATGGCTCTGGGGAGTTGTACTGAAGCCTGAGGGTGGCCAACCCTCCATCCCTCACCTGGTGTGTCGGCAGTGTAGCCTCTGTGTGTGCTGTCAAGAACACATCCCAGGGAACAGTGATTAAGAAATAAGTCTCTGAAAGTAATTTTTCTGAAAATTTCCCTGCTCTGCAAATGAGACAAGGAGCAGATGCAGAAATTGTCGTCCAGCCCTGGGCTCACACAAGGCACCAACTTTTCAAGCGGTTTTGATCAGGTGTTTGGTCTGTCTTATGGCACGGGAGAGGAATCCAAAGCCTGTGCTGTATTTGGGGTGCAAAGCCTCAGCTGAGTAACTCCAACATTATTTAGGGAGCTGGATAAAAGCAAAGGATTATGTATCTGGATTTCAGTGTGCTTATAGCCAGAGCTGTAGTTCAGATAAATCTCTAATTAAAGCCCAAGGATGAAAGCACTCCTTCAGGAAGGTATTACACTGTTAATTCTATTCCTTGCTCAGTTGCATGAGAGAGATGATAGATTGAGCTACCAGATAGTTTGTACTTATGGCATATGGGTTGTTTGTTTTTTGCAGCTGAGCAGCGTGGCAGCTCTGGGCTTGCCGCTGTGCCGAGTGTTATGGATTGCATTCACGATTCCTCCATCATTCCCCATTTGCATGGACATTTCAGTGCCTCTGGACCTTTGCAGAATTATCTCCCAGGATTATTAATCAAGTCCCAAAACATTAACACATCCAATCAAGTTAATTGAAAGAGATAGCTTTTATTAAAAAGAAATCTAGCGAGGCCTGTAGCCTATATAATAAGAATGTTCTATAGAATCTCAACATCTGATGCAAAAGGAAAACCTCTTATGTGTGATACAAAGCAACTGGAGCAAAAACAGCTGCTGCAACAGAGATCTCGCTGTGTTTGGCTAACCTGTGGCTTTACAGCAAATAGCAAGGAATGTCTTGAATAGTTTAATTTTCCCCTCATTTAAAGCGTAAGTTCTGTGTACAATACCAAGTTATGTAATGCCATCCGTAGGGCGCGTTTCTAGCAGTTTTCAGGGGCTTCACTTTTTATTTATGCAGCTTGTGTATCTTCAGCATGAAGGGATGGTTGCAGTAGCTGCATTAATGAAACAGAACATCTATCCCAGCGACTCAGGGAAAGCCAGCAAATTTATTCACCACAGATTTGCCAGCTGAAGTGTAGGTAATACAGTGACATCTATTTGAGTTTTGGTTCAGAGCAGTGGTGTGGCTGTGGAGGCAGTGCCCTCCCTGTCCCCCCTGATTGTGTGCTGATTCAATTCACAGCTCTGTTTTCCCCGTGCACGAACCGCCCCAGGCAACGCGTCCCAACATCTAATGGAGATAAAAGGTCTGGAACAGTGATAAGTCCTGAACCACACGCATGGTGGGCATGTTTGGTTGAGGGGAGCAGATTAAATCTAATCCCCAGTGAATGCCTGAAATATAGATAGTGTAGACATAGGAGCCTCAGTACCAGATTGAATCTAATTATTTACCTCTGCTGTGTGAGATTACGTGGTAATGTAGATGTCGCAGTGAGCCTACAATGAAGAAATTGTTTGAATTGGTGGCTGTGGATGTAGGAACTAAGCTGTTGTCACCTGAAGTTTCCCACCACAACTACATTTGTATATTGGACTGAACTGGTGAATCATGTGCTCATCACATGCTGTGCCCCTGTATCCCGCTTCCTTTCTTGAAGTCTTACCAAAGATACCACACTTTTGCACAGGATAGCTCAAGAGTGTTGTGTGGAATGTAGAGAGTAAAGCAGAGAAAATGTGTGTTACTGGTCTAGACTTGATATTGTATTGTACCAAGGAAACTCTGAACAGACCCTGAACAAAACCTGTCATGTTGCTCTGTAAGTTACATAAAAAGATGTGAAGCATCAGTGTAGAAAACATCCTTAACTCTTTCTGTACCATCTTGCATTACTAATGCCAGAAGGACATTACAAGATGGTTTATTTTTCACCCTTGTGCTGTTTCTTGTTTAAGTCTGATTACTTAATTCACTGATTTCTGATCTATTTATGCCCTGCTGCAGTGACTCTATCCAACAATGCAAAGAAATGCTACATCTGAAGCTTTTTTTTTCTTGTTTTGACCACTTGTTTATGACAATTCCTTTACCTTTTAAAACTCACACTCAGAAATCTACCTTTTGGACCCAAATGAGCTGGAACTATACCTTTAAAAAGAAAGAAAGCAAGCCCCAAACCTTTATTAAAGTTACCCTGGCGTTGCTGTGTCAGCATTGTTGTGATTAACCTGCCATACAAATGTGGGTGCTATAAAATGAACCTGCTCCAAGGCAGCTTTGATTTGCATGCTCAACACTTTCCAAGTGTTGCATTCATAAATCAGTAGGTTTTTGTGTGTGTCTCTTCTGGGTGAGTGTTTTTCCTTCATTCTCCCCCGCGTCCTGCAGCCCAACCTGTATGTCACGGCCAGAGGAGACCTGACCAGCGTGTGGGTTTAGAGAGGCTGGGTTTAATTCCTAGGTGCAACGGAGGACCTATTGCCCAAGCTTTCTAAAATAAATACACGTCATAACTTGTGGAAAAAATAATAAAGAAAACAAAAGGAGAAAGTGACCTGCCAGTGCATTGTCAGGAAATGCAGTATTACAGCAGGTACCTGTTTCTGCCCATTGCAGCGTGTGGTATGAGCATCTGAGTTCATATAAGCAGGACCACTAGCAGAATACACCTAAATTTCCCTTTTATTTGCAGTTTTGCATTTGTTTCAGAGAAGCTGAGCTGTTGCTGTTTCAAACAAACATTGCCCCAAGTCTTTCCCTTCCAGATCACGCTGTTTTCTTGGGAGTGCCTTGCTCGGGTGCTGCGTTTCTCAGCAAACAGCCCTGGTTGTTTGTGGTGGGGACTATGGCTGGCTCTGCCCAAACATTATTGACGCCCAGTTCATTTAAATTGCATGAAGTTAATTGACTTGTTGTGGAGTGGGATTTCATCCTTCCCTTATCGCAGTGCAATGTCCTCATTTGATGATACTGATTAATAGGTTCTCAGTTCCTGCAGATAAGCAGAGTGGTGGCATCTTAAGAAGTGGAAGAAGCTATTTTGGGAGAGGTGGAAGGCTGATCTGAAGCAATAGTGCATTTTCCTATAGTTTATCCATAAGAACATAGCACCCATAATAGGCAGTAGCTTCTGACTCAGAATCTCTGCTGGAAACTTATCATTTGTGTACCTGCCCAAGATCTGAAGAGTTATTCCTTCTTATTATTTTTCACGGGAATACTCACATTTGTCGCTCTTTTAGCCCTGCCTTCTTCCCACTGAGTTGTTTAGAGACAGCCCCCAGTAATACTGTCTGCAAGAGTAGGAACAATGGTATGGGAATACTGTGACAGCAACCTGGGTTCAGATTTCTCAGTAGAGATTGTTGGACTGACAAGATAAAGAAGTTCCAGGCCAAAGGATCTGGAAAACAATATTTTGTGGGCTCTGTGTCCTGTACAGACAGATTCCAAACTTTAAAGGTGGCTGTAAATTTAAGAAATTTGAATTGGGATCTTCCCTCTAGCTCCTTAGGTACCTAAGGAAAGATGTTGAGCTGTGGGAATTGGTTGACATTTGTTCCTGAGCTACAGATCTACTTCTTTTCAGGCTCTTCTGGAGGGCAGGAGACAGGGAATGCATCACATGATATATTTACTCACTCTCTCAGAGCATTGTTTCAGAGCAGATAGGAGAAGTGAGACTAGATAAGGTGGCCTATTAGGCTTGAAACAGAAAAAGGAGAGTATGAATTTATTCCTTTTTTTTCACAGTTTTTCATTGCTTTTTCTACCTTAATTTTCCACAACAAACATTGCCCCACAGGACCTGCAACTCTGCATATCAATACAGAAAGTGCTACATGGGAAATAGGGAAGTAGTGCCAATATTTATTACACCAAAGATACGGATTTGCTTTGTTGGATTTTTTTGTGTGGTTGGTCTTCTAATATTGCTGTCTTGTCTCCAGGCAAGAAAGCAATTCTCTCTTTGCCTCAGAAACATGTGGTATAACCTCATGTCTCACTGGCAGGGGATTTAAAACAGCCACTATAATTTACATGGTAATTGTGTCATGTTTTTTTACCTCCCATGCAAGTTCCTCCTCGTCTGAGATTGTTCTGTCCTTTGGCAAATAGAGCACTCACCGTTGGCTCTGCAGGGAGCCCTTGGCAATCTTGAGTCAGAACTATAATGGAAAAATGGCTCACCTGATGATTTCAAGGGGATTACAGATTTAGGGAAAAAAAATCTGGTGGATGGGAAAGGGAGGAGAATTCCACCAAGCACTGCTGGAGCAGAACAGCTTTGAACTTTGTCATTGTTGTCTTGCCTGTCTTTCAGCACATCTTTTTTTCACAGTGCTGCAAAGAGTGAGAGGGAGAGAGGCTGGAGGGATGTTTGGGATGTGCCTGAGAGGGAACGAGGCTGGAGGGGTGTTTGGGAGGTACCTGATGCATCTGCAGTGAGGGTGCACAGACAAACTGAGGTATCTCCTCTGCTCTCAGCGGGCTGCCAGCACTTCCTACATCAAAAGTCCATCTTCCTCCCGGCTCTAGGGGGGATTGCCAGCCTAAAGGGGAGCATTCCCAACTTGGCCTGAACGACATTTTCCCCAAGTTCAGCCCTGAGAAGGTGGCTCATGAAGCTGGTTAAGAGCTGAGCACTTGTCCTGGCTGCAGAGATCCGTCACTCCGGCCCGCTCTTCGCACGGCTCCGCTCTCCGCCATCCGCCTTGTCCCCTCTGAAATACAAATGATAGGAATTAGTATATTAGCAGGAGACCCAGGCTGTAATTGTGTGTTGACTGAAATGTTTCTGATGGATGGACCTGGTGAGGTGACATCTCTTATTTATGGAGAGGAGAGCACAGGTAGCTGATAGATTTGACAAGAGCACAGTGGCAAAACAAAATAACACTGAGGCAGAATGAGAATGTATTTGCTAATGGCCTCCCTCGCAGCTGTATACACTGATTTAATCTCTCCAAAGCACTCCGTTGTTTATGAGGCCTGTGGGTACAATTTTATGCCTGACTGAAGAGGTTGCTAATAGCTGCCATATTTGTGTTTAAGGACCTGCAAAGGATTAAGCTAAGTATTTTAAAGCAATGAGCCATAATAAAGTAATAATATATTGAAAATAATAAACAGCCTTTTTTTTTTCAATAATTGGCTGCAAAACTGGTGAACTTTAAATGACAAAACTACTAATTATAAATGCAATTGCTAATCATATATTCATTGGGGAATGCAAATTAAAACCATGGCATAAAGTTTCTAAGGCAGAGACAACAAGGCACAGAGCAGAATGGCAGACACCTTTACAAAAGCATTACAAACCACAAAAAACCCCATAAGGGAAACCAAAGCATTCCTGTACTAAGAAGTTGTGGTGATTACTCGGGATTGCTTTGTCCAGGACAAAGCTGTTGCATGAGGGGAGAATTACCTGTTCTCAGTGGCCAGGTGTGAGTGCCACATTGGGACATTTTGTGTCTCAGTCAGAATGAAGTAATTTCCAACCCGCCAGAAGTGCTGGAGCACTGGAGGTTTTCTTCTCCCATTTTTGAAGGCTGATACTCTTCCGTACCAGTAACTTTATTCTCTTCCCTTCTCTAGGAGCTACAGTTCTTGTGGTTGCCATCCTTCAAAGCACAGCAGCATGATCAGAGTTTCCTCTCTTCTTGAATGTCCTTTTTAATAGAGTGGGTCTGGTAGAGAGGATCTGAATAGATGATAGGAGGAGGTTCCTGAAAGCCTCAGTGCTGAGTTATTTTGTGCTTTTCTTACCAAACTGTGTCTGGTTGGAGCTTACCAGGGTCTAGACCCCACAGACTCACTGCCTCCTTCCTGCCTCAGTGTGGGGCAAGATTGCAGATTAGGAGGTAGTGCAGGAAATCCCTTTATAGACAGACAATTTCTGGGTATGAGGGTGTGTTCTGTTACTGACCCCAGTGTAAATCCAGTGTAGCTGCTGGCAGAAGCAGGTGCACAGAAATGTAGGTGCAGAAGCTCTAAGAGAGGCTGTGTGAGTAGAGACCCTGCAGAAGGGCACAGAACGTTCCTGGAGCTGAGAGAGCCAACTCACTGCCTGCTCTGCTGCTCACAGAAATATTTCACACAGCCTATTGATACAATCTCAGCCTGAACCTGCCTCAGTACTGAAATGCAATTTGAGTTTTGCAGGTCAGGGAGTGACTCCAAGGTCTGTGAGCCAAGAAGTCACGAAGATGCTGAGGATAAGCCGTGATCAGAATCCACATGCTGGAGGGCAGAAGCTTTTCTCAGGCCACCTCTAAGCCAGAAGTCCTCATCTCTGTGTGTGTACCTCCTGCCCAGTCCCAGCTTGGTAACAGAGAGCAGCTGATACCCTTGACTGCAGTTCAGTGTTCTGCACAAAATAGGTTTGCTGGCCCTGAGTTTGGGTGAATCCTGGCCCTTGCCAAATCCGTGTGGGGACATTTCCATGTAGTCCCAGTGGTTTCTGTGGGTGCATGGCTTTGCTGCAAGGGGTCTCACCATGATTCCAGGAGATGGTAAAAGGAGACAGAGCAAACTCTCCCACTGCTGCTCCTCGTTGAAGGCTGTGCTGGCGTGGTAGCCCCTGAAACCCCTGCTGGATTCTCTGTGGGGCTTGCACAGTTGAAGGTCTTACAGGGCCCTGTATCTGACAGGATGAAAAATGTTGGAGGCACGTCTGGATCTCTGTCTCCTCTAGCAATATTTTCTCCGGCTTCCAGCAGAAGCTGTATACATGGCTGCACAGGCATATTTCCCTTTCTGGATGAATGTATAAAATATATATGTCCATTAATTTGCTCTTAGGAGCCCTCAGGTTTCCATTAATGACCTGTGTCCCTCAGGGACCTGGCTATTCCAAGTTAACATAGAGATGCCAGGTAGCAGCCTAAGGGACAAGCCAGCCCCTCACAGGGTTAATGCCCTCCAGGAGATCATGGGGATGGGCAGTAACACTCCAAATGTCTTGACAGGCCACTGAGTCAGTGGCTCCTCCTGTGCAACCCCAAGTGCAGTTGCATTCCCAGTTCAGCAGCCAAGGAAAACAGATCCACCTGTAGTGAAAGGCTCTTGGTGTCACAGGGAGCTGAAAGTGTTGAGCTCCCTTGAAAAATGGATTAGATACTTAGATAGTTGCATATAAATTTTGGATCCTTGCCTTAAATATCTACATCAGAAATCCTTCAGAAGAAAAAAAAAACATTTTCTAGGTAAGACATACTAAATTATAATTCTTATTATGCTTCCTATAGATTTATGTTGATTTTATATTCTTATTTCTCTGGACTCACCAGGCTGAGTGACTTTGTAGCTACAAAATATCCAGTTGAAACCCCATCTCTTTTACATGTCCCTAGGGAGGTTTGACAACCTTTGGAAGATGTGGGCAGGAGTCAGGATTGATGCAGAGGTTACCTCAGGAGCTTTCAGCACAATTTAATGCAGGAGATTATGTGAGGTGATGGTGGAAATCTGCCTGGAAGATGTTCCCAGGGTGGCCGCCGTGTGGATGAGTGACAGCAGGATCCTGTAGAGCAGAGGCTGCTGGCTCATCCCAGCCCCCATCCCAGGGAGGATAGGAGCCAGATGGAGCTGGGGAGGCTGGCAGCCAGCAACGCAGGTCCAGAGCTCCAGAAAGTTAATTTTTCAGTGACCACAGGAGAAGCGCTTTTTTATTTGTTGTTGTTTAATTTGTTTGTGCTACAATTTAGCCTTCGGAGAACCGAACCAGGGACCTGGATTTGTTTGGCTACAAAGCTCATTAGTGTAGCTCCACTGCACTCGATTGCTTGAGAATTTCAGACCAAAACAAAGCAAGAGAAGAAAAAGAAACGGTAAATCTATGAACATTGTAACTCATTAAAAGACAATTTATGGACAGTGAAGGGGCTGAAACCGTTGAATAAATTATTATAATTGCAATTATTCAGCCCTGTTTAAATTATGGAAGATGTTACCACGTTGTTGTCTCAAGCCATCGTGCATAGCTTATGTGCAGTGGTCTTCTGAGCCCTTCTGGGATCTCTTACATTGAGCTAAACTGTTGATTGCATCCTTGTTAACATTTTCAGTCTTTCCACAAAACCAGCCTTTTACTGCAGGTTGTGAGAAGGGTCTGACTCAAAGTGACTCATTGTGAGGGAATCAGTGCAGGGTTTAGTGGCGTGGCTCAGCTGGGCTCTCCAGACCAACTGGAGGACGAAAGGCTGGGAAAGGCTCCTCTGGGCAGAGACTGGGCTTTCCTGGGTGCTGGCTTGGGTCTGAGGAGTGATTCCCTGCAGGGATACAGCATTTATCAGTCTTTCCTCTCAGCAGGGTCAGGTGTGGATGTCACTCCTTTAGCTGACCTGGCACTGAAACAGCCCACACGAGTGTAGGAACTCCCGGAGTGCAGCAGGGAGAGGTGTTTCTGTGATGTCCTTGGCCACAACGTTCCATCGTGGCAGGGTGCGGGTCAGGACAGGGCTGATCCATGGATCCATGGCATCCAAGGGGGCTGTGAAGATGGTGAAGGGTCTGGAGGGAGGAAGCTGTGTTGAGCAGTGGCTGTGGGGACTTGGCTTGTTCAGCCCAGAGAAGAGGGGACTGAGGGGAGGCCTCGCTGGGCTCTGCAGTGGAGGGGCAGGTTCTTCCCGCGGAGGGGGCTGGGCACTGACCAGGCTCCCCAGGGAGTGGGCACGGCCCCAAAGCTGCCAGAGCTCCAGGAGCCTTTGGACAACGCTCCCAGGGATGCACAGGGTGGGATTGTGGGGGTGGCTGTGCAGGGTCAGGAGTGGGACTGGATGATCCCTGTGGGTCACTTCCAGCTCAGAATATTCCATGGTTCCACGTGCATCTCCTTCAGGCTTTGTACAGGAACAGCCCAGGGACTAATCTTGTTCTCCAAGAAACAAACATTGCTTGGTCTGTGACACCAACTAAAAAGCCTTTTTTCTCTGGGATCCCGGCTCATCAAAGGTGTTCAAGAGGACCCTGATGTTTCCTCAAAAAAATCACACTGGGTTACCAAGAAGGAACAAACCTGTTTCCCTGACTGTCAAGGGAATCACAGCTCAGGGCAATATTCGTTGCTTGAACGGGAGTGGTTTGGAGAAGGACACAGGTGATAACAACTGTACATCGTTTACAAGCACAGCCATCAAGCCAGGTGGGTGTGATCACCACCATCCTGCTGAGTCCTGCTGGGGCTGACAACAGCCTTGTTCTGAGGGGGCTGTGGCTGCTGCAAGTCTTCAGCTACATCTGATCACCTCCCAGTCCTTGGCAGGGGGCTCAGCAGGAGCACATTTGAGGAGGAGGGGTTTTCCCACCTGCCCCTGAAATGTTGCTGTAGTTGGAGATGTGTGGGGTAGAAGGAGGATGGGGTAGTTGGAAAGTCTGGGGTAGCAGTATTTATTTATTTCTTTTGTTCTCTCTGACTGAGCTACTGAACAATTTGGATGTGGAGACTGGGAACAACTCTGCGATGTAAAAAGGTACTTTTAAAAAAAAATTATGTTCTTTCTTGGGGAAGGGTTATATAGAAATGTTTATGTCCTATGGAAAAAAGAGCAGCTGTGCACTTCTGTTGATTTATGGAAGTATTTGCATATAGACTTCTATGAGTCAGCTCTGTGACAAAGGTATTTGTAAGCTGCAGTTTAGCTGTTTTCTGGATTTTAAGATTTGAATCCCTGAATTTTAACTGCCTTTCTCACCCTTGTGCTTAGGGCTGGGACTGAGTGTGAGTTGGGAGTATTTCTTTGAGCTGTAACGCACAAAGGTGCAGGGTTGTGTTTGGCTGCAGTGCTGGGAGAGCTGAGAGTTGAAGACCAGAGTTCTGAAAGTAGGATTAAGGTTGCTCTGTGTTTTTGCAGTCTGTGCAGCTCTGCTTTTTTCTCCTGTTCTGGATTATTCAGTATATTTTATGTGCGTGAGGTCTTGCACTGTGGGTTTTTTTTCAAGGAGAATGTGTTCATCATGTCGTTGGCTTTGGGGATCAGCGTGGGGAGTTTTTCTCTGGACTGCTGCTTTTTTTGCTGCTGCTTTTGCTTTGCATCACCTCCCCACGGTGTCTTGGCATTCCCAAGAATGTGAAGGTGGATGTCACCAAACTGTTCCTCTGTGCCCCGGCTGTACTGTTTGATTTTGCTGTGGTTGTTTTAGTGATGCCTTAACAAATTTACAGGCAGCAGTGGTGGGAGCATCATGGAAAAGGTGATTTTAATAACCACTTGCAGAGACAACAACAGCAACTCCAGTGGCAGCCCTGGCAATTCCCAGCTTGGTTATTGCTGACAGAAGGCACAGGGATGAAAACAAGGCTGACACTAATGTACAACCGACGGTGATGTCCCCGAGGAAATGTCACCAATTAGCATGAAAGCTGCTGCAGTTATCAGCTTAGACAAGATTTGGCCATGCAAAGCACAAGGTTTTAAGATGAACCTATGACTCCTTCTCCCAAATGCTTTCCTATCCAAACATGTGTGGAGATTCGTGAGACAGCTCCAGTGAACTTCTTGGTTGGCTCTTGTGGTCTGGCAAAGCACTTTGCTCCTGTCTTGCTTCCAATGCTGGGAGCAATTGCGAATGAGTTAGCACATTGTTCTGGTGAAAACATATCCATTAGTATATATATACAAATATAAGTAAAAAATTATATATATAAAATCCCATTATTTCTCACTTTATGTATCATTATATATATATATAGTGAAAATGGCGTTGAACGACAAAAAGTTCACCACTGGAAAAGTCTTTAAAAGCAAAGATGGGAATCCTGAGCTGCATGTTAGAGAGATGGAGAATAGCACGGGAAAGATTTGGGTTCCTTCACTTTGCATGAACTGCTCAATACCCCACGTTTAATCTACAACTGGACAGGAAAAAATAAGAGGGGGGGAAAACTGCCACACCATCTGTAAAAACTGCCATGACAATTTATGCAGAATTAAAAACCTTTCCCTGAAGCTGTGCTTTAATAAGATTCCAAGTCAGAAGTCAAACTCTGCCTGGTAATTCATTCTAAACTCTCATAATGCGTTTATTAGTGTGGAAATGGCAGAAGTGAAGTGACCACGCTTGAGGTCCATGTTCAAAATTAGCAAAATTTGCTGCCATTCCAAGTGAAAAAGGAAGGAAAACGAGCACTGTAACATGAAGTGAGTTATATTTTTTGTATTAACAGGCAGCTAAAAGGACATTGTTTGAAACATCTTTTTAGGCTTCCTTAAAGCAGATGCTCAGTGTGATAAATTATTTTCTTTATCTCAAGATAAAGTTATCAAAATGAGAAATGTTCCATTATAATGGAATTTCTTGGAAGACAAGGATATGTTTTATCACATTATAGCTCTTGCATCATATTAGATGCTACTTATGTGCTTTAGTGAAATCCAAACCTCTTGCTTAATGTTTCTTTTCCAACAATACAGAAGGTTATGT
This sequence comes from Atrichornis clamosus, assembly GCA_013400975.1. NCBI lineage: Eukaryota > Metazoa > Chordata > Aves > Passeriformes > Menuridae > Atrichornis > Atrichornis clamosus. The sequence goes on along the minus strand of WBMZ01002474.1, from coordinate 229,189 downwards.
TTCACAGCCTCTTGCATAATAGATAAATTAATGAGTCTCTGCATATTTTATTGCTTTGTATTTTTCTAAAAGCTACTAATCTATTTTTCTCGATTATTGGTTACGACAGAAAGATTGTAATTTTTCTCTGAATTTCATTGCTGCCAAGTTCAGGGCTTTCAGAACTATTTTCTTTAGCTACCTGTTGAATTCACCAAACTTGATTATTTTCTTCTTCCTTTTTCCTGTTGAAAATTGTATCCAGCCCAAGACCCAGTGTATTTTTATCTGAGAACAGGAGGACAAATTCTGCTTTGGGGTACTTGCATGTTCTTCCATTCAAGTAGATTTAGAGTTGTGCATATGAATTTCAGGCCCTAATTACGTTTCTAATAATAGAAATTTCTTGCTATAAATACATGACTCCTTGGAATGATTCTGCTGTGTTGAGGCTGCAGATGTGACTCCTGCATTTCATTAACCTCCCAGTTCTCCACTTGAGATATGGAAATGCTTGATTAGCAGAGGACACGGGGAGAAAAAGGTTATTTGTCACTTCTCTGGGGGGGATAAAGCCAAAATAACAAATTGGGGGAGCAAGTGGCAATGGCTTCAAGCTGTCCTTGTGTCCTCTCTATCATGGACCAGTTTAGGGGGAGCAGACCCTGCTGTAGGTCAGGAGAGACTTTCAGAGCTGGGGCCACCTCCTGTGGTGCAGTTTTGACTGCAGACAACGCTTCATGCTTTATTTCTTATCTTTTCCTTAGATTAAATTGACTTGTTTGCTGAAGGAGGGGGAGAATAGATAGAAATTTCAACTTATTTCTCTATTTGCACTGCTGTAGGGAGTCATATAGGCTGGATGTTTAAATTATATGGTTTCTTGTTAGTTTTGGGGAAAAACCTGGAGTTTCACAGGGATCTATGTGGTTCATAGGCACATAACAGGCAGTTTTGCACTGTCAGTGCCAGGAACGTGGTTTTACTAAGGATCCCTGTCTGCACTGGTCTGAAAAGTGCTTTGCATGAGTGGAAAAAGTATCTATTGTAACACTGTGAACTGTATTTTGACAATGCTACCTCATTATATTACTCCTCTATGTTTTCGTTCCTTTCTCTATGTCTTTAGTTCCTATTAAAGCAGGACAGTGATGCGTAAATAAAAAGACCATCTTACCCATGGGTGGCAAGAACATATTTCCCTGTGCAGAAGCAAATATGTGGGTCCTAGACCATTGACTTCCCCAGACCAGGTTAAAATGGGATTTAAGGGATGCACAGCTCCAAGGAGTCTGTGTCATCCATGGGGTAGAATCTCTTTTTCTCTGAGAGCACAGGCCTTAACTGTGTGGGGTGGATTAGCAAATTATATGATATGATATGGGAAAACAAACTCTCATTTTATCCTGGCAATTATTGATTCTATATTTTCGGAGTGACAGAGCATTTTTATTTCTATGTCCAGCAACAAGTTGTTGCCATGGCAACACCAGCATTGGGCACTATTGGCATCCCACCCTCATCCCAAAGTGAAGCCCAGTAGATTCTGAAAGTCCTTAAAAATTATTGCAGTAATAAATTTTTTAAGTTAATTTTTACTTCTTGTCTCCTTTCGTGTGGGAGGGATAATTTATGTTCCAGGAAGGTAGCACATGAATCTACTGCATCTTCTGCCAGCCACTGTGCCTGTATTGGGGGAATTCCAACATTCACTACAAAAACAGCTGAAAAGCTTCATTTTTGTCCTCTTTGACGCTTTGCCTACTCCTTCCTTCCTGCTTTTTTAAGGGAGGGGAGGGAGGAAACCCCACCAAAACCAAACCAGCCTCAACACTTCTTTCAGTTGCACACTTGCTAAACAATTTTTGACATCTGCAGCCTGTTCCTACTGCTCATGAAGCCAACAGTAGAGTTGCAAAGTTGAGTTCTCTTGCAGGGTGCCAGGACAAGGCACGTGTGACATCTCTTCCGTTTGCTGGGTGCAATGTTGATGCCTTCCAGCCCTGCTGGGTGATTTTCCTTGTTTCTTGGGGAATATCCTCAAAGCCAGCGATGAGGTGACCAGGCTTATTCCCAAGGCTGCAGGAACTTTCTTTAACCTCTTGCAGTCGCTTCTGCCTTTACTGCTGAATTTCCAGGTCATGCTCTGTCTTACAGCACTTAGGGACTGTGCTGTGACTGCGAGTGGATTCTTTCTGTGAATATTGAGACTCCTGCAGCAGAGAGCCCATAGTCCAGCTCTAAGAGCCTTATTCCGCTGAGTGCTGACCTGCTGCCTTCTCTGGTGCTTCAGGAATGCAAGTTTGCCTTAAAAGGTTTTGCCTACATTGTCAATGAATCAGAAAATAGTTTAGTTGGAAGGGACCTTAAAGATCATCTCGTTCCAACCCCCCTGCCATGAGCAGGGACACTTTCCAAGTGAGTAAGCTAATATATTTGATTTCTTGGGCCAAGTGAGGGATAAATGGCACATCTGAAGAAGCAGTAACAACGGTAACACCAGTAATGTGAGCTCTTCTGCCCAGCACTGGGATGCATGTGGTTCCTCTCTAGACCCTCACAACCAGGGTTTGGTAACAGAGGTATTTTCTGCCTAAAAGAAGCAGTGTGTCCTTCCCAGCAGGAGCAGCCTCCTGCCGTCCCAGAGTGCTCCCGAAAGGCTGCTCCTCTCCCTGCCTGCCTTGCTGGGATGGGTGAACAAGCATCACAACTTCTTCACCAGTGTGCCAAAACCAGCGAGAAAATCCCCACACTGCTGCGCCTACTTTTAGTGTTGACTGCCTGGAATTATTTACCATTAATGGATGAGCAAGTATTTGAACAACCTTTTCTTTTTTTTTTTCCTTTCCGCCTTTTTGCAATTTTAAATATAATTAAAAGGAGATAAACGAAACTTGATTTTCAGTCAATCTGTGGGTGACCCAGCAAACCACATCTTTTTAATTTCATGCATCAATGAGATGATACGTCATGCCTTGTACAGTGCGACAGCTTGCTACATTGCATAACTCAACATGCTGATGCAACCAGGCATGCAAAATTAACCTGATCCTCAAACGCAGGGAATTCAAGACAAGATCCTCCTCTGCTGCTTGCATTGTTTGACAAACCTCGTTATTCCCCATCGTCCCTCTTATTCTTCTTCTGTGCACATGATGAGAACGGAGTGTTTTGAAAGATATATTTGGGTAATGGTTGTGGAATGTGTATAACTCCAGGCTGGATTGTGGTTGAACTGATGTGGTTTCTCTGTTGGGGGCTGCTCAACAGGGTGGGCATCTCTTTGACTCTTGGGGTGTGGGATGGAGAGTGGCTGACTGTGGTGCTTCCAGGGCTGTGCCAAGCTTGCTTTTAACAGTGGGAAGAGGCTGTTGTTTCCATAGCTCCCTGCACCCCATTTACCAGCTCTTAGGGCTCCCCCTAAGAGAGGCTGTGGGTTCAACAACCCTCGTATGAGTTTCCCTTTTCTCCACTGCCACTCCACACACTGTGTAAGCACCAGCTGCCACCTGGCCTTTGCGGCGAAATTCTTCTGTGGAGTGACATGGAGAGAGGGACATTGCTGCAGCTCTTCTGTAGAGCACTTGGGTCACCTCATCTGTTCCCATCCAGGGAAGGGAACAGGAATATTGCTTGGCAGGCGTGGGGCTGCTTTGTGGGGCCCTCAGCAGCCACCCCTGAAGGCTGCCATCATCACATGCTCGCTCCTGCTGTACCCGAGCGGAGCATAAATGTGAACTTCAGGGAGAAGAAAAGGCTGATGCTGGGCAGGAACATCCTCAGAGTCCCAGGCTGTGACATGCCACGTGTAAGCTTAAGCATCCAGTGCTTTGCTCCGGGCAAAATTTTTGCTTAATATCTGACATCTGTCAGTGGCTCCTTGTCTGTTCCTGGGTGAAGTAAAACAGATTCTTGAGGCGTTTCTCGCATGGCTGCAACAGTGGGAGGCCCTGAGAAACTGCTCTTGATGACCACACTTGAAAGTATGGAAAATGGGGAGGATTTTCTGTTCAGCATCACACATCTGCTTGGGCTCATTGCTGCAGCACCTGAGAGCAGCTCGGGGAAGTCCCTGCTCACAGTGATGAGTGGCATGTGCCTGCCTGACCAGTGAAAATCAAACCAAAGTGGTGCTTGGTGGCGTAAATAAGGATCTACCTTGGCGCTGGGATTGTTGCAGTGACTGGGTTAGGTCTTGGTAACCGTGGCAAATTACCTGCAAATAAAAATAGCCAGAATGCGGGTTTGTGTGTGTCTGGGTGACCAGAGAGGTGTCCAGGTGTTGCTGTTCTGCAGGAATAAGTCCCTTTGGAGCAGGAGCTGCCATCTGTTTGTGTGGCACTCGGTGTGATGGAGTTTGGTTCCTTTGCCTGTCCCTTTAATTTTCCTGTGTATGAAAAAGAAGGGAAAATGAACTGCCTGAAATCTCTTTCTCACCTTAAGCTCTGTACCAGCAAATGGGTTCCTCTGAAATAACAAGAATTAGTGTGTCTGGGAGAGGTACAACAGGACCATGACAGTTCGGAGTCCTTAGATATTGTTCTTGCTTGAGTTGCTTTGCATTTTCTCCAAGTGTACAGTGCCCTGTGGCACAATATCCATCCACACTGCATCACTAAGTGCTGAAACTTCACATCTTAATTCTATGTGAGTGGTTTTCTCTCGAGGCTGCGATGCCTCTGCGGAGAGGGAGCCTGATAGCGGCACTGAGAAGGTTACGCATTATGCAGGGAAATGTTGATGGTGTATTAAAAAATATATCTTCACTAATTTCTTTTTATATTTTGGAGGGGTTTTTTGTCTTGTACAATCATTTGAAGTACATCCACTTTGAGGTTCAGTGAGGAAACGCCTGTTTATTTGAAGCTGATGGAGATACTTGAATGGAGAATAACTGGGATATAGGGCTCTGGGATAAATTACTCCACTTGTATTTTATTTTTCTTTTAATCTGGGATGCACATAAGCCACACAGCAATATTATCATCACTTTGCACTTTCCTTAGGAAGTATCTTAATATTCTATAATCTTCTTTGCTACAGAATGGGGACCGAACTAAGATGGAATTATATTTTAATGTAATTCCTTGTGAAACAAAAGGGGACCGTGTTCAGAAGCTGGCTAGATATATGGCAAATGGGAACTAGACAAGCTGTGTAACATCATGACCAGTTTCTATGGCAACAAAAATGTCAGCTATCCTTTTGGCTGATTCTATTAATCTGTGGTAGAGGCACTGATACTGACACATTTGGAATTTATTTAAACAAGAAGGTGAAAAGATAACCTCAGCACAGCTTAAAAACAAGGGGGAAGTTAAGGCACTGCCATAATGCCACCTGACATGGATAGAAGGGAGTAACAGGCAAGGGAGACATTCCAAGGCAGCCACTCGGAATTTTGTCAGGAAAGTGATTAAGCCATTTACGGAGAGGAGTTACCCACTGTTGTTTGATTTTTGACAAAATTCCATCTTCCTCTCCAGGGTTGCCATACCCCAAACTGCTGCCCCGTGGTCATCCCTGTGCTGTGGATCCAGTGGCCAGGTAGCCCTAAATCCTCCAGGCAGCATGAAATCTGGGCACCAGGGACATCCTAACCTGGTTGGGGGTTGTTCCCCCAGAAGCTTGCTGGCTTCTGTCCTGGCTTTATCCGTGTAGTTGGAGTGAAGGGGCTGCCTGATGGAGAAAGCTGTAGTACTCAGTGAATTAAAATGCATGGTCTGGCCACTGGAAAATGGAAAAAGCAGTTGCAAGGAGACAAACTGCATTCTGTATTCCCTCTATGTGGGTCAGATATTTTCCTAGGGATACTCGGAAATGATTGCGCTATGCTATTTCTGTTTGGTACTTTATCCTTTATTCTCTTGTTATTGAAGGAGCTAAATGTTTTCCCACTTTCCAATGTACCATGACAATACAAAGTGTACGGTGATGTCGGAGCACAAAATAAATATGGATGCAGATACTTGTCATTATGATAAAACAACATCTTTTCATCTTTATCTTGGAATTACAGGCTCCTCGGGAAGATGACAGTGTCTTGTTATGGAAAATGAATTTTCAGTAGTAGAAAGATATCTTTTAACTTATTCTTGAATTCTTCCTGTTTGCCAGAGGCATATAGAAAAATTAGCTTCTTTCCCAATTCTTTTGCTGGTTTTATTAAAATTCATAGTACAAAAAGTGCCATATAAAAGTGCTTGGTGTGTGACTGAGAAAAAGAAGAGCTGGAAAATGCAGAGCTGAATTTATTATAAGATTATTAGCTGGCTGCTGGCTGGATTTTTATTTTTTAGTTAGTTAAAAAAAAGAAAAGCCATCAATATTTTTTGTCCATTTCTTTTTAAGCTTGTAATATACTGAAGAGAATACAATATGTATTAATGTATTTCTGATTAAAAAAGAAAAAAAGCCACATTCCCTAATAGAAAAACTGTCAGAATTATAACCACAATATAGCTGTTGGAAACAGAGTTCGTGTGAACTTTTGAACTTTTTCAAATTCAGAAGAGCTTTCTGATAGGGACATAAATTCTCAGATTTATCCCATGATTCTGTTAAATCACATTCCTACAACCTGTAGCTCTGCCTCCTGCCCCTGTGTCCACTGGCTTTGTTAAGCAGGTGTTGTGTCAAAATGGCACAAATGTGTGATGTTTTCAGCCTTTATGAAGTTAAAAAGATAAGTAGTGATAGGATATCTGGTATGCAGCAAAACTAGGTGGTTTTGGACTAGAAAGAAGGAGGAAGAGTTAAAGAGTAGTTTCCTATCAACCTACATATTTATTATCATCGGTTTACCAAGTTGTGCCTTAATACCATGAACATTTTCCAGTGTTTTAGGCAGCTTTTTTCCATCTTTCTAATGCAGCAGTAGGAGAAGGGAGGTGATGTCACTTGGTATTACAGAAAATGAAGCAGATGTGTCTGAGACTGAACCTGAGAGCTGGAAATAGCATTGCTTTGTCCTCGGCCAGGGCAGGTGAGGATGGAGCAGCTCAGTGGAAAACTCTACTCCCTCCTAACCCCCAGAGCAGTTTCACCTGAACAGGAGCTTTTTTTGAAGATCATCTTGATCATTTTGCTTTCCTTTGCTATAGAAAACCTTAACAAACGGTTTAGTTGGGAAGGTTTTTCTAGTCCTGGTAGCAGTGGAGCGGGGAGTGCCTTGGGTTTGTCTCTCTCTTGCAGTTCTGCTGGACACGCTTCCCTTTGCACCTCCTCACTGAAGACCCACCTGAACTCAGGGCTGCCACAGCCTGGGCAGTGTCCTGCTCCCAGGAACCTCACTGGTCTAGATCACAGGGAATAATGCCATGTTTATCCTGAAAAACAGAGACCAACACTTCAAACCTCTTAAATTACTAAAGTAAATGAAATCTGTTCTTCTTCCTGGATTAATTGTTACAGCAACACCAGGCCTTCTTCTCCAAAGAAGGTGAAATCTTCTATGAGAGAGGAGTGGAATTTCTTCTAATTGTTTTTATTCTTAAGCAGGACTGACATACCTGATGTCACAAACATCTCTTAATTCAGGAAGAATGCAGTCCTTCCCTCTGAAGCCATTGACTTGGAAAACTCGCATACTCACAAAGGCTGACCTTTTGAGGAGTCACAGACATTAAATACAGGACTTAATCAAAAGTTAATTTCACTGAGCATCTAACCTGAGGGCAGGCTCGAGCTTACTGTACTTTGAAGTCAAATGCCTGGCTGGTCCTATAGTGATCAAAACATGTTTTGAGCCCTAGGTATTAGCAAGGGAAATAACTGTGGTGCAAAAGCAGATATATCTTGATTTCAGTCCTTCCTGTACAGTTTTGAAGGCATTATTTGAGATCCCTCCTTCAGTGTTTTAGAAATAAGGACTCTTTATTCTTTTGGTCAATAACCACAATTCTGATCTGGTAGACAAGAGTATCAAATATTATGTTTCAAATTCAGGCATCCCTCATCAATAACATGGCACTGCTCTGCCAAATGCATGTCTAATGAGCCAGATGTTGCTAGAGGAGCCCTTCAATAAAGTCTGCCAAAGGACTAGAAATCACATTGCTGGCTCGTGACTGGTTTTGATGTGTTGAAAGTTGGGTCTCCAGTAGGTGTTGCCCCCCACAGCAAAGTGACCTGTGTTCTCAGGGTCCTGTCAGAGCAGGAGGGTGGTCAGAACTGGTGTGGAGGAGCAAAGAGCTGGCCTGATGTTCATTAGCAAGTGTAATTGCTAATTAAGTGCCTTATTTGACACCTCTAAAACTGATGGGTGGACGCTGTGTTCTTTAGAGGTGAAAATACAATTAAGTAGTTCTGTTAATATGTAAGCTGATGGGACTGCTTCTAGCCATAGCTAATGTTGGTTCTTCGTCTGCTTATAAAACAGGTGGGCACGTGGTAAAATAGTAAAATCTCATAGGAAGAGAACACAGAGTCATGGTCTTCATGTCCTCTATTCCTTCTACCTCACAGCCTTTTCTTCCCTTCCTCACATCTACCCAGCCTTAAAAATCAACAGGAATGAAGCCTTTGCTCTGTCAGGTATTGTACCTGTACCCTGGAACTCTCCTTGGATCGTCCTGAGCTTGCAGTGATGGTGTTTAAAAGGGTTTGGGTTATTGCCATTTAAAAACCCGATGCCTGTTGGCAGAGTGCAGTTGCCCTTGTTTAGGCCCTCAGACCAGCTCTGTTCTACAGGGTGAAATGTATTTGCTCAAGGGGTTGGTAAAGGTGTTTATCTCACCCAGGGAGGCCTGGATGCACACGGATGCTTTGTGTGTGTTGGCCAACAAGGAGCTGAATCACAGCAATGTGGTGGCTTGCAGCAGCCTGTGCTTCCTTGCAGGAAGAAAACCTGTCTTCCCCTCATTGCTAGAAAGGTCTGATCAGCAGGGACACACAATAAATTCAGAGCTGCTACGTGCTCGCTCCAAAATATGCTCCCTGTTGAATTTCCTTCTGCTAAAGAAAAGCAAGTCAACTGTGACCAGTCAATAGTTACTCCTGATCTTTCACTGGTGCACAAAATGCAATATTAATGATCAGAAAACCCGCCTCAGATGTGCTGTGTCCAAGTACCCCTCGGGAGCCAGCAGATTCCTGGGATGGGTGAAGCACAGGTGAGCACTGGAGGATTTTCTTCCCTCTGGACCACGTCACGGCACAGCAGGAGATTCACCCTGATCCATGTCTCACCTTTGTGTGGTACTTAAGAAAGGAACTACTGAAAGACACCGAAGTGAGAGGATTCTGCCTTCAATTAGGCTGAATTCAGTGTCTGTTCCACAGGAAATGGGGCAGGGTTAGAGCCTCCACGGGTGCAGACTCCTGGGGACACAGCAGTCAGTGCAGACGTGCTGATTCACCCTTCCCTGCGCGTGGCGTTAGCGCCCAGCCTCGCCACCAGACTAAAAATGTCTGAGACCACGCAAGACTGTGATACTTCACATTTTTAGGCAATTGCTGTTTTTGTCAAAACTGTCTGTAGCTTTTCTTCCCCGGCGCAATATGGTGAGTAATGAGCTATTGGAATAATGTCTGTTTGAAACATCCGTAGCCATATGGCAATGTGGGAGGCGAGGATAAAACAGGGATCAGTCACAAGTGTTTACTTTGAAACACAGATTAAAACGGCAAGTTTTGTGCTGCCGCTCGGTTACGTGTGGGATCAGGTACTGGAAACAGTACTTTTTAATTACTTTTGTGTTTAGTGAACTTTAAAATCCCAAGCTCTGCAATCCGTTGTGTATTAGTCTTCCTGATTGCTCTCTGCAAATCTGCTCCATGAAACAACGGGACAAACGGAGGCTGCCTTGGAGCCAAACCGCAACCACCTAATCCACGGAGTCATGAGACAGTGATTGTTTTCAGCACTGCTATGAGCTGCGTGTGGATAAAATGGGAAAAATGTTGCTGGGAAGCTTAGTAAAACTGCCTGGCTGCACTTGCAAGATGGCTTTGGAGGTTTTGGGTTGTTTTAACACCAGTTCAAGTGGCAAGTGTATGGCTGAACAATTTTTTTTTTTAAATTTTTTTTTTTTTTTTAAGAACTGAGTATGTTGGACTCCTTTGTGGGGAAAGCCACAGCTGCTTCACAGAAGTGGGGTCTTCTGGGAAAGTAGGTGGGTTATTTTGGGAACTGAAGTGTTTGGAAGTGACAATTTGTAGCAGTATCCCTCTGGAGGTAAATTCTTATTTGGGGTCAGGGAACCTGTACTATTTACTTCGACTGAGCTTTGCACCTGCACTGTCCATTCCTGGCTCCCTCCTGGAGTCCTTGACCTCACCTGTCTGCTCCTTGCTGCAGGGTCCCATGTTGGAAACCATTTGAGGGGTGTGGGAAAAGAACACCTTTCAGTGAAGCCTTTGGAATCACAGAGTCATGGGATGGTTTGGGTTGGAAGGGGCCTTTAAAGGCCATCTGATCCAACTGCCCTGCAGTGAGCAAGGACACCTTCCACAGATCCCCATCCAACACGACCTTAAAGACTTCCAGGCATGGGGCATCCACCACCTCTGTGGGCAACTTGTGCCAGTGTTTCACCACCCTGTTTGTAAAACAAACTTCTTTGTAGCTAATCTAAATAACCCTCCTTCAGTTTAAAAACATCACCCCCTGTCCTATTGCAACAGGAGCTTGAGTGGTACCAAGAAAATATTTTGGTTCAACAAAGAAAACATTGCATGGCCCAAGTGCATTTCATGTTTAAAATACCTTTGCAGATTAATTAGATTGATGAGCCTTTTGGGTGGGATGAAGGTGAACATGTAGGTGAAGGGAGAAATTTACTGCATCAACATGGTCTGGCAGTTTCCTCTGGGTATTCGTTATTGACTGCTGATCAACTGAAGGATGTATGTTGATTTTTAAAAGGGCTCTTTTTGAAAGTGCAATGTTTTTATTTAATAGAATCATAGAATCTCAGAATGGTTTGGTTTTGAAGGTACCTCAAAGCTCATCTTGTTCCAACCCCCTGCCATGGGCAGGGACACCTTCCACTAGACCAGGCTGCTCAAATCTCTTTGCAGAATAGAAGCACAGTACAGGCAGAAAAAAAAGAAAAATCTCAAACTTCTCTAATACTGTGTGGGCTTTGATTAGAGAGCACTCTGTATGCTAATTGAATGTTGTCTTCTATTAGCATAATCTTGGGGTTATGTCTGGTCAGTGTTAATGATAAGTGACAGAGACGCATTTCAGAAACTCCATTTCATCAGATGGGAATTATATCCTGTAAATGCAAGCCCAGATCATAATATTTCATCTCTGTGTTGATTTATCCCAGTCTTAAGCTATTTATATCAATTTGCTACTGGAAAACATATCTGGAATAGGCCTTTAAAATCATCAAGTCCAACCATTAAGATTGTCTTGTGTGTAATTACTAATTGCACATGTATAATACAGACATTATACACTGTATAATGTATAAACATAATACAGACATTATACACTGTGTAATGTATAAACATATAAAAGATTAAGACTTTTTGAAATATAAGTGTATTCTAAAATCAGTTTTGATATCAAATTACTTTGTAAATGAAACATATTGTATATATTCTTATATGTACAACATGTACATATGTTTTTATAAACTTTAGAACCATGTTTAATGCGTGTGCTTTAAACTTGTAGGACCATATTGCCTGGAGACGTGTGCCTGTGATTGTTCACAGGATAAGTGTTTGTGCTCAAAAATCTCAGCAATTATAATTATTGTAAGTAGCTGTGCTTCAAAATGAGCATTTAGAAGAGAAATGGGCTTTTTCCATGTAAGCATCATCTGTATATATATATTAAGAAATCCTGGGAAAAGCAGCTTTGTTCTACCAGCACCCAGGTACCTTCAGGAAAATGGAACAGAAACAAACCCAGCATCTTCCCATCATTTCAGTGCTACACACAAATGTCTTCACAGCTATTTGCACTTGAAATGCTTCATTTGCCAACTCCAATGTGGCATTTGCAAATGCAGATTAGTGACGGGAGCGCTGTTGGCTGCTGCTTCTTCCTCCTTTCAGATGTGGCTCTGACTGGACATTTCCTGCCCAGACTTGTAGGCAGCAAACATATGGTCTGGTAGATAGTTTATGGAATAACTTGCTGGGAGTACTTTAAGTGTTCCAGAAATCTCTCAGGCAAACATGCACAATTTTCAACATAACATTCATCTGAAATGCCAGACTTAAGATATTCATTTGCTCGCTGGTATTGTTGCATTTCCTAACGAGAGCCCAGACAGAGATAAATTGTGGGTTAAATTCACAGATAGAAATCTCTGCCTTTATTAGCTGTTTGCTTGAAATGCAATCGCTTTCAGGGTCTGCATTACATGAAAAATTACTGTATCTGATTAACAAATGAATTCCACAGCACCAGTAGTGAGCAACACTGGGATTGTCCATCTGCCTGAGATTCCAATTTCTGTACAGCACTTCTCTTTTATCAAATGTATTCAGTGCTTGCCACCACGAAGGGAGCTAATTCTTCCTGGTACTTCTGAACTGTGTCAAGTGTTCTGGGCATCTGTTTTCCTGCAATTTTAGGTTTTCGTAGCTTATGGCAAATGTGTAGCACACTGATTTCTTATTTTTGTGTTCCCTCTGAGGTCTTTTTTCATACCCACCCTGGAACACAGGGCCAGGACTCAGTGGATGTAAGTCACTGTAGCAAAGCGTTTCATCTCAGTTGCCTGGCACTATGTATTTATATCAACTTATCAGAGATAAGGATCTGGATTCAAGCTGCACTTGAATGTGACATTTTTTGATGGAAACACAAATTCAGGTTTCTCTTCCTCCTCCTTCCTGTTTTTCTTTGGAGCTGGATGCCTACTTTTGTAGGAGGATCATGTAGCAGACCTGTTCAGGTGAAGAACGGGCCCCCAGTAAATTTTGGAGTTAATACTAGTAAAGTGGTGTTATATCTTTCAGGTTTTAACCAAACCAGTTTCTTGATCTGACTGACTGGCCCGTGGGTGCAGAGGGGTGGCAGTGGTGGGGCTCAGGCTTTGCTACTGGCAAATCAAAAGGGAAAAATGTTGTTATAGTTTGGAAACTCCTTTTGGTACCACATCTATTGTTCCAGAGGTCCCAGGCACTCCTGCTCTCTTGGCAGCTGCACTTGCCCAGGTGCCAAACTGAGCAGCACATGTATTTTCTGGTGGCTGCCTTATTCATGGGACAGTTTTAAATTTTTTTTAATGTGATCTCTTTGCCTGTTTTTCTTGTAATGCACCTGGAGCTGATCCAGAATCATATCTCTGGTAACTTTTTCTGGCTGACTTCTTGTTTGATCCGACCACAGTTGATTCCTATTAAATACTCCCAGATGAAAACCTTCTCACCCTACGACTCCCTGACAGGAGGGTGGAGCAAGGTGGGGGTCTGGCTTTTCTTCCATTTACCAAATGACAGGACGAGAGGAAATGACCCAAATTTGTGCCAGAGGAGGTTTAGATTGGAGATGAGGGAAAATTTCTTCCCTGGAAGTGTTGCCAGCACTGGCACAGCTGAACAAGGCAGTGGGGGAGTCCCCATCTCTGGAGGGATTTCAAAGGTGTATAGATGTGGCATTTGGGGACATGAGTTAGTGGTGGCCTTGGCAGTCCTGGGGGAGTGGTTGGACTCAATGATCTTAAATACCTTTTTTACCTATGGTTCTGTGAGTCTCTGGAAAGCCTCACAGTACCCGTGTTTAGGTACCGCAGTGAAAACCAGTTTTCTGCTACCTTTTTTTTTTTTTTAACATAGGTTTCTAGGTCTCAAGAGGGGTGAAATTTGAGCTTTTTCACTTGTCCAGCATGCCACTTGCTGCTGTGGAGAGTTTTGTTTCTAAGCCTCTCACTCTTCCCTTGTTCCCCCAGGGAAATGATGATGCCCAGCTCCAGGCTGGGCATCCATCCCTGTGTCCCAGACCCTAGGCCAACTGGCTCACCCATCCTTCTAAATTAGGCCCTTCTAGTCCCAACCAAAACATTATCAAGTTTCACATTTCATTTTCAATGTTTGCATCCCAAGAGAAGAGGTAAGGAAAATCAGAACCTATTCAGTGTTGTAAACACAGCAGATTATTTTCTTAATATGTTATCCTACAGTTACAAGCTAAATAATTCAGCACACTTTTAGATCTCTATTCAAACTGATGAGCTAAAATGAAAAGTGTTGATTAAGGTAAGTGCATACCTCAGTATGGATTGATTTTGCTGTTTTGTTTGGTTTGGCTTTTTCCAAATATATATACACACCACTGTTCTTGTAAAACTTCTTGTAAGTTGCATTCTTTTCTGGTTTGTTGTTTTTTTGGGGTTTTTTTCTGTAATTTTGGTGTGATCACTTTAAACCCACGTTGCAAAACTAGGGTTTTCCGTCACAATGTTGTGTGCTCGTGATGGGTTTTATTTTAAATCCTACCTTGCTGCTGCAGTTCAAGCATCACATAAAGCAAACCTGGCTGCAGGACAATGATAAAGCACAAGCGTCAGCTCCTTGTATTTTTCTAAAAGTATTTCATAATTGAGAATGAAATGTTTTTGTTTTACTTTCCCTCTTCCCCTGTCAAAGGCCTCAAGGTTTCCAGAGAATTCAGTGCTATCATCACACTCGAATGACACATCTATATTTAACAGGCCCACTCTGCCCCCATGGAGAGCTTGTGGAAGGGAACATGGCTTTCATAGAACCCCAGAATGGTTTGGGTTGAAAAGGACCTTAAGCTCATCCTGTTCCTCTGCTGCCTTGGGCAAGGACACCTTCAGCTCTCCCAGGGTGCTCCAAGCCCCGTCCAGCCTGGCCTTGGACACTTCCAGGGATGGGGCAGCCACAGCTTCTCTGGGCACCCTGTGCCAGGGCCTCACCTCCCTCACAGGGAAGAACTTCTTCCTTGTATCCAATCTAACCCTGCCCTCTGGCAGTGGGAAGCCATTCCCCCTTGCTTTCTGGGGGACCTTTGGTCACTTCTTCTGCACTTGCATTAAATCCATAATTGTGTTCTCCTGGCACACAGCACCTTCAGGAAGTTTGAAGGTGGCTGTGCTTCCTTCATGGTGTGCCTCCCTACTGAGTTAGTGGGATTTTGGGAAAACAAACTTTCCCATGATCCTGGATGGCTTCACTGTAAACAGCCAACATCTTGGGATCATCCCATTAGCAAAACAATTTGCAGGGATATAATTACACCTATTGAACTATTATTTTCACTATTCGGATGAGCTGTTCAGGTAATAAAGGTGTTTGTTTCCTGTGCACTAAGATTCTTATTCCAAGAAGTCCTGAGCATGTGGAATACAGATGTAGTTGTTACTCTATTCATATTCAGAAATCCCTGGTTGTAGCACCAGCTAATGGTTAGACTGGAACTGTGTGAGCCCTAGTCATGCCTTTCCATAACCTGCCCTTTAAATTCCCAAACTAAAGCTTTCGTAGTGGAAAAACCCAAAACCCCATGGTTTTTCGTGTTGCCTTATCCATGGAGAAGATGATGTAGGCAAAGATAGCTGGCAGTCTGCTTATGGCACTGTGATCCAGGACAGAGTAACTGTTTCTTTGGGAAGCCGACTTTATGTGGAGAAAAGGAAGGAATAACACTATTCCTACTGGAATGAGCTGTCGTTGGTTCTGTAATTAGCTGATGTTAATTATGTGACAGGAGTTCATCCTAATTGCAAAAGCAAAGTTGTGTTTTGGAGGCTCAGTTCCCAGAAAATTGATGGAAGAATCTTAAGGCTTTTTATCAAGGATTTAAGTAAATAAACTTTAATGGTGTTTGCCTAAATTAGAGAGGAAGTTGTTTATGTAAAAAATTGTGAGGAAAACCCCACGCATGTTCACTTAAATATTTCTTCTTTTTATTTCTATATACAAATGCTGGAAGAATAAAATGGTCAGATTTCAGTCAGTGTTTCCACTGTGGAAGCTCTATCTGTGAAGATATTTCTGACTTGCACCATTTCAGTCAAGTTCCAAAGCTGATTTTTCCCTTTCTGTCAGCACAGATACAGAAAAAAACTGTTACAAAATGATCCCTTTTAATCCAGTGCCATTTTTATGTGCTGATTAGAATCGGGGTAATTTCAGCCTGTGCTGAAGGAGTTAATCTTCCTGATGGAGATGTGAAAAGTCGGAGCCATCTTAAATCTCAATACCACATGCTGCCTTAGGGATCACACTGTGCTAAAACCCCAGATAAAAAGGCCTGACAAAGATTATTGACGGTTTACCTTTTAATGAGCAGCTTGGATTGATTTTTATTTCCCTCCGGGGCTGCTTGCTTTGCTCTGTTTCCACCCATGATGTCATGATTAACAAAAACAACAACAAAATTAAGGCTTCATATTGGAATAATTGTGGAGAAATAAAGAGTAGCCATGGCATTAAACGGAAACCTGTGCCAAATCCCATTGAACCTCCAGGAAAAGCCAGAGCTCTTGAATCAATGGTTGGTGCTTCTCCCATCAGAGGGAATGCACCTTCTACCCAACACCGCCTCAATCCTTCAGCTGTTTTATGTATTTTAAATAACACATCACTCTGAACATCAACAGAAAAACAAGAACACCAAATAAAGAGAAAATGCCTTCAAATGTATATAATATTATTGTTGAAAAAAGCCATGATTTCTCTTTTGTTTGCCAAGCCCCCACCCCTCTAAAGCCAACACTGAACAAAGTGCCTCTGGCTACGTTCCCATAATTTTGTTCAAATCCTTAAGCTTCAAAAGAGAGGGGCTCTGCCATCACAAAACTATCATCCTGAAAGCTCTTAAGCTCTGACATCATCTATTCTGTTTGAGTCCTTGTGTATAGACCTTGCCAGAAAATAGAAATCCTTTTTTCACATGGGAGAAAGGGAGTGGTTTTTTAAAAAAATTCCCATTCTTATCAGTATTTAAAAAAAAAAAAAAAAGGAAGGAAAAGGCTGTTTTTTCCCAGGCGTGGCTTTCCAGAACAAAAACCCTGTTTTCGAAGAACAGGATGGAGTGAAGCCTTCCAGGCAGGCAGATGGGAAGCCGGCGGCACAGAACCGTTCTGCAAAGTGGAAACTTTCCATGGAAATATCCCGGTTTCCGAGGGCAGGGGAGGCCTGTAGCTTCTGTGCCTGCTTGGGAGATGGCTCCAGCCCCCTGGGCAGGGTTGGGTGACCTGCCTGTGGTCCGCAGGCAGATTTTGGAGCCAGCTGGATTGAAACGCGAAGTGACACTCTGTGTGTGTAACCACTTGGAGGCTTTAGGGGCTGGAAAATGGGAACCCAAGCCAGCTTGTGAGGGCTGGAGGGGCTTGCTGATATATGGGGTTTGATGATCTATTGGGTGGAGTTGTAATTGGAAATGTGGTGGTTAAGAGCACTTAAAGAGTGGTACTTGTGCAGAGCTGGAGGCTGTGGAGCATTCCTTAATGCACTTGGCCTGATGCTGTTGGGTGGAGAGGATGGAGAAAGGAAAACTGGAGGTTAAATCACTTGAACTATCACTAAAATCCTCATGTCAAAGTGTGTTGCATTTTTCTTGTCAGATCTTTTTACCCCCCTCTTTTATTTTCTTTAGAAAAAGTTGTATTGAATAACTATGGGCTATTGTCAGCAGTGTAAAATTTCAATTCCTTAAAACACATCCTTACCTACCAAATTGGCAGGCTCGAGGAATGGTTATTCTGCTGCAACCTCAAATCACAGCTTCCAAAATTGATCTGGGCTTAGGTATGTCTTTGCGTGTCCATGCTTATTAGCTTCATCTTGTGATTAACTTAATGGGCTATGGAATCTTACTCTATGCAAATGCAACTGAAAAACCAATTATTGAAAAGTGAAAAATGAACTCTAGGAGACAGTCATTAGACTATTAGAATCCCCAGTTCCTTTGGAAACTGTATTTGGGTAATACGTGGTTTTAATCCTGAATTTCAGCCCCAGAAAAAAGCATTTGGCAATTAGATTTTTTTTTTTTAGGCAGTATGAAAACATTTTGACAGGCCTGCCTGCTTGGGCTGCTTAGACCCACCGGGTTTTACGAGCTGGAAAATTAGTCACGGCTTCAATGAAACGTTGTAGTCCACTTAGTACCCTATTTTCAAGGTCCTTAGATGTACAAGCATCCGTGAACTTAGTTTGGATGGCTGGTGAGTATAATCCATATTAGCTGGGCTGGATCCAGCAGCAGAGATGCTCCCTGGCTCCATCCCTGCAATCCTTGCAGGACTAGCTTCCAGTCAGTGTGTCTTGTGTGGGTAGATGGTGATAAAAACCCCTCTAAAGCCTGATGAATTAATTTGTGTGCACACAAATGGACAGGCTGTGGCAGCATCTGTTGGGGCAGCAAGTACATCCCTGTGACTGTTCACTGGAAAGTGATGCTGATGATCCCCAAACCCCCCGTAACAGCTGCATTTTTCAAACTTTCGTCTGCCAAAGTGCTACAGGTGACTGTGGATCAGCTTGGTGGCATTCACAGGCCAGTGGCCCCAGCTTTGGTTAAAAGCCTCTTGAGGAGGAAGCGGCAGGTGGGGGCGTGGGGTTTGTGGTGCAGCGAGAGCTGAGGTGGTGGTGCCTGGAGCTCGCTGCCCTCGCAGAGGATACACTGCTGCTGGCACTTGTGTGCTCGGACCAGGGCTCACCTGGTGTTTGGAGGGGATAGAGCTCACTGGAAAGACCAAAAAAAAAAAAGACGTAAAGCCCTTCATGGGGGGAACGTCAGTCCTCAAAGGCCATTTTTCTTTCTAGGTGACGGGCTGTAACTGGCTCCCTGTGCCATGCGGGGGTGTAACTATAACACAGCCCTGCGCCTCGTGTCTGGGGTCAGCAGGTCCTGCGCAGGGGCAGGGACCCCCAGAGAGCGTGGGACCCGATCTGGTTCTTTGTTCAGCTCGCTCTGCCTCCTGTAAAACACCCCGGAGCAGGGTGACAGGCTGGGAAAGCTCGTGTGGGATTGAGCCACCCCGGGCTCCACGGGGAGCTGTGCAAACAGATTAGGGGCAGCATCTGACCTTTCATTTTCCATAGTGCCTGGACACAATTGGATGAGAGGTGAGAGGGTATTCAAAGGATGCTGGCTGTAATTTAATCAATTGACATTTAGATGTGTGGTGATGAGTGGCTGTAAATGCTTTGGATGGATGAATGCAAGATACAACCAAAATGAAGGAAAATAAGGATGTGTAAATTCCACAGACCAGAGCTTGGAGGAGTAGATGAACACGGGTGAGATGTGATGAATATAATAGAGAAACTCAAAGCTACTGAACATAAAGTATCTTACGTTGAACTGCTTTGAGTTTATTTCATCAGGTAGCTTAAAGCCGTTTAAAATATCTTCTATGCAAATGAATAAGGGAAAAATAAGAATATTCACAGTACAGATAAAGCTTGTATCACGAATAAAACCCACTGATAAGGAAGATTATGAAGCAAGGAGGAGGAATAAATATGATGTGAAAAGCAGATGTGGAGACTGAAGGGAAGGTGAATAAAAGATAGATGGAAATAATAAGACATTTGTCAAATCCTTGCATGTAAAATGTCAAGGCTTCAAGAACTTGTAAAGGTTATTTACTAACTAAGGCCAGAGTGAAATACTGTGTAACTACACTGATGCAACACAGACATTTGCATGTACTCTTTGCAGAGTAAGGCTGGTTTGATTACTTAGTGCCTAAATAAAAAAAAATAATTCTTTGGCTCTTTGTTGCCAGGGAAGTGGGAGATATATGCCATAAGAAACAGATGTAAATTTCTGAGCTTTTAAAGGAATGAAAGCAGGATGAAGTGGGGGGCAGAGTGGGGAAATCACAGCAGAAATTACAGTCTTTAAGTATTGAAATCTCTATTGGAAAACTTAAGAGATAGAATTAATGTAAATTACATGGATTGAGGAAACTGTGGAATTGCATTGTTTTAGGTGTGGGAAGGCATTGATAAATTTTCAGAGACCCTTAGGGAATATATTTATAAACAGGCTCCAGAAAAATCTGCTTTTAAATCTGACTTTGGAATGGGAGACTCAAAGAAAATCTGTAAGAGCCTAAATAAGATATAATATGGGAAACTGTTTTGAATTGGGATAATTGAATATTCATTCAGAATTACATAATCATGTGCAGTACTGAATGAATTATTTTTAGGAATCTGTGTCAGTAGCTAGAATACAGTCAAAATGTATTGGGAGTTTGGTAAAGCATCTTTAGATGCTGTAGCATTAGAGGCTGATCCTCCGTGGGCAGCTGAGAAGGGCAGGTGTCTTTAGTCTGTACTTCAGAGATTAGGATTTCACTTGGAAGACTTGAAGCAATTTAGATTTATAGACATGAAAACAATGGAAGGAATTGTAAAAGCCTTGTGTGTTAATAACTTGGAAAGGGGAATTTGCAGCAGGATAAAAAAAACCTTTACATATATTTAGTGACACAGGACTGGAAAACAAAGAGTTGGAGCTGAGGAGGTAAGCAACCTATAATACTTCAGGATCCATCCCATAGATTAAGAGCACAGACAGATAAGCAGGCTGCACAATTTATGGTAAAGCAAGATAAGCCTATGGCCAGACAAAGCATGAAATATTAAAAGATGCAGGAAAATAACCTCCATGGCTGCTCACTGACGGGATGGAAAAGGAACAGCTCAGCAAGGGAGTGGGGTGATGTTGCCTCCGTTGCAAATGTTATCATCAGTGCATTACAGCAAACAATATATTAAAGGACACGTAGCAGAGTGACATTTAAGTCAGCTGAAATAATCTGACACCCAGCTAAGGACCAGGGACACCTGTGCAGTCACACGTGGAGCGTGGCTTGTGTTGCTCTTGGCTCCAGGCCCAGGCCGTGCAGGGCAGAGGGCGGCCACGTCTTTCTCCTGAGCTCTTGAACCCTTTACACAAACTGCCCTCACACTTACGCGTGCTGTACGGTTAGATAGTCATTAAAATTAACCAATTTGTTGTAATGGCTGCTGGTTACCCACACACAATTGCCGCCGTCTTCCGAAGGGAGAGAGAATCAGAAGAAATGCTATAATTACACTCAGGACTCTTAGAACGAGATTTCTGTACTCACTGAATGTAAATTCATCCCCCAGCTCGTTTCTCTCAGCTGTTTATCCTCTGAGAATATATTAGCTGTTGCTATTTCTGTGTGGGGAGTAGGATGACTGTTTATAAAGAGCTGTGCAGATAAATCAATAACATTTGCAAATCTGATGAACTCGGGTGTGCTGCATGTTGCTGTGACCAGGCTACTCTGTGGCTTCAGTACAATTCACCTGACTCACAGCCTTCTCCTAGGTGTGAAAGTGTGACTTTTTGTCTTCTCAGTGATATATTATTCCTTTTTTTTTTCTGGTGAAGCAGCTGCCAACTATGGCACAACGCCAAGCTAGAGCAGGGTGAATTCCCATCCTCAGTCTTCTCAGCTCCGTCCTCTTTTGATGGATGGCAGGGAGGCAGAGCCCTGGGCATGCTGTGAAGGTGGCAGTGGATTGCCCTTTGCTCAACATCTGTGTGGCTCGTGGCTTACTTGCCATGTGCCTCAGACCCTGAACACCCAATTTCTTTGTGTAGATCAGTGATGGGAAGCAGATGCAATCTTCTCTGCATCTTGCCTGCTTTTCTGGCCAGCTTGAAGGCATCATTTGCTCTTGGGTGTACCCTTGAAAGAGACTGTGCTGCTTCCTTTGGTGCAGTTGTGCTTTTCCAGGTGTTGTGATGCAGCTGCACACGGTGATGTTCACATCTTTGAACTAAAACCAGCCCCGTTCCATTCTAAGCTCGTGGACTAAATTATTAGACCTGTAAATCTTACTTCTGTAGGCAGAAACCTTCCGTGTTTCTGGATGTCTGACACTAGATTATTGGGAAAAGGCTGCTGCATCCACACAGATCAACTGACCAGAGGCAGGGCCTGGGTCTGGCCTGACCCACCTTGGATGTGCTGCTTTCAAATCTTAAATCTGCTACCTGTGGGACGTTTGGGTTGCTGGCTGTATTGCCCTGAGGATGAAGAGCACAGCAGCTCCTTCCTGAATCCTTGACAGTGTGATGTAGCACATCTAAAATAACCCCAGAAGAGTTTCCCTCAGTCACACACTTTGAATTTCACAACAGCTCCCAATCTCACTGTGCTGGAGATGTTCACTGAGTCAGAGCAGCAGTGGCTGTGTGTGTTCTCCTGGTTGCATTTGCTCTATCAGCAGGGAAGGAAAAGTCTTTACTCACCAGAAGATCAATGATTAAATTCCAATTTGCAGAGTTTGGAGCTGATCCAGCCTAGAACTTCTCCAATATTTATGGTGTTTAGCTCCAGGATTTTCTAATTTAAGCATTTCTGTAGCCTAAGTAAAGTTATTAAGTGTTGAAACAAACTCTCACAATACTTACCTTGCCTTAAAAGGAATAATCCATGCAATAATATAAGTGTTTGTAATCTATGCACTTTGAATAGTGGTATCATAGTCTCTGAAGATGTCCCATTTAATTTGGAGTTAATTCCACCTTCATTGCTCCATGGATGCACTTGAGGTGCTCTGTGGTGTTTAATTTGGGTTCCTTGGAATGCCAGATGCAGAGAATTAGAGTAATTATAGAGTGTAACTCAGTTTTTAAAGGCTGTTTCCTTTTTAGAAAGCATAAAGAGTATATAAATTGTTTTAAATGTTTTAGTGGGTATTGATGGCCTGGAAGATTATCCAGCTGGAAATAGAATGCAAGATCTTTGTGTTTCTCTACCCAAAAATAACATCACCATTTCTGGCTGCTTTCTTAAGACAAAATAAAACAAAAAAACCCAAAAAGCCCCAAACTTTCTGGGGGATAGGAAATATCATCTGTGGTGTTCTTTGGGAAAAATGCCCTCACCTTGATAGAAATTATCTTCATGGAATCACAGAAATGGTTCAGTTTGGAAAGGACCACTGGAGGTGATCTGGCCCAACCTTCCTTGCTCTGCTTGCTCTTGTGTCCCTCCTGAAGCAGCACTGCCAGGAGCAAGGACTTTGTTCTGTGTTACTGCAGCTCCAGGCACAACGGGGCAGAAAAACAAAGCTTTTGCGCTTAAATTAGCCCATGAAAAACAAAGAAAGAGGGGGAACACAAAAAACCAAGGTATCCAGGTATAGTGTGGTGAACTCGATTCTTCAGCCAGCTCTGCAAGTCAGCTGCCATTCAGAGCTGGAGCCATTGCCTGCAGTTTTCAAAAGTTTTTAAGGTGTGCTGAAGTTTCAAAAGCAAAATGCTAAATGGTGACAAAATATCTAAATAATCGTGTTCTTTCAGTGCAATCAGGCTGCAGGGGGTTATTACAGAACACAGGCAGTGGGCAGAGGCTCTGTTTTCCTTACAATAGTTGAATCAATCCTACATTTGGTTCTGGTGCCTGTGTTTTCGGCAGTGGGTTTGGGGTGTGCAGAACGTGTTTGCACCCTCTGGCTGGAGGGTGAGGAGCAGCTGCCGTGGGGCCCAGGGGGAATTTCACTGGCTCTTAGGAGCCAGAAAGCCTGAGGTTTTCTGCACATTTAATCAGCTCTCCTTGGTTTTATTTAGGCAGAGATCTAAACCAAAAAGTGTATATGTACCACTAACCTAAACCAAATTTCCTGTGTAAGTCTGTCACTCAGGTGTGATGTTTTTCAGTGCACCAGAATTCACCTGGGCTGAACATGGTCCTGGAGCTGCCTCACGTGACGCACAAGCTGTGATCAGATGCAGCATCTCCAACAGGGGATTGCAAGGCACTGGCTGCAGTGGGAATTGTGTCTGACAACTTAATATTTCAGTTGCAACTGGCCACACTTACAGTAATGAGTATGTAATTAATTTTTTTTTAGCCTGGTTAGAGCCACAAACATATGGTATAGTAGCAGAAGAAATTATTTTGGGTAGTAATCCTTAAATATTTTTTTGGCAATCAAATGATTAGGCCTTTCCCAAGGGAAACAGAAACTCCCATCAAAGCACTGTCCTGGCAAGTCTTTGTTACTGCTCTGCCACCCAAAGACAAGCTCTGCCTCCTCCCATTTCCCTTTGGCTGAGTGTCTGGACAATATACTCCCTGTTGGCAGTGCTTGCTGCCACCTGGAGAGGAGGAAAGTGCAGCAGGGTCTTTGTCTGTGCTATGGAAACTATTCTGGTTTTGACTTGTTCATTTTGTTAATTATTATTTTTATTTTTCTCCCTTGATAAGTGGCTGTGTTGATGTTTGTCATCAGCGTAAGAGGAAGCGGTGGATTTTTGGCATGTCAGTAAAGTTTTATAGGTCTCTTTTAAAGAAACAGTGAATCATTTGCAAAATGTGGATGTGCATGGATGCAACTACTGGATGTTGGCGATTAGTAACACCATGTCCGTGCTGAGTTTTTCTGGTCATCCCTGTGTCCAGGACTCTGTGCACTGCAACACACAGACCTCGTCTTCCTGCAGAGATGGGAATTTCCACTGGGGCATCCCATAATGAGCCTGCATGTCCCTGAGGCAGGTTACACATATGCTGCCCCCTCATTAGCATGGGGAGCTCTGCCAGAGAGAGCAGCACGTGCCTGTGATCCCAGGTTCTGCCTGGTGGCCGCTTGCTCCTTCTCTTCCTTCAGCATGGAACAATTTCTGATGTGGACAACACAGTCTGATGCACGATCTGGCAGACAGGTTTGTGTCCTGATGAAGGGGCTGCTTTATTCCAGAGCAGAAGGAATCTGACCTCAGGTGAAAGAGCCAAGTCTGGTGATGCTGAATATCTCTGTCGACATTTACGGGGCTGTGAGTAAATTGCTTCAGCCTTGCAAGAGCCTTTGTAGGGGAAAACAAATCTAGGATGAGTGGTCCTCCAGCCAACCTTATTTTCCCTCCTTGCTGGCACAGAGCACATTCCCAGTGTTTCCAATGTAAAAGGCTTGCTTTGAAGGGGAGACCTCTGACCTCGCTCAGTAATGCAGCGCATCCTGGAAGCCGTGTTTCGCTGAAAGCTTTTGCTCTTTAAGGAGCAAACAAAGATGCCCTGTAGAGCCAAAGCTGAAAAAAAAAAAAAAAGAATTCCCCCTCTTTAATGTTTGCTCTTAGAAGTTTTAGAGGAATTTAGGGCCCAAAGTTAGGTGTGGAGGTGTTACTGTGGGGAGAACTGATGCCTTACAAATGTGGAAATGAGTGTTATATCCAGAAACACCTCCTGAGGCAGGTTCTCTGTTGTCCCACCCTGCAGCATTCCCAGCCCTGACCCTTCTTCTGAGCTCCTTATTTACATCTATTTCGTGGAAGCTGGAGCCAGTTTCACTTTTTTTTCCTGTTAAAACGTGGCTGGAATAGGTAAAGCTGGAGCATGAGGAGCCACTTGCAGGAGCGGCCGTGATTGAGGGAATGAAGACTTGAGCCCTCTTGGGAAGAGCAGGGAAATGAAGTCACATTTTTTCACGTGGTGGGCAAGTGGTGAAGGCTCCAGGCTTTTCTCCTGAAGGTGTGCTGATTATGTCCTTAATCTGTAGTGCTAATGAGGGGAAAACTACAGAGCACAGGCAGATTAGTTGATAGCATTCCCAGGAGTTAGAAGGCTGTGGAGACAAGCCAGGTATCAAAGTTGCTTTGATTTTTCTAACTCATGAAAATGACAGAAGGATTTGTCTTTGCTTATAATTGACCTCGAGTCTGGATCTCTTTCAGGCAATGAAGGTGCCTTTTTTATCTTCTCTTTGAGGATGAGGCAGCCATAGTCAACCATTTGGTACCTGACAGGCAGAATGGAAGAGGGGCATATCAGGGTGAGAAAACTCCAGCATGAATGTTTCCATCTTTCAGCTGCTGCTGTTTTTCTTGGAAACTTTCTCATAAATGCACATGTTCTTGTTTATAATCCATTCTGTGGAGAGACTAAATGATAAATTAGATGTTAGCAATAAAAAAGTCATCTCTTCCTCTGAACCGATTTGTTTATCATGTTTGTTTATCTGTTGTTACAGAAAATTAATCTAAGTGCATATTGATTTCTCACAGTTGTATGCAAGGACTTATTCTGGAAGAACCTGGGTTCCCCTCAGCTTCTGGGGATGACAGAGGTGACAGAGAGTGCATGGGACCCCACAGATGTGATGCAGTGCTTTGGGAAGCTGGATTCCAAATGTAGCTGTGTGCTACTAGATCACAAGAGCTTGGTTCTTCAATAATAGCTGGGAGATCAGCTCTCAGAGGCTGTTCTGGAGTGGTTTTCCCCCACGTGTTAAGTAATTTGCTAATTGTCATTCCTTAGTTCTTGAGGGGGAAGGAGAGATTCTTTATTGGGCGACGTAAAGTAAAACAGGCACAGAAAAACATATTTTGCAGGTATTTATGTTGTACTTACCAGTATAGTGACGGATGGAGAATAGCAGGGCTACAGAAATCCCCTTTGGTCTTTTTCTTGTGTTAAGTAGCTTGGTTATTGAGTAGGGGGAAGAGACTTGAGATTGGGCAGGTGGCATTCTCTCTTGGTGACTATTGTCAGGTCCTGTGTCCTATTTGGTGCACATCAGGAGAGATGTGCCAGTAGTTCCTTCAGGTTGTATCACCTACAAAATTTCACATGTGACAGAGGAAATATTTGCTGTCTTCCTAACCCAGAATTTCTCCTAAAGTTAGTGGAGTTGGTTATTAAAAAAAAAAAAAAAGAAGATAATATCTCCTCTTGTTATGCAGTCTCAGCCAGGTCATGTAGGATGTCCACATGCCATAGGAAATGCCAGTGGGAATGCTCTGGTTCCCTTATAAACCAGTACCTGTAAGAGCAGAAGGCACAGTGACTCACTGGCACCTTTCACCTGAGCCAGGCGCTGCTGCTTCCTTTGGGATGTGGGCAATAAAGAGCACGAATCAACAAGGCTGCACCTCACTTAGGTGTTTCTGAATCTTTCCTGATTTCCTCCATTTTCTTGCTAAAAGAGTGAAGCTGCAGCTCACCCCTGGGCAGGAGGCCACTGTGAGGCACCTCCTGTCTACCCTTCAGACCCTCAGGGCATTTTGGTGGGCATCAGGTTAGTGGGTTGGGAAACGATGGCAAGAGCAGCCCGGTTTAGATTATTAACATGTCTTGAACAAAAGGAAAAGAAAAAGGAGACTCTTCCATCATTTACAGCTCCTGAAATATCACTAATTAGTGTCTGAGGAATACAGACTGCGTGGGAAGTTAGACATTCACCAGGCTGTTCATCTGGGAGCTGTCTGAGGAACAGCTCCTCCACGCCGGACATCTGCAGGATTAAAAAAATAAAAGAGAAAGAAAAAGACACAGTTCATTAACCAACAACAACGTCACCCACAAAGCAACTGGGGAAGCTGATCACTGCCACTAACTCTTACTCTGTTTGCCATCAATTAATATTTAGTCTCCCAGATTTGGAGCTCTTTTGTTCGCGTGCCTCGCGTCGTGCGGAGTTGCCTCAAATCTGGGAATTGCGGCTGGCGGTGGTTTGCATCAGTGTGCCCCAGGAGCCCTGGGCTCGCTGCTAAGCCTTCAGGGGGCCGCTCTATTAAAGAGATAATAGTACAGATTTGAAAGCTTCAGCTGATTAATTAAATGCAAACACAAGATTGTACTCTCAGGCTCTTTCAAAGGACTCCGAGTCCTTTTCTTAAGTCGGCTCAACCTTGACCTGAGTTGGCGCTTGTATAGAAGATTAAAGGTGACCCATAAAGAGAGAAACTGGATTTGCATTGTTTTAAACTTGGGTTTGTGTGTTGTGGAGAGGAGCTCTTTTCCACTGCACACACATGCCTGCTCTCTCCCTTAGGAATATGTGGAAAATGGCATTTTGTGTTTCCTGGTGATGTGGGCGTTTGGGCAGTGCGTCAAAAGAGAGTGGGATGAGAAACTCTCAACCTGGGTTGTGCAGCACACGGGCTTGACACAAACAGCACTTTTGGTGATCCAAAGGGACCAAACTATTAGGGACCTCTGAGAATGTACTTGCTGACTTTCTGCTTTTGCTGCTGGCATGTGCATCCAAGCCTGTCCAGCCCTGGGGTGCCCTGTGTGTCTCATATCCCACCTCCTGGTCAGCGTGAGCAGCACATCTGGCACCTCGGGCTGGTGTCGGATCTGCTGCGTGGTGCAGATCAGATTTATGCTGAACAGGAACAGACTCTGGTGTGGGATGCAGTCCAGCTGCTCTGCATGTGCACTGGGAGCCACCTGGATGGGGTCTCCCATCAGTGAGATCCCATAAACCCAAGGGATCACTGCCTGGAGAAGTCAATCCCTGATAAAAATCACCCGCTCAGTGACTCGATGGGGCTGTGAGGTCTGTGCACCCTTCACCCACGGCGCTGGGTGGCTGCCTCTCTGGAATATGTCAGGTTGGCCATGACTTTGAGGGTAGAGTGCTCTATAGAAAAATGGGGAATGGCACCAAAACCTTGGGCTGCCCTGGGAAGCCAGCAGGGCTGGGCTTGTCTGGCTTGGAAGCACATTCCCATCCTATTTGTTTGGGTAATCTTGGAAATGCTTCATTAAAACTGTTTGAATCTCTTTCGGGACCAGTCACAGCAGAGTGTTGCAGGAAATATTAATATACCTGGGATTCTTCAGATGGAGTTTCCCTTGTATTGTTTTGCTGTCTAATTCTGGTTTTGCTTCATACTTGAAAGGGCTGAGCTCTACCTTTTGCATTTGCTGAACAACATGACAGCTTGTGAAGTATGTGACTGTGGCTTGAGCAAAATAATGTGGTGGACATCCTAAATTACCTCTTCAGTTATATTTCTGAAGCTTTTTGAACAACTGAGGTTTGATCCTTTCTAACTTGAGTTGAACCTTATGAATTGCAGATTATTATTATTATTTTGATCAGAACAAAGGAAGTTTTCATTTTCAGGGCTCATACCTGTTATTTTAGCAGCTATTTCCTAATCTATAGCTGATGCAACCCCTCAGACTGTTAATTGAGTGTTGCCAGTGAGAGTATGGAATTATACTGTTACCAATAACTGTACTACATTACAAAGCTGAGTTCATCCAAGTGTCCAATTTTTTTTCTCAGTAAGTTTGTCCCTACAGACTTCTCTTTAAAGTTAACACTTGTCCTTGAGAGTGTGCATAGAACAGAAGCGGTAGATAGGACCAGATGTAGTGTTATGGAGCTTCTTTGTTCTCCCCTTCATGATAAAGCACAAAAAAGCCTACATAGTTTAACAAAACTCTACTATCTGGTCCTAATTGCTGTAAGTAAAGCACGTGTGATCTAAATGTTAATCAGATTTCTGCATTTAATGAGGGAAAAAGCAGCTATTATATGAGAAATGTTCAGGAGCAGGAGCTGTTCGTGTTCCAATCAGGTGATTGTGTATTTGAATAGTATTTCCATTTAAATAGCTTTATCGCCCCGCTGATTCCTAAGCACTGAGTCAAAACAAAAACTAACAGCTAAATTGATATTATTACTAAGGAGGAATGAATAATAGGCAGTAATTCCATACCTGCTGGGAATCGTCAGAGTGTTCATGGAGTATATAGGTGCAGGGGTTTGCACCAACTCTGTGAAACTGTTGTATTTACCGAGGAGCATCGTGGGGATCTAATTCCGTCCTACTGAGTTCCTGCTACGTTCCCATTAAATTCTTCCTCTGCTTATTTTCCTATTGATTCCCATGAAATTCTTGGTCATGCAGTGGGCTCCCTTCCCAAATCCCAGCGTTTGGAGATGCCAAGCCTTTCAAGCAGGCACACTGAAATCTGCAGAGGTCCTGCAGGACACACACTGATGTCCCCAAATCCCGCTCACAGGCAGAGCGTTTCCCGGGACATCAGCACGACTCTATTGCTCTGGCCACCCATATCTCCTAATGCCCCTGAAAGGATTATTTCATAATCTTATCCTGTGAATGCAACAGCTGTAAGCCCAGATAAATTGCATTCCTCTAGGGAAAGCGGGTTGGGACTCGTTTTAACCGCATCCCGGTGGAATTGCATCATCTATAATGTTAAATGGTATTTGGCTGCCTGTGACTGTGGTTGATTCAATGGAAGTGCCACCTCAGGATCTAGTGGCCTCTCTCTGTTTATATAAAGCAGGCTGGTGTAGACTGATGCTGACACCAAGCCACGAGCTGGGATGTATTCTCAGTGGGACTGCCCTTCAAATAATGGCCTTTGGGAGTGTGTCAGGGAACACATTTTATTTTAGATCTGGCTATTCTTTTGCCGCACGTGCAGCTGTCAGGCGAGGCTGGATACAGACACAATTAGACCTTAGGAATGTTCAGAATCTCTGGTTCTTTCAGGCTGTGCTTCACAGCTTCACAGATGGTAAAAGCCAGCGGAGGTTATATCATGAGCATCAAGTCCTGCCTCCTGCATAGCCCGGGCCAGAGGATGTCACTCAGCAGCCCTTTCATCAGTCTCGGTGCTTTGTGCTTGAACCAGAGCACTTCTTGCAGAAATACACCCAGGCTTCTGTGAGATGATGGGGAATCCAGCCAGTCCTGCTTACCAGAAATAAAAATAAGGGAGAAAACCTGCTTTTTCTCCCAAATGGGACACCTAGTGTGACATCTGATCTAGTGGGTGGCACCCCTGCCCACGGCAGATGGGTTGGAACCAGATACCTATCTACAAGGTCCTTCCAATCCAAACCATTCTGTGATTCCGTGATCTGATCAGAATTTGTTCATGGACCCGTATCAGTGTGATCCAGAACATGTGAACTTTGGGCCCAGTGCAGAGACCAGTCGTCGCTCGCTTTTAGCTGCTGAGATGTTTTATAGGATATCTCAGCACAGCTGCTTAAGAATCTGCTCACATTTTGATACATCTACTTGTTAATTCTTTCTCTCTCCCGGCTCCCTCCGGACCCACTGAGCAGAGAACTCCTGTTTGTGTGATACTTCTCTGTTCTTGATGTTTCTGTTCCAATCACCCTCTGCTTTCACATAACCGTGTTCTTAAAAGTTCAGCCCCCCTGTGCATACATACAAAGTAGTTGAACACTTGTACCATGTTTTAGGTAGTTAATTAATAGTGGCTAAAGAGTAGGTTTTTCTTCTTTAGGCTATTTCCGTTTTTCAGCAGAAGGGTGACTTTCTCTTCTTTTAATTTTTTTTTGTTTTCTAATCAAAAGTCATAGAAACTCCAGAGAAAAAGCATATGTAGAATCCCAGCTGCAGGTGTTGCTCCAAGAGGATAAATCTTTTGTATGGGGAAAACATCCCCAAACACATTAAATCCTGATTCAGTGTTTTTAACCACAATTTCTTCCCTACTTCCTAGTGTATGTACAATTATAGTAATTATATGGCAAATAACAAGTTGCATGTGAATGTTGGTTCCTTATGAAAAAAGATTGTGTTTGAAAATGTGGTTGAATATATGAAAGATGAAGAGAGCACAGTCAGGAATTAACCACAAATGCAGATATGAGGTCAACGAGAAATAAGTACAGTGATAGGAAAATATATTTCGTGTTGGGCTATTTTCCCCACTGGATATTAGAATTTCACGTTGGGCTTGGTAGAGAGAAATGTTTGGTTTCAATGTTACAACTTCACACCTGAAAATCAATTCTTATACACAACCTCTTTCAAAATGTTAAATGGAAAATATTTTCCTGACATCGATGAGAGCCACACTTTCAGCAGTTATGATTGGAAATGTTCACTAGAAATTAAATCAATGGTGAAGTCTAGAACAGTTCCGGTTGCATGTTTGAAATCTGGGAGAGATGCTTTGTTATTCTTCTGTTACTGATGATTGCGTTAGTAAAGAAAGAAATCGATCGTGTGGCCGTAGTGGGGAAGTGGAATAAAATGATTGAATGATTGGCAAAAAATTTCACAGTACAAGACCTGCAAAGATCCAAAGATCCAAGAAGCAAAGAGCAACTCAAGTGTTTGCATGATGACACTGCAAAGTTCCCCAGCTGGGGGGCTTTCTGCAGATCTAGCTCAGCTTATCCATGGGAGCACTCGAAGATTCCCCTCCAGTGTCAGGCTTAGGAAAAAACCTCCCAGATGGAGTCAATAGTGCTGAATTGCATTTAGCTTTATGTTGAAGTGACAGTTTTTGCATAGTTTTAATGAGCAGCAGCCCTGGGCCAGAAACTTCAGCCTGGGATGCTTCTTGCTTGCTGCCCTAGTTTGTTTTCATCCCTCTCACGTGAGGGCACCGTCCTGGAGCGCGTTAAGCAGCAGGACTGGCATCCATCATGTGGAATTTATTCTGTCGTCTCTCCCCAGGAAGAGAAGTGTGAGCAATGGAGTGTTTTGTTTTAATAGCATTTTTGTTTGGTTGGTTTTGTTATTGTGGAAGTCTTTTCTGAGGCAGAACAAGTTGCTTTTCGGTTTTTAATGCATCAGTTGCTGTGTCCTGAAGTTAAGGCGGGGAGAATCGAGGCTTGGATCCTGCAGTCTGGAAGGGATGGGTGTGAATTTTCTCCTAAGCTTTGCAGTTGATTCCACAGCCTTATGCTTGCCTTCAAGAACATCTGGCTTCTGCTTGGGTAAGCTTTAACTCATCGTGCAGAGAGTTCCCAAGGGATGGCCCATGGCACACGCAGTCTGCAGAGTCATCCAGGATAGATCACAGAAAGGCTTTTTCAAGGAAAATACTGAGTCACAGATAAATTTTGGTAGGCAGCCACCAGCCTAAAATTTTGCCTTCATCCCAGACTTGAGGGTAGTCTTTTAAATACCCTGGGCCAAGCTCACGGACTACTGTGACAGGCAGGGAAAAGCTGTCAAAAGGTGACAAAACCATTAGTATCTTTGGTCTGGTCATCATTTCACATTAGTGTCCTAAAAACACAGAGCTGGCGGGAAGTTTTTCCACAGAAATGTGAGAGCCCATGGCCATGAGAGACCAAGTTGCTGACATCTTTTGTCAGGACCAGCCATGGAACACACTGACCACTGGGTGTGGGAACAGCTGAATGAGGTGTATTTCTCTGTGGTGGTCCCTTCTCCAGACCTTGGTCTGGATCCAGCTACACACTCTCCATACCTCTGCCTCTCTATCTATAAATTGATTATTTAAATGTATATATACCACTGTTGAAGTACAGATCTTTGTGTGTTGTGGAGCCAGGTCATAGGAAACAGCTTCACAAATAATTTAAAGTGCTGTGGAGCTAAAAGGAAACAACTGGAGAGATATCCAGGCACAAAAATGGGAAAGGGCAGAGGACAGAAAGAAAGGAAAGGTGGAGGAGGATCTAAGCGCAACCTCTTCAGTTCATAAGAAGACTGCCAGTTGTGGAAAGCCTTGGGAATACATAATTTCAAAGTTTATACTGCTCATCCAGAAAATGAATGTATCTAGGTTTTATAGGATTAAGCAGTAAAGTTCATTGCAGCTGGATATGAAGTGGAGAGGAGGAATTCACGTGGGGGAAAAGAAAAGGAACATTAAAGGTGAATTATTCTGCAAAAAAACCCGGTCAGTTAGCATGATACTTGATAAGGAAATTGTTAGACACTTCCTTATTATTAAAAAAATCACCCCATAAAGGTAAAATGAAAAGAACAAACTTCAACATGTGAGAATAGGAGAAATAAGTTTTTAAAAATGTTTTATAGCTGTTTCTAGACTGCCTTGAAGATGATGAACACAGTAATAATGCCAAGATTACTGTTGGGCACAAAGTGAACTCCTAGTCAGGCACAAAAACTCCAGCCAACCCAAATGACTGGGTCAGTAGAAATTAAATCAGCAGTGAGCCCCAGATAATATCTGATCGTGGGTTTATGTCAGGATGGATGGTTTCTTTCTTGTTTCCTCATTATGACTGATTGTGGTCACTGCAGAAATCAATACTCTGGCCGTGGCTGGGGACTGAAGCAGGGAGAGGCAGAGAGGCAGCAGCACAGGAGTTTTCTTGGAGGCTTCCCAAATCCTGGCCCCAACCCACCCAGGTACACAGGATCTTCTGCAGGGACTGAACATAGAAGGCATAAAGCTCTCAGTTTTGCCTGGTCAGTCAGTCAGGCAATTCATTTCTTTGTATATTCTCACATCAGAATCTCAAATGTTTCATTGTGGCGCTGGAATTCCTTCCTGGACTTCATTTGATGTGTGTGCAAATCCAGCTGGGTGGAGGGAAGTGCTCCTTGGAGAATCTTCGACTCGAAGCTTGCTGCAAAGTTCTTTTTGGTGCTGTAGTATAGAGAAAGAAACAGCTATGGTTTCTACTGGGGGAAAAAGCATCTAAAAGCTTTGAGTCTGATTTTCTCAGAGCAGTAACTGAAATGAAATCATAAAATTTTGCTGTGCTTTTCCAGTAAACTTTTAAAACACAAATTTGGACATAAATATTTTAAAAGGTTATTTCAATAGCTACATATTTGGTTTTATTCTACTATTTCATCGCTCTTATCTCTACTTGGATTTTTATGTGGTGTTTGTGAACAGCAGCAAAAATGTTATATTCATTTAAAGCTAATAAGCAAAATCTGCTCTAAATGAGGAGACTTATTGTGTATTTCTCGATCACTAGCATATGCTTTAATGGATTTTTAAGCCAGGCTTTCAGTCCATAATTTGTGGATCTGCATATCCCTGTGTTTTTTAAGCAGGGCTCACACATCCAGGGATCTTCCCTACCCGTGCATGGTGGGATCGGGTTGGGCTGGGAGGGAGGGTGCCCTGGGACCTGCCCAGATTTGTCTCCCAAGATCTTGGAGAGTTTTGGGCCCCTGTTCCCAACTCCTCCACGTTTCAATATTCAACAACTTTTGGGGTGTGCTGTGTGTGCCTCGGGCTGAGGATAAGCAGCAACTTAATTTGTTCCAAATGATTTTCCAGCCTTTTTCCTATTGTTTATTATTTATTCTGCTATAATTTATTCACAAGATTAAGTGGGTAAACAACATCACAACTACTTATAGCTGCACAGTCCAGTGAGCACAATGATGCCAGTTTTAAATGCCGAGCAGTGCTGATTAGAGCTATTACACGAATATTCAATTGTTTGCTTTACCTTTACCACTTTGCTCACATACTTCACAAATTAGGGTATTATCCTTCCCCCCCCCACTTACTGTTTTTACCATCAAATGAAGGTAATTTACCATTTTTCCATTTGAATTGAAAAGCTAATTGAACTTAATGGCTTTAGAAAAATCAATAATTTCCTACTGTTATTGATATAATGAAGCACATGTAAGAGATTATCCAATAAAGACACTTAAATGAAGAATTAAACTTCACATTGAACTCTTTAAATTCTCTGTGAGGGCAGTTAAGGGGAGGGAGGTCCTTGTGTGTGGGGAAACAACTGTAACTTTAGTACGCTGAAGTTATCACAGAACCACTCAGGTTAGAGGAGTCCAACCACAGCCCAGCACTGTCATGTTCTCCACTAAACCATGTCCCCAGGTGTCACATCCATGTTTTTTGAACACTTCCGGGGATGCCGACTCTACTGCTTCCCTGGGCAGCCTATTCCAATGCCTGATCACTCTCTTTCAGTGGAGAAATTTTTCCTAATATTCAATATAAACCTCTCCTGGTGAGACTGGAGGCTGTTTCCTCTCATCCTGTCACTTGTTACCTGCGAGAAGAGACAAACCCCTACTGGGCTACAGCCTCCTGTCAGGGACTTGCAGAGAGTGAGAAGGTCTCTCATTATGACACAAACTGTCCAGACAGGATTTTGTGATATTTAACACACTCTATTTTCCATGTCTAGTTTTATAAAGCAGCAAGAATCCCATACTGAAACGTGTTTGGGGTCAGAAATCATGCCATGAGAAGCTTCCTCAGCTACGCTGCTCTGCCACGAAATGGGAGAAATGGGAGTTGGTTGGATAGAAATGGAAAATGTTGAGGTTTCTTCCCCAGTTTAAAAACACAGATTAATTTGGAAACTACCATTAGCTCCTATCCTGGTTCTGGCAAAGGTTGAGTGGTTCCTAGGAGAGTATATGAGAAATTCCAAACAAAACACTTCTAAACCTTTAAATCTGGATCAAAATCATTAAATCCCTAAACGACATAGGACACATTAAGGGCCTTAATTTAGGGATCAGTGTAGTATAAAGGAAATGGCAAATATGAAATTAATGACATTTAAATTAATGTTTCATTAGAACACCATTCTGCCACAGTATTTTACTGAATTTAGGATACCCAGAGATCAATAGCAATTCCCTTTATTTAAGGCTCTGGTGACGTTTACTGTCTAACTTTTTTTTTTGGAAAGGAGTTGCTATTTGCGAAAATGTTTTTTTCTGAAATATTGGTGGAATTAAATGCATTTTTAATTGCACTCTGAAATTGTATTAGTTTGGCACTTGAAACTTCTGCATTAATTTGTGTGATGAATGGATGTGGAGAATACAGGATAGACAGTTTCTGCTGGGTTTGCAGAATGGAAAAGGCAGACTCAAGTCAGTTCAACACTCTGCTAGGGGGTGAAGATGGGACATAATGGGCTGCTTTATCTCAAAAAATAAGGAAATAATAATTTTTAAAGGTACTAAATGATTAAACCTGGAAAGTTTTTAATTCTCCTTAAAAATTTTGGTTGATGCTTTGTGAGCACCGTGGTGTCCATGATACCTTCATTCCACGTGCCAAGACTGTCCTCCCGTGGGGCTCTGGAGTCCCCCATCTGTGGGATCAGAGATGCCACCTCCCAACATATTTACTGTACTGGAGAATAACCTCCATGAAGTAATCCAGTTAACCCCCTCCGAGAGGCACTGAGGGAGGATGGCTGAGTGGAAACACTTGAATTTAGGAAGCCCTAGCTTGGAAGATTCCAAGGAGTGTGAAAAACTTTATGGAAACTGCCACTCAGCAAAGCTGCATTTACAGAAGGAAATGTTGAAATGAGCTGCTGAGGGTGGGCAATAATTTCCTGAATGCTGTATGCACCCACCTTTGGGTGTGTGGTGTTTTTAACTCCATGGTGTAAAGTGGACAGTGTGTCCTGGGAGTGTTTTCTCAGGTCACAGTTCAGGTGCTTCTTGTCCAGTGCTCCCCATAACATTTCAGGTTGACCACTATTGGCGTGGAAAAAACAAAATCCAAACAAAGGCCAGTTGGAACAAATCCCTTCTTTTTAGCACTGTAAAAATCGTGGCTATTACCTTCCCAGCATCCTCTCAGCTAATGGCCTGAAACAGGACCAATATTTGATTTCTACTTGCTGTATTTACTTTATAAATAGATACTTCATGGGTTTCATTCTTTGCTGAGATTGAATTAGCGGGTTAAATAGACAGAAATATTTCTTACTGTGGCATACTGATCTCTTAGCATCTTGCACTGACCTGATAACAGGCTAGCAGGAGAGTAAACTTAATTATTTTTTAAGCTAGAGACTGACAATGGGGAACACTGAATATTTCTGAAACCGAGATCTTCTTTTCTGTCATTAAAAAGCCAGGGAAATCTGAAAGGAGTGTGAGTTCAAGGCGTATATCACTGCGATTATGGAAGGGTTTTCAGAGAGTGGCTTATCACCTCACCGGCTTATTTACCCGATAAACCGAAGCCTTATGCTTCAAAAGCTCCAGCTGCTCAATCCCAGCGTGGTAGCCAACTCTCAGTGAGGATGAGCCCACTCTGATGGCCTTGGCGAGCAGGGCGTCACCAAGGCCTTTTGCTGCAATTTGCACTTCAAAACACCCCCCAAATTCTCAGTTTAATTAAAAGCAGTAGCTTCCTGATGTGTGAGGGGGCTTTGCTTCCCCAGTTCTGCCCTTTGAACTTGACTTCTTCAGGAGTAAAGGTGATGGACAGGCCAAAGGGTGAGGGTCTGTGGTTTTGGGAGCATTTGAGAGGATGCACGACACATCCCTGTGAGCTGCTGAGCCCAGGTGTGATCTCTGCCAGCCACTGGGACACGAGATTAACATTTTACCAACCCCAGTGTGAAAAGCATTAAACAGCCTTTGTATTGGTGTTTGCCAGTGGCAGGGCACCCAAAAGCTGCTGCTGTCTCTGGGGAGGTTCTGAGAGGGGTTCCTGTATCCCTGAGCACCCCTTGCTGCCACTCCCTGGCTCACCCTGCCTGTCACCACAGCCCCCTGCTCCACTCTGCATATTAATCTTGATTCTAAACCACCCCGCAGACGCCGCATGCAAATGTACTGAGTGATTCAAATTGGTTTTCTCTGTTTGTAAATGTAGTGTTCTGTGACTGCTCAGGGGCACTTGGAACATATGCTCCTTGATATCTGACATTTTTCAGAATTCCAAGCAAGGAAGGCTGCTTGCAGCATAGGCACGTGTGGCCTGTCGTGCTGCTGGTCCTGCGTGAGAGCAGCTTCACATCCGCGAGGGAGAGGGTTTCTTTCTGGATCTCTGTGTGTGTGTGGGGGGCACAAGCAGCAGGATGCAGAGTGTCTGTGAACGAAGCAGCACAGCCCTACCCTATACCCAGAACCTCAGTTACACCAATCTATTATTCAGGAGGTTTGCGTGAAAATTGCATTATTTATCTCCCTGCCTTAAATTGTCTCTGCAAAGCTCGGCTCTTCGTGGGCTGCTGATCCAGAGGGAAGAGCCTGCCTGCTTGCTGCTCTTGGCCTCAGACCAGGGCCATACGCCCTGGGAAAGGGACTGGGGAGCAGGGAAGGCACGGGAGAGCCTTTGCAGCCCCTTTCCACTCCAAACCCTACATTTTCCTGACCTCCACGTGCTCCTTACTGCTCATGGTGAGACTTCTCAGCCCCTCCTTGGGCAGTGACACTTGAAGGCCATTTAGTGGCTCAGGTTTCTGGTCTGCAAGCACGGAAGGGTGGAAGTAGCTGAAGCTCCTGCTGCTCTCGCCTGAGTGTCTTTCCTGTCTGCTCTCAGGTGAGGCATCCCTGGAACACCTCCAAGGCTGATGCTGAGCACGGTGGCGTTTCCACATCAGCCCTACTGGGCTCAGCTGCAGACTGGGAGAGATGAGGAGAGGGTGATGTGCTGTTTGACCTCCTCGCTGCAGGGACAGTGCCCCGTGGAGAAACCACCTTGACTCATCCAGCTTGAATCGCCTGCGTTTGCAAGCCAGCACCCCTTGATTTCTCTGGATGAGGGTGCCTGTGGGATGGCACCTCTCCTGATGGGTTCCCAGGTGCAGTGCCCACCTCGAGTGAGAGGTTTGCAGGCAGCAGCCCAGGTTATGTGGCCGGAAATCTCCGTGGTGTGTCCAGGCTCAGTGGTTGTGGTGCTGCTGGGGCAAAGTGGTGCTCCCCGGGCTCCAGAGACACTGTCCAGGGACTTCCAGGGCTCCAGGGCCCTGCACCTCGAATGCCTGACTGCACCACAGGACTTCAGGCACACATTTTAGCACTAATTCCTTGCACTGAAGGGGAATAAGCACTCTAAGAGTTTGCTGCGATAATTAACATTCATGTTATCCTCTGCGAAGCTCAGACAACTCTCTGTTGTCAGCACCTCCAGAGGTCCTGGTTTATCTCCTTCTGGTTCACTTAATGATATAACAGGGAGAAGGAGAGATATTCCTTTTATTGTTGATGTGTAAGGTTCAGAATTAAACGTCTCTGCTGGTTGCTGGGTACTTTCTGCTACTGCCAACCCCATGAACTCTTTAAACATATGCTAATGAGCCTGACTTGTTCCCATTCCTTCTGTATAATCCATGAAGGAAGAAAAGTCAATCTTAGTTGTACTGCCTAATGGCCTCTATATGTTGTAGTTAGCACAAAACCACTGTGAAGTGATGGAGATCTAGAGTTAAATGCATGAATTAAGCAGAACCCCTCTGACCACACTCCATTAGAAGAGAAACTGTCTCTAGGGAGACAAAACAAGATTTCTCTTTATATATACATTGTAAGAGTCACCCACTGATCCTTCAGGCCTTTTTGAAACATTACTGGCACCCTTGTGATGTGGACAGAATATAATTTATCAATATTGCTACAACTTCCTACCTAAGATGTTGCTGGAATACTGATGTGCTGCAGCATAATGAGGTTTGTGGGAGTGTGTATGTTATCCATAGCATTGCTTCCTCTCCTGCACCTGACTCCTCAGCCCTGAGGGAAGTCTAAAAGGAGTTGTGTGTATTTTAACAGTCTGCATTGCTTTTTGTTTCTAACATTGCTTTTAAACACCTGCATGCATTTTCCTGGCTCGGCCAGCAGCTGTTTTTGTGTGATTTGCTCAGAAAATAGAGGGGGAAAGTTATCCAGCAAAGCTGCTGTGGTGGATTAATGCAAGGGAATTACAGTGGTAAAACCTGGTGCAGTGGCATTGGGCTGGTGGGGCTCAGCCACGGGACATGAAACTCTGCCACAGCTCTTTTCAAGCAGAATCTTTTCATCTAGAGCAGCAAGGAATGAGCAGTCCCTGTACAGGACTGCCCCCACTCCAGCACTGTGCTGCTCTTCCTAGCGAGGTTATGATTGATTACAGCATCTTATACAGTCACTGGGTAAAAATAAGAGACTAACAGACCTCGTTTCCTGCTTCATGATCCTGCAGCTCCATTCAAAACACTGCTGCTGTGATCAGCTTCTCACCTGAGGTGTCTGATGGGTGTAAGGGCTTCTCTGCTCCCTTGGCCACGACCACCCAATCTCCAATAGCTTTTAAAGCTATTGACAATTCGATTCTCATCACGTATCTTTCCGTGGACAAAGATACCAGACAAGAATCTGGAACTGCTATTTGCATGCAGAAATTGTGTGTTATGGAATGGAATGGGGTTGTACAAATCTTAGGAGTTATATGGATGACATCTTGTTGGCATCTCTCCCTTGCACGAGCTTTTAAAAACGGGTCT
The DNA here is from genome assembly GCA_013400975.1 of Atrichornis clamosus. Classification (NCBI taxonomy): domain Eukaryota; kingdom Metazoa; phylum Chordata; class Aves; order Passeriformes; family Menuridae; genus Atrichornis; species Atrichornis clamosus. The sequence continues at coordinate 188,551 of WBMZ01002474.1, read as the reverse complement.
GCTGTCACCTAGCAGGGTTTGATACCAGTACCAGAAATCTCTAATGGCTACTTTAGAGTGAAAAACTTCAAAGAATAAAAGTACAGAGAGTGTAACACCAGAGAATATTTATTTTTCCAAGAAATTCCTGTGAGTTAGTTGTGTCACAGCAATTTAGTCAGACATGTTTCTTTCTGTCGCTCTTTCAGATTCCGCAGGAGTGTTCTCAGAGCGGCCTCCCATCTTCCACAGGACATGTTAGGACAATTCAGCCCTTCTAATAAGTTATTTAGAAGAAATCTCTTAATCTATAGTGAGAATTCTATGAGACTTTTTATGTCTTCTGTGTTCCTAAGCATGGGACAGTTCTGCAGAACCATTGCCCTTAGAGGTAACTTTCCAGATCCCCATGGATTGAACTTGCAGGTGGTCACAGAGGAAGGATTTTTGTGGTACCTCACTTTGGGCGCTCACTCACCCTGTAATGCAGTGAATGAGTTTGTTCTATAAAGCCACGGGCTTTGGTTTACTTCTGTAATATTGCCACATTTCTGGGTTTTGCTCTGGTATTTATTCTTCTGCTCTGCTCTCCCCCACGGTGTTTTGGTTTGATGCAAGTTCTTAATGGAAAAGCGATTGCTTAGGGAAATGTGGTGCCTATCAGCTGTCTGATCACGGCTACCCGTTTGTGGAATTAAACTGAGACTGTATCGCTGTAAAAGTTCCATGAAGAAAATTTGCTTCATAAAATTCGTCTTGCATATCATGCCTCTCTTTGTCCGTAGTCGGAAGCTCTCTGTTCTGTTCCCATAATCTGCTAAATAACAACAGTTAGCACTTGCATCTGCAGCTCAGTACGCAGGCTCTCGCTCCCAGCTGTAATGAGAGTTTGTCACTGTATGAAACAGTAACTTTCATGTCTATAACTGATTGTTGCGTCCTGCATTTCTGTCAGATTTGATGACAGTCACCTCCTGAAGCTTTAACAAAAGGCAGAAATTCCCCTTGTGCTTCTGGCAATTACACATCAGTCTTTGTGGAGACAGAAGATTACTTGCTGATTCCTGTTTGCTGATTCCATTATGTATGTATGCTCTAGTACATAATGGCTTGTTAATCCCTTAAAACAGCATAGCATTCTTTCAAAACTGTATTTTGGTTCAATTAAAAAGAGAAAAACCATCAAAAATGATGAATTCCATAGAGTCTCTTATAACCACTGGGGTTTTGAAGATGATCACTATCAGGGAACTTATCATTACGGGAGCTGGCCTGTGTGTGATGTGGTGAACAGTCTCCTTTTGAAGATATTAATTTCCCTGCCGTTGATTTGACGTGTTGTGCTGGCAGTCAAGCAAGGCAAGAGTAATAGTGGTGATGAAGAGAGCTTGGTGTGTTATTGTGCTCTAAAATAATTCTGTTAGGATCCAGGCTCTTTCCCGAGATGAATTCCTGTTTTCTCTTGGCAGTGTTTGCGATCACTCAGCTGCAGGGCTCATCCACAGCCCCATTCCCACGGAGAGCTGCAGGCTGGTTTGGCCTTATTAAAGCCAGGCTTTACACCCTCATTAGGTGATACCTCAGCCTTGCTTGCAAAAAATGCACGGCTGTGTAATGCCATGCTCTGTGAAGTGGGATAAGAACCTGGAAAACAGAACGTGATAAAATGTTTGGCCTCATCTTGCTTTGTTCTTCGGGGCAAACCTCACCTGCTGAGCTGCTGTTCCACCCTGCACCGCTGTGTGCAGCTCGCATGCCCACGCTTTGGAGTTACCTCATGGAAAAATGGGCATGACAAGCCCTGCATGGCTTCCCTTGAACTTCTTTTGCATTCCTTGCACCCAGGCTTGGCCCACGTGGCGATGGCAGTGAGAGGCCGTGGCTTGCTGCCGCCACTGCAGGTCTGCAGGGGCAGAACAGCAGGACATCCCAATCCAGTTCCCTCCTGTTGCAGGGATGATGTCCCTACAAGCTTTAGTAGACAGTCCCTTCCCTGCAGAGCTCGTGATCCAACAGACAGGATGGAGACTGTGAGGGAGAGTTTGACATTATCCGTCTTCCACAGATGGGGAAAAGAGGTGCAAAGAGATGGAGCGCGAGGTCGCAGAGGAAATCTGGGGTGGGACCAGGAATTGAATTCACTCTCCCGGGTCTTTGTCCAGTGCTTTCATCACAAAACCTGCCTTCACCTTTGTGCTTTTCTATTATTTAATCAGCTGAGAAAAAAATGCAAATGGATTTAATTAAAGGAGAGAGCAAATTTCTAATTTCAGACTGGATTGTTCTATGGTTATGGAAATTTTGAGGAGAGGACAGAATAGGCATCTGTAATTTTTCCTTTCTCAACAGATGTATTTGCATTTACACAGCTGTGCAAAAATTATATTTATATGTTTTGTGACATCTAATTTTAGCCTAGAAGCAGATCTGATGTTGGGTTACCAAGAGGTGTCATTTTCTGGCTTGCAGAATAATCCTCCTTCTGGCAAAAAATCGGTCATGTTTCTTCTCACAGACACGGTTGCTTCCTTTTAAGTGTCTCTCAAAATTATTTTATACTCAATGAAGCAAATCCTCCAAAGGCTTCATTATTCTGATGGTAGCATCATCTGATTGAATATTTCAATCATAATGTCCTTTGGAGAATTTTAGCAGTTTCCACTCGGGATGTTGGAGGCTTGGGTTTGTGCGTGTTCCCGAGGTTTTGAGGAACTGGTGTAGGAAATTCAGATCATTTCAGATGCACAGAGTTCATTGGGGAGGTAGATGGTAATGTTTGCTCTGGCTGTTGACTAGAATACATTAAATCATCCCTTTCTAAGGGAAAAACACAAATGCAGCTTCTTTGAACCCTGGTCAGCAAAACATTTAAGCACATGCGTATCTGAGTGTTGTCTGAGTGTGTTCCTGCCACGCATTACCTGTAAATCCAAAGTGCAGTAAAGTGCCACTCGTCAGATCCGACTGCTGGGGACACCACCAGGACAGCCCTTGTTTCCTGATGCCAGGAAAAGCTGTGACGTTTGCAGTGTGTGCTGCTGAGATTCTCCCTGTGACTGCTCTCCACTGATCTCCTCCTCTTAGCTTGGTTTCCTTCCTCTTACATCGCCACATTCCTGGGGAGCCTTGAATCTTCTTCCTTGTTCACTGAAAAAAATAATTCTCTAAATAATTCTGAAGAAAAGATCCGGGTTTGTTTTGTTAAGCGAGCTCCGACAAGGACAGCGGTTTCAGAGCTTTTTAAAGGGCTGTGACAGCTCTTTGTACCTCACTGCCTCCCTCCCCGCCCCTCACATCCCCTGGAGAACGGATGAAAGACTCTGGCACCCACCTTGGAAGGAGGAGCTCCTTGGGCTGACGTTGCCACCTCCGAATTGCCACGGCACTGAGGACTCCCTGGGAAGTGTGTTCTGCTGTTTCAGGCTCACATTAGGTTATATGAACTTTAATGAACAGTAAGTAATAAATTTGCTGAAGAAATTGGGTTAGCCTGTGATTAACATTCAGAGTGATGCAGATGAGTGTACCAATGATGGGAACATGTGCTCACATCACGATGAAATGCAGATGAGAGGCCCTGGAGCAAGCCCAAGGATGTGGGCCAGCGCAGTTTCATCTCTGTCAGCTTTAATCTGATCTCCAGTGCCACTGTTACCGGCCTGCAGAAGGAACCTCAAACCAGACCTCAGTGCAACTTTTGTTTCCTGTTAGAGGCTGTTAAAACATTCCTTTACGACAAAGCTCCATACGTAAAAACTCAAGTCACAGTCTCTAAAAGCCAGTATTTCTAGCAGTAGGGAAAAGAAGGGGAAATGGTCGGTTTGGTTGGTTTGGTTTTGCTTTTACAACACGCTGCTTTACTGAGCAGTTGTTTTGGTCAATTGAAACCCAGCTGAGCCCATCCTCTTACGACAGCATTGTACGGAACAGAGAGAAAAATCCCCCCCTACCTCCCTTTTAAATGAGGTGCAAAGTAATGCTAGAAAGGGAAAGAATAAATCAATTTTAAGTGGTAATCTATGAAGTTGGACAGAAAATGATGAGAAATGAAGCAACTGGTCATAGGAAATTGACCTTGAAAATGGTGTTTATCTGGCAGCCGCAGTGGCAGAGCCCCGCTGCCGCTGTGGGCTGGCGCCTGAGAGGGAATTTAAATCAGAGTTTCTTTGCTTTGAATCTCAGTTGGGTTTTGGGGGAGTTTCTTTCAAGACTGTGCTCTCTGACAGTTGCGCCAGTGGTGCTGCTCGGCAGCATCTGCCGGGCGGGATTTATTCCTTTGTGGCAGCCTCATATTTTACTCTGTTGCTTGGAAGGCTGTGCCAGTTTGGGAGTGGTAATTGCAGAAGAAGGGTCAGAAGAATTGTTGTGGTTGTGTAACGGGTACATATGTTAGGGAGAGAGATGGTATTTTTACCTGGCTTTTAATTTCCATACAAATAAACACATTAAAGCGAGTAAAAGGACAAATGAGTAATACATGTCACCTCTGCTGTTTTAAAGTATAACACCTACTTACACCAGAAGGATGGCTATTGCAGTATTATATACATCTTATTTACAATAAATGTACAGCAGAGTGTGGGAGGTGGAATACATTGAGTTTTCACTGAAACTCCTCTACCAGAAAACAATTGACAGATTATTTCCATGATCTTTGTCTCATAGGGCAGGTGGTCAGGGGTCTGTCAGATTAATTTAATTCTTTTTGGACAATGTTTTTCTGCCTTTTTTGTGTGTCCATAAGTGTCCATAAGTGATCCACTGAGGTGGGTCACCTGCTGCTCTCAGCACCTACTCACTGGTTGTCTCAGGAATTCCCAACTAAAACATGAAGGTACAAGAAACCATGCACTGCGCCTTGGAGAATTTATGGTCTTGGTGGCCAGAAAAATAACCTGATACTAACCTGCAAACTTTACTGAAAGATCAGAAACCTTTGTGCCAGTTCTCACCTGAACCGCAGGGGTGGGCTCTCTGGTTTGCTCAGCTGGTTCTCACAATCACTGCCCTCCTTTGGCAGCACAGGTTCTCTGTCAGCAGAAGCCAGGCAGCAAACCCAGGCAGGACAGTCGTGGGGCTGCCCGGGGGTGGGTGAGACCGGGACAAAGCCCTAAGTGCCCCATATAGTGTCTGGTGACCCGTCACAGGCTTTGCCTTACACCTGAGCTGCCGAGCAGCCTGAGGAACTGCTCCCGTTGGCCACTAAGGGAGGTGCTCCTGGCAGTACCTGCAAGTAGCACTCGCTGCTGTGTGGCACCTTCCACCTGAGCTCTGGGCACCTACAGGTTTGCTTTCCTCGATGGGGCCATGCCGGGGCTGGAGGTGCTCCAGCGCCCGGCTAAAGGCATTTCCCTTGGCTGGGAGCATTTCCTGATCCGTTCAGTCTGGGATAGCATCTGGGATGAGCATCCAGAGCAGGCGAAGGGAAACAAAGGGAGAGATGTGGGGAGGCAGTGGGGCTGTGGGGGGAGAGGAGGGAGCCCCACTCCCAGCAGTGGAAAACTTGGATTGATCAAGTGCCAGTGACTGTTGGGTTGGTTGTGTTATCCCAGTGCTCGTACTCTGATGGAAAGCTAACAAATAATAAATCTGAGCAGTGTTTTCAGATTGTGCAAAAATTAAGGATTTTGAAGTAAGCCTTCTCCAGATATTTAAAATTCAGCAAGCTTTTTTTTTGTCCTGGGTCTTGAGATGTTAATAACTTTGACTAATTGTCAACACCACCAATTACTATGACTGATACCTTATCATTTCCCACAATGAGCAATGCTAATTAAAATTGATTGTGCTGCTGTTCTGGCACAGCAGCAAGTTTCCTTTTCATTTTTTGTTTAAACATGAGCTTATTGTGCCTATTTGGTGAATTAAATAAGGAAAGCTCATTATTCTGATGTTTATTTTTGAGCAGGGGTTTTAAGCCACATTGGAAGCCTGTTACAAGTGTCAAAGAAATAGAAGAGCTTGAATGAATTGTATTTTTTGGAGTAGCAAAACATACACCTAATAATAATATTTAGCACTTTTATACCACAGTGCCTTTTACATGATCACATTTCTGCACAAACGTAACCACTCCTACTGTCTCTGTAAGGTGGGCAAACACTGTTATTGCTGTTTCACAGATACTGCAGCAGAAATGGCAGAGCTTTGATTCCCTAATAGCAGAGCACTTCAAGCTATTCACTTCAATTAGGTTACAGATCCCTGTCTTACAGCACTCTGAGCTGCCTAAGTTAAGATTTGCAAGACTGGCTTGCTTCAATTTATCCAAACTTGGCCTTTTATTTCTCAAATTCTTGTTAAAAAGCCATGATTATTTATTTCTTCCAAAGGTTAGGATCAGGAATTCCTTGCTGCTGGTCTGCCTTGTGCTGGCTCCTCCAGTAAATGTTGATTCCACCCATGCAGGGCACAGCCATGGTGGAGGGATGGGGTTGTGCAGCTTCATGCCCTTCCTTTTTGAGTCTTTGCTTCATCAGCTGAAGCTCCTCGTGTCAGGAAGCGCTGGTCTTTATTGCGTAGAAGCTGCTTTCAGGGAGGAGAGATGGCTGGATAACAGCATGGAACTCTGAAACTCATGTTGTAGTCTGAATTCACCTGTGGTTTTACGTGAACTTGTCCATGGGGAATGTTTATGGGATGTGTTTTCAGTGGAAGATGTACCTGGGTTTTTTAACTATTCTGCTGGAATCTCCTTCTTAAGTGGCCAATTGTAGTTAATAGCACAAGTCTGTGACCTTATCCCACTGGAGATTGATTTAATCTGAACAATTTATTCTTTCCATGATCAATATGAAATGAGTTAATACGTAATGGATATAAATGCATGGAATTGCCTGAGATACTCCTTACTTCGTCCTACTTAGTCCATAAAATGAGTCAACGACTTCATGGCAGTTATTAGAAAAAAGGTCTTTTAAAGAATTCTACATGTTGCACATTTTCATAAACAAGATCTCCCTCAGGTCTTGACAGAAAGGGAACCCATGTTTGCCTGCCTGGTACTTTGTATGAACACTTATAGAGGAGTGTGTCAATCAAAAAATGTTTCATATTTATGTGGAAAAAACTTTGAAAAGTCTGGCACTTGACAGTAAGATAAAAATATTTATATTACAGAAACACCAGTAGCAAAAATCATATGTGAAAAATCAGTATTCCAGTCCTGAACACTACTTTTTTATGACTTTCCCTTGAGCACTGATTCCTTCTGATCCTGATACGAGTTAGGAGCAACCTTGGAAACCTGTAGAGCTGCTTGTGCCGTGACTGACCCCGGTGCAAATCCCCCTTGCTGAAAACACGGGGACCCTGCCAGCAAGGTGCTGTCCCTCCCAGTGCTCTCCTGAGCGAGGCACCCAGGGTGATTTGTGCTGGGGAAGCGCAAGGCGTCGCCCGACGGCGCGGTGGGAGCGTGGGGTGTGTTGGGGGGACACCCCGGGCACCATCAGCAGGAGGTGACGTGCTGCCAGTAGCACAGGGAGCTGGGCAATAACACCGTGTGCCTTCCTGAAGCACATGGGACCTAATTCCCCTCTCATCTCTACTGATGTCTCTCCATGGACTAGGCTGAAGTGGCTCACAGTTTACGCTGCGGAAAATCAGAGAGGAATCATGGATGAGTGACTCCCTTGGCATAACGAGCTGCACGTGGAGGCAAAGTTTTTTGCTTTCTTCTCTATTTTCAAATGTCCCCTGGAGTTTTGTTGTGAAAAGTCAGTTATGAAAATTGAGAGTGTGAGGGAGGGGGGGAATATGTCATTTGGGTTGTGATTTGCTGTTAATTAAACTTTAGTGTGACACATCCTTTATGTCTGGGGATTCCTGAGTCTCATCTCAGTGGCCTGGTAGAACTGAGGAGCATCTCCATCGAGATCAATGCTCATTATTATTTTCCTCATTATCATCATGATCCTCATCAGTATTTGTTCTACAACACTGGCTGTGAAACAGAAGCACAGGCAGAGATGACCTTCGCTCCTGCTCAAAACCTTTCATTTTTAACAGATGAGAGGCTCAGAGGCTGGGGAGGGGAAAGTGGCAGTGAACTGACAGAGAATTACACATAACTGCCCAGAAGTCAAAATCAGCCACCTCAAGCACAGCAAGCATTTGATGGTCTGACCACCTTGTTTTGCTGGCTGACCTCTTGTAAAATCTGCAAAAAGGAGCACAGAAAAATAGGTATCCCTTCAAGTTAGGGACCTGGACTTTTCTGCTTAAAACATTTGAAATCAATTCTTTGGGAAGATCTGGAACAGAAAAGGCTCTTGCCAGCTTGACAACTCACTGCCTCTGGTTTGACATGTAGGAGGAGGTGTGTGATTTCTGTGAGTCATATTCTGACAACCAACTGGTTGTCATCCAACCCATCCCCTCAGTGACCCCTCATGTCCCCCAACCATCCCCTCAGTGCTGCTAGTTTCACTTTCTGCTGATGGAAACTCATCTGAGGGTCAGGAGGTGGACGGTGTTGTTAAGGCCCTCATGTGGAAATGGTGGGATACGAACAGGCTGGACTTGGGGAAAACTATTTTGATTTATTGCCACTTAAAAACAGAGAAGGATGGTGAGAAACAGAGATATAAACTCATACACCTCCTTCCACTTCTTCCCAGTCCCAAGTCCACTCCTTCATGCCCAACTCCTCTCCCTCCTCCCTGCCCAGCAATGCAGGGTGGCTGTGCTGTAACTGATGGGCTCTCCATGAGCCATGGTTCCTTCAGGAAATATCCTGCTGCTCCAGTGTGGGGTCCTCACAGTCTTCAGCGTGGATATCTCCTCTGGTGGGATCCCCTCTGTGGGCTGCAGGGAAATACCTGCTCCATGGTGTTGTAGGAAGTTTGCCACTATGACTGGAGGCACCAGAGCTCCCAGGGGCAGAAGGAAGAAACTTCTCCTTGCAGCAAGGTTTGCAGCTGGCAGTGGAGAGGACCCGTGCTGGGTTCATGGGTCCACATGGCAAAGAAGTGGTTTTGATGTGTTTTCCTGACAATTCCAAAAATCCAGCTGTGCCTAGTGTCTGCTGTGTGGTGACTGTGGGCTTCCCTACTGGGAGTCAAGCTGCAAGTGGTTTGTGGGTCAATCTTTTTTTGTTTAAATGCTGTGTAAAGGATTAGCTGTATTTCAAAATATCTAAGTATAGATAGATTTGGTTTATAAAAGACAGGACAGTGTTAATTTATTGCAGAAAACAAACAGTTATATTTATCTCTTTTCTGAAAAAAAGAAGGTTGCGTTGCAAGTTACAGAATTAATGCATCGCTAAAAAAAACCCAGCAAACCAAAAAAGGCCAAATTTCTGCCTCCTCTTCCTCTCCAAACATTGAGGATCTGCTCAGCTTCACCCCAATCCTTGTTTTTGCTGCATTGGTGGGTGGTCCCCACTTCTAGCCCTGCACACCCCTGTGTGCTCTCGAGGCTGCTCCAGGAACCTGGTTTGGGAGATGTTTTGGTTGCACCAAAGTGTTTCACGGAGCAGTTTCAGGAGGTGAAATCACGTCATATTGAAAGGTTGGCTGTGTGAGAAGAGGTTTGGGGCTGTTAGGGCTGCAGAGAGGGTGTGTTTCTGTAGCACGTGGGTTGATGGGCTGTGGCTCAGCTTCCCTGGAAATTGCCCGTGACCGGAGCACTGCGGTGAGGTTTGACCTCTCCTGGCCCTGAACCAGAGGGAGTCCCCTTTGGGTGAGGTCTCTGCTGCTCTTTGCAGCCAGCTACAAGCCTAAAGCTTTTCATGCATTTAAAATGACTCCTGGGGAGAGCAAGCACAAAATACTTCCCCCTTGGGAAAGCCCCTTTTACGGCAATAGGTGCATTTTAGCATTAGGGATTTTCCACATGGATTTTGTAGAAAGGCAGCAGGATTGCCAGCGTGCATTTGGATATGCTGAGCAGCTCCTGGCACCCAGAGCTGGGTGTTGGGGTGGCTGTGGGGTTGGTGGAGGGTAATTTGCCCCTCTGGAGCACAGCACTGCTAATGAGCACAGGCCTCCCCCAGCCATCGGCAGCACACGGACGCTCTTTGGAATGGATCAGGAACAGCCTCTGCTGATCAGAATTGTGGGAAAGCTGTGTTTGGTGCATGACAAAAAGCAGGAGGTTGCATATTTTTCATTATTTACTGTGAATCCATACAATTAGTGGCAAAAAAGGAAATATTATTTATTTATCTGTAAAGTCTAATGATAAAATAATAGCCAAGGAAACTATTGATCCCTCCCTTGACCACTCTCTCCAGTGGAAGGTGTCCCTGCCCTTGGCAGGGAGGCTTGGGACTAAATGATCCTTAAAGTCCCTTCCAATTCAAACCATTCTCTGATTCTATGATAAAATAGGAATTTTCACTGTTTCACCAGTTTGCATGTACTGGAGTTGGCACTACATCCTGTATGAACATCAGCTCCACCATTCTGTTCCCTTCCCTTCCTTCCACCAAAACTTACCTCTTTCTCCGTTCCGGTGGGTGATGAGGAATTTGTGTGATCGATGGATAGAAAGGACAAGATGTCTTCATGTGACAGCAGGGAGAAAATGATCCAGGGAGTTACAGACCACTAAGCCTTTCATTTGTACCTCGTAAACTGGTTCAAATGAAAAGCAAAAAAAAAAGAGAACATTTGGGAGATGCTGATAAGATCAGGCTTATCCAGTAGAAAGGTAGTGTAGGATATGGCTGGAAGTGATAGGAAAAGCCTAGGCTTGATGACCCAGCAGGTCACTTACAGTCTTTCACTCTTAATCTCTCAGAAGTCTTTGAACTTGTCAATACGAAAGGAAGAGAGAGGAACTAGCTTATCTCATTTATTTACTATGCTGAAAGGTCTTTCACAAGGCCTCTTGGAGGTAACAGTCAGAAAGACAAGGCAGGCAGGTGAAAGGGAAAAGTGTAGTCGGGATTCAAAACTTGCAGTGAAGATTAGGTATAACTGGGCAAATTCCACCATTGCAGAGGGCTGAACCAGGGTTCTTTGTATGTTCCTAAGTCCTGTGTCAGGTCTTTGATTTGGGATGGAGAAGGGGTGGAGGGGTAGCCAGGTCTGTGGGTGGCAAAAAGCCACTGAGGTCGGTGAGGTCCAAGGGAAGGCAGTGAGGAAGGTCAGAACAACCTAAACAGCAAATACTTGACAAAACCTCCAAAATATGTTCTGTGCTACTGTTTGGCTTTTGGCCATGCTGTGGTTTCAGTTTGAATTTGACGTGGTCAGTCCAGAAATAAAAGAGGTTCTGCAGCCCATGTAGGAGGAGATCTTGTTGGAGATGCTAGTGGGGAGGAGATGCCTTCTCGCTGATCATCTCCCCAGCAAGGTCTGCGGTCCAGGACCAGCTGTGCTTTGTCAGCAGTACAGAAGGGTTAGACAAACACAGATACAGTGTTATCTAAAAGGCCAGCAATGGGACTCAGCATCTGAGCAGTCTCATCAGTGAAGAAACCCAGATTAAGAGGCTTCATGTAGCACTACTGGGATTTAAGTTTGACTTTTTTCCTCCATTTAGATGCTGTATCTTGTTTCTTTTCAATAGCCATGTCTGTCTCTCTGTCCTAAACAGATTTTGAGCAAGAGTTAAATAAATATCATTTGTTTGTGTCCCCTGCTGCCCTGACTGTCACAGCTGAGTGTGTTTCCCGCACCACTGATTTAAAAGACTGCCCCACCTCTGAACTGATGGAGCCTCCTGCCTCCCTTCCATTCCTTCCCATCCCTCTGCCTTTCCCTCGCCGCTCTTTAAGCTGGAGAAGAACCACTGGATGTCCCTTTTAAAGCCAGCGACTGAAGTCCGGGATGCTGCTAATGAGCAGTCAGAGCCTTTTAAGGAACTGAAACGTTGCATTGTTATGATTTGGGAAACAAAAGCTGAATAAGAGCTGTAACACTTAACTATGGCATCCCACTTTATTTTTCTCTAATGCAGGCTAAGCTGCCTTACAGCAATCTTTTAAATGTAATGATTGAGACTATTATAGGAAATACTATACAAAGCAACATTTTTTTTGCAGCCTAAATAATAAGTAGGGCAAGGTTTTAAATGAGGCTAGAGTAATGAATGCTGTACAATAATTTTGATGATAAATTTCCCCGGAGGATAAAGTGGAAGAACAGAAGCAGGCTGTATTTAATCATGCAAAGTTAAAGGAATGCAGACCAACAAATATTTATAGAAATGTACGGATTTTCTAACCTTTTCTGAGATATTCTTGCCCCTTTTCACCTGGAATACTGCAGAAGTTCAGGTCTTTCAGTGTATAGTAATTAGGAGGAGGAATTGATCAGATAGGGTCAAGTGTTTCTTTGATGTAGTGCACAGAAATTCCTGCTTCCTCGCAGGCTGGAGGATTCAAACAATGAGACATTTGTTTTTCGCAGCTCTTTCATTCATCAGCGAGTCTGAAAAGCTTGCTTTGAGCAGATACACAGCATGGGATGACACATTCTGCAGCTGCCCTTCCCCTAGGACTGACCCAAGGGGACGTGCCCCACGGCAGAGCGGGGCGCTGTGCAGAGGTGCTCCGTCCCAAAGCAGTGCAGTGGCTTTTGTGCAAGTACAGCAAGAAGAAGAGCCATGAACTGCATTTCAGAGATGAGATCTGGGCTTCCACGCGCTGAGCAAGCTCAGAATCTTTGCTCCATGCTCCACCACCAGGCAAAGACCTGCCCTGCCGTTGCCTGTACCAAAGGCCATCCATCCCCCTCAGTGGTGGTTCCTTCTTGTCTTTGCTATTTGTCCTGAGGACACAAGAATGACTTCAGAAACTAAGAGAGAGTAAAAAAGTCACCGCTGACATCTGGCTTGGCACGTTCCTGGTTGTTCTGCACAGATGCACTTGTGGAAGAGTTAGGCAATCACTCCATAAAGCATAAGGTTGGGTTGCTTTGTGCTTTTTTCAGCAACAGCTGCTAAAGCAGGGTGTTTCAGTGGACCTCAGCTCAATCCATAACTGTGTTCACTCAGCAGAAGCAAAAACCTGAGAATTTCTGTTCTGCTGATCAATACTTAAAGCATATATTGATTTCCAATTTAGGTGTTAACTTTTTAGCTCTTAGAAGTGCTCTTGATATCAATTTTCACCTTGCCTGGTGTTCATTACTTGCTGAACGTTATGGCAGTGAGTGAGCTCGGATCCCATCTGGAGGGATGATGAGTTTCAAGATTGCAGCGTGCAAAGATTTACTTGTCTTGCCTAAGCATCGTGGTAGCACGAAATACCTCTGTTCAAGGCAGTGACCTGAGAAATGCTTTTATTCTGGCCTAGCACAGGCTTCCTCTAGTTTCTCAGTCTGGGTAGTCATCTCTGAAATCATAGAATAAGCTAATAAATAGTGCTGTTTATTATGTTCATGTTGTTTCAGCACAATAATTCATAGCCAAAGAGCCCGAGGTGCAGGGCTCAGGTTGCTGGGTGGCTGGGTTTTGTTTAAGCAATAAGACACACATGATAAGCAGCACGTCCCTGGGTGATTATGCCTCCAGTAGTGTTAGGAGGCACAAGGTCAAAAGGCTCAGTGACTTTAACTACCTGAGAAGTACCGTGTAATCCCCTGCAAATGGGCTGTCTACAATGTCTTATTGCTGTATCAGAAAGGGAATTATTTCTTTTTAAAGGCAGCCACATGAATTCCCTCTATAATTGGCACAGGGCTGACATCACTGGCTGCCAATCAGAAATCCTCTTTGTCTTGGATTTTAACACCTTAATTTCAAGTTCGGGTCATCTGAACAAATGGATTTTGTTAAAATGATGTTTTATCCTCTTTGTGCTCTGAGTCCCATCTGCCTGCTTTGTGCTCTGTGTGTGTGCCTATGTTGTGAATTGCTCTGCAGTAGCTTTTGTATCATCATCGGGCACTAAACAGTGACTGCAAAGTCTGTGCAGAGCTGGTCACATGGGAGCCGTGGCCTGACTTGTGGTGCCTAGAACATCATTTAGGCTCAGAAACCCCAGGGAACCAGGGGAGGGCAGACGGCCAGGTGAGCACCTCGGGATGCCGGCTGGGATTTCAAAATCAATGCGTAGCCATCAAAATCTTTCAGCCTGTGCTGTCTTTTCCTTTTTATGGGCAAACATAACCCCAAAATAATAAAATCATCCCGATTTACAGTTATTGCTGATAAAATAAGTACACACAGGTCACAGCTTTACCAGCCCGAGCAGATGAGGAGCAGGCCACAAGGATGCTGTTTGTCCCAGTGATATTGAAAGGACTGTAGGCAGCTGGTGCCATTCTGGAAGGGGGGATGAGAGATCCCAGATGGGAAGATTTCCCCCACTTTAAGACCCAGCAGAAGCAAAGATAAAGGCACAGCCCCGGGGAAGTTCTCTGCAGCTCCTTGAGCTGGTTTCACTGTCTTCCAGCCAGCAGCTGCTCCTTCAGCAGGGGAGAGGAAATCCCATGGTCCATCCCAGAGAGTGTTTTTCCTTTGGGAAAATAGGAATAGATGCCAGAGGTCATGGCTTCTCTGCCTCTCAGTCTACCAGTGGGTGAGATGAGGGCATCTCTTTGTGGGAAGGTGCAAAACCCACGGTTGAGGGAATGCTGTGGAAGTTGCTGTTCAGTTGCAGTGGGATTTAAGGACAAAGCGAGAGGAATCATCATCCTGTTAGAGGGCAAAAATTTGACAAATAGTTTTAAAGGCTTAAAATAAATCTATCTTCATAACCTGACTGCTGTGCTTTTTTCCTTAGGTATGTTATAGAGGTAATGATACTTCTACAGTGAACTCAATTAACCTTCTGCAGCCTTCCGTGTGACAGGGAATCCTAAATCTTCTATTTTATGAGTGCATGTGCAAGATTTGAAGCTACTCTGAACTTAGCATTAATAAATGCCATTTTCTAATTGGTGCCTATTTGTTTGGGTTTTTCCAGTGAGAAAGACATGGTGGCTGTGAGTGGAATGTAGTGTTCATGGTTGAAAAGAGATTTCCACACAGGAGCAAGGTATTATTATTATTATTATTATTATTATTTTATTAAGAATCTACTGCTTGTGTATTGACGCTTTTGGAGTTTCTGTTGTTCAGTGATGTTATAAGATTATCTTCAGGAATTTATCTTTGGTTCTCTGTGTTGTTTTGTATAAATGAACGTCCATTGCCAATAAGAATGATGTGACTCTTCTCTGATACTCCGTGCATTTTGAGTGGCCTTTAGAAATGCTATGGAAAAAAAGGATAGGATGAAAAACATGTGTATTTAGGCTCCCACAGCTCAGTTTCCCTACAAAACTCCCTTCTGCTCTGTGATACATCCTAGTAGGTGCACATTGCATCAGGAGACTCAGTAGTGTGCGCTCCTGCCTGGCTTCTGAGATCTTTGCATGAACACATTCTGTACAGAGCAAAATGTTTCATCTGGGAGGGAGGATGTCAGCAATAAATGAGAAAACAAGAGAAATGGATGATGCCCCATAATGCATACCCTATAATATAATCATTGTTGTTTGATAAAAGAGACACTTGGAGCAACTCTCCGTGCCCTGCTAGGTATGTCTGGATTTATTATTCAAAAAGACACAATCAAATCTCTTCATTCCGTTGACAAATGGGAGCTATTCAATTCCGTATCTGCCTCTTATTTATAGCATATAGAGGGGTGATTTATATGCTGGCTGCAGATCTTCCAAAACAGTTTTAATTAGCAGCATTGGCTATTAGAATGAGAGTCCTGTGGCTTCCCTGTCATACGCATCCCCTTAAAACTGAACAGAAACCTTACTCTTTGCCAGGCCACGCGTCTCTATTTTTTTGGGAATTCCAGCAAGCAAATGTCCGTGTGCTTTAGAAGCTCAGAGGTTGAATTCCTGTTTGCAGGAGGGGCAGACAGGGAAGGGCGAGAAAGGGAATGTCGTTTACTGCTGAGCCTTGGGAAAACAGGGCAGTCCTTGGGGCATCAGCACTGACAGCACACGGGAGCTCACAAATACCGTCAGTGACTTGGGTTTTGAGGACAAAGCACACCGAGGTGCTCAGGCTGCTGGCACGGGCGTTTCAGGATTCTGCTCTGGATTTCTGTGCTTGGAGGAGGAGGAGGAGGATGGACCTGAGATGCCATCTCAGCGTGTCCTGTGGCTGGAGCACTGATCCCTCCTCTCGGCGCGTCCTGTGCTTGGAGCGCTCACACCGCTGTTTTTGCTGGGAGCATTGTCTGAAGATGTAAGCAAGCATTCCCCCAGCTGTTCCCTTTTCCACAGAGCTGCTCTGGCTCGTGGGCTAATTGGTACCCCTGAGGTTCAGAGCAGAGGCAGGCACGGCGCGGGGGGCAGCTCGGTAAAGGCACTGGCTTGAGTCTCTATTATTTTCACGCATATGATAAGAATGTGATTCCTTTGAGACCTCAGCCTATCTGTCAAACCTGAGATCAGCCAACAGGTTCAAAAGTTATTTGGGGAAGCAGTGAGTGACAGAACAATTGCACATCTCTTGTTTTTTTCCTGAGAAACCAGGCTAGAAAAGCGCAGGAAACATAAAGAGTATTTTTTGTGCTTTATGCGGTGTGTGTAGCATGCAGAATGGTCTGTTGTTATGCTTCCACTGATCTTTTTTTGACATAAGCAATGCAGTCATTCTGTCTTTGCATCAAATAAGTCTTTGTACTACTTGTCACCAGCTCACAGTGTCTGTGTCTGTGTGTAAACTCGGTGTTTGCTACATCCCCCTGTCACAACTGTGCTGCTGCCTGCAGCTGGGTGGTTCTGCTCCGCTCTGGGTGCTTTGCAGCGACGCTCTGGCAGTGGCGTTTACTCTGGAGACCAAGAAAATCCTAGAAAATCTGAAGTTTGAGGTTGAAAATAACATGAAAAGAGAGGACGTGAGCACTGGACTTGGTCGCAGGTGCTTGGTGTCTCTGCCTGTCCTTCCCTTGGAGGAGGTCAAGGAAAGAAGCCACAACTGAGAGAGAAGAGGTTGGATGAAGTTCATCTCTGCCCTGCCAACACTGTACGTTTGTGGTGCTTGGGAGACCGACGGGAAAATGAGGAATTAGGAAATGAGGCCATTAAAAAAATCCTGCTACAAGTAAGCCTGAAATTAATGTGGTCAGAAGGAAGGAATGGAAATGATTCCTGCAGTTTGCAACTGGGAGATGGGATCTGCAGCCAGGACAGCAAGACATCCACGGGTAATTCACACGTCTGGGGAAAAGTCACAGTTCTTGGGCTGAATACAAGTTAGATTTATCCTTTTTTTTTTTTTTTTAATCAACGGAAATTCTGTGTAGGTATTTATTCCCTTTTCTGGGCGTATTGATAAAGAACATTGCTTAAGGAAGCTTTCAAATTATGAACATCTTTGGTCTTGTCTTTGAGCCAAGTGAGCAGTATTTGGTGAGCTGTCTTTGGGCATTACACTAAGTGCTTTTCTACTGCAATTCTAATGGAGTGTAGGGCTGAATTTGATAGTGTTACCTATTAGTGATTAAAAAGTGAAAGGCTTTCAGTGTGTCTGTACAGCAGAGTTGGCTTTGATTGATAAATTAGGCATTATGCATTTCATAATTTTTTAATTCTGTCTTGAAGTAATGAAATTCCCTCTTAAAATTCCTCTTTCCCCAACATTTTAGAAACATTTTGGAGGTATGAATGGGGAAGGAAAAGAAAGAGCAGAGACAACAGTTTTGTTCATAAACACTTAAATATTTAAATTGTGCATTAGTCAGTGGTACAGGCTGATCTCTGCTGGAGAAAGGTGCTTTTAAATTACCAAAATATTAACGCTGTAATTATTGAGCATGGATAATAGTTATGAATTATGAATCAGTCGGGTTAGCAAAGTCACAGCTGCCTAACAGAGAAAGGTATGATGGGAGTGTGCAGGAAGATGATTGAGGATTCCCTCGTAGTGTTTCCATATGTTCTCCTCAGCAAAGGGGGCTCCTGCTCCCCTGCTGATCCCAGAGAGCTGTGAAAGCCCCCCGAGGGCTGGAGCAGCACCTGCTCTGCAGCAGGGCAGTCTCTGTTCCACCACAGCTTTTTGGTGTCCAGCCCTGCTGGGAGTCCCTCGGTGCTGAGCTCTCTCTCACACTGTCACCAGTTGTCACCACTGGAAAGTCCTGGCGTGCTCCAAGGCCCAGCACCTGCACCGGGAATCACTGGCACTTGCAAACCTTGTTTTCCCTGTGGAGGGTGGGAGCAATGCTGGAGGGTGAAGGACCAGGGCTCTGGCTTTGCTGGAGACCCAAATGTCTCACCTTGAGAAAACTCCCCATCACCACCTCTGAGTCCCCTCACTGTAAATGAAGATAAAGTCACGTCATACCTCTGCAATGTGTTTTGACATCCATGAAGGGAAAGTGCAACCTTGCAGCACTCAGAGAACTACCCAGTGACTCCACCAGGAGCTCCAGCAGCACTCCCTGTTAGCATATATTTCCTTTTCTCTGTGGCTGGGGGTTTCTGTGGCAAGAGGTCCTGCCCTATTCCTCTCCAGCTCTTGAGGTTAACCCACAGCTGCTCCTCTATCAGTTTTCCACTTTGTATCTACCCAGCTTCTTGCCTCTTCTTCAGCCGCATCTATTTTCTCCAGACAAAACCAGTTTTGTTTTTACATCATTTTTTAGAAGAGGGCTGTAATATATTTCAAGTGTTTGCCACAAACTTTGAGATTCAGTGACCTTTGTTAATCAGGAAAGGGGTTTTTTTTGAGATCTACAGGAAGAATTAATCATATGTAAACTGTTTGCTTTAAAAAGTCTCCTAGTGAATGTGGGATTTCCCAGGTAGCCGTCGAAAGGTCAGAGGCTGGAGGCAGAAGCTGGGAGCAGCTGGAGAGCACTGAACCCTCTCAGAGCAGGTTCAGAAGTAGGGAGGGACCTGTGGTAACACATGGCATTGGGGAGAACCCATTGTGTAGGAGAGGCTGGCCTCAGGCCAGAAATTTGGAGTACCTAAGGAAACAACACACAGAGTAGCACTGTGCTGTTGTGCCACGCTCACATTTGCTTGCAATGTTCTCCTATTTAAAAACCAGGTTTTTGTGCTTTCAACAAAATGTTCCTTGGCCCTACAAGACTGGAAACCATATGTGGCTGAAAGAAACCATGAGAGTTTTGGATAAGTTTGCAGTAAGACAGCTGCTGTTGTCACAGCTGGCGGTACAGTCCCTTCTCCCAGGCACAGAGGGGACCAGAATCTCTGAAGGAGAAATTTGCCTCGGGGACCCTGGCACTGTCAGCTCTTGGTGTGGCAGTTCTGGTCAGTGGTGGCAGGTGGCTCCAGAGCTGCCCAAAGAACGAGAAGGCTTTTCCCCAGAGGTGGGTTTTGTGTCCTGGATAAAGATGTTTGATGAAGTTTAGCTGGAGGGATTGCACAGTATAAAAACCCCCTCTCTCCTCCAGACTCTGTGGCAGTGATTATGGGACCTTCTAGCTCTGGGTTAGACCCACAGAGGAAAAAGAGTTCGTGGAGAAAAGGGCAGTTGTCAAAAGAGAGGGACAGTCAGTGCCATCGATACCCTACAGGCTGCAGTGTCTTGGTGACAGGGTCCTTGCAAAGGAAGGGCTTTCTCTGAATTTCAGAGAACTCTGCCAAACCCTTTAACATGGTTTTAATGCAGTTTGCTGTACCCAGTGGTGGGCTGTACCTGTGATGCCTTGGCGTGCCGTGTCTCCGTGAAGCTGATTTTGGGAGAGATCTCACAAATGAGGTGCAGTGCAGTGAGCCTTTGGTTTCCTGTGTGCTGCTCAGGGGTTCACCACGCTTTGCTCCTGCAGATGATGCAGTGGAGCCTGTTCTCACACCTGCCTTCAGATTTTTGTCAAGTCCTGGGGAATAATTGCGTTTGGTGTTACAGGGAAGCACATTTGGAGGGTTTCACTCACAGAAGCACACTGTGTGACAGAAAGAGGAGTTTTCTTTGCCTGTGCAGGGGAAGGACACCTTCAGCACTGGTTTGAGGGAGGGAGATGCCACCCCACCAGCCACCCATTTGCAGTGTGTGCTCTTCCCTAGGGATGGATTCAGGGCCTGGTTCTGGCCAGTGTTCAGAGGGACCTTGCTCCAGGATGGCTCAGAGCCCAGGGGCTTCTCCAGGCTCATCCTGCAGCAGTGGAGCGTGGGCATTGCTTTTTCTCCCAATGATTAAAGAACAGAGCTTTCCCTTTGAAGGGTTAATTCCCCAAAAACATTAATGGAAAAGTTATGCGCTGGAAACATTTCCATCCGATCCAGAACACACAAAGTCTGGATATGAATGATTTAAAGACTCTGGGAAAGCATAAAAGATGTTGAGGTGAATTTACTACTTTGTTCAGCACATAGATCGTGTGAGGGGTCTTCAGTATGAATTAAACAAAGGTTCCAGTCATGAGATACTGCAGTTTAATTCAGACATTAGTACAGCCAGGGAGAAGACAGTAAAGTATTGCACAACCACATAGGATTTCCATACTGGATCTATATGGACAGTGCTGTCTCTGTCAGGAGAAATAATGGGATAGGGGATAACAGACAGCTGTGGAAGGATTTACCTGGAGCAGTTCTATCTGCTAATAGCTGGCTCATATCCCAGTCCTAACTGTGAGAGTTCATTGTTACAATGTCCTGTTGATGTTCTCCTGACCTTCATCAGCCTCTAGGCATTAATGAATCACTCACATCTGGCCCTTGTTCATGTCAACCAGCAGCAAGTTCTGCAGGACAATGTGTTTAAAAACATACAGAATGGTTTTTGAAGGCAATCTGAAATGTGATGTTGTCAGTCATCTGTTGCCTCACTCTTGTACTGAGGAGGTGGCACACTACAGAGCCCACGTTATCCTCATCAAATCACTCGTTACTCAAGTGTACCAATCCCCCACCACTTTTTATTCATCCCTTCTCCAAACTGAAGATGGTACCAGATTTTCTTGCCTCTGAAAATATTTGCACATGGTACCCAGGCTTTTTAACTGTTTTTTTCCCTTTTCCCTTTTTAAGGTCGTGTGTGCCAGTTTCAGTCAAGGTCTGATAAACTTCCCGGCTTGGTATTTTAAGTGTCATTTCTTGTTCTAGTCTCTCTAGATCTTTGCTTTGACTTTTGACTGCTTCTGTTTACAGACCTGTGGCTTTTCTGGAGCTTTTATTTCTCCTAGAAAACATGGGGGAAATTGAGGTGGCTGAGAGAGAGCGCTGTGCCTGTGCAATGTGTGTGCTGGAAGATTTGCTTCAGCATTCTGGAGGCTTTCTTCCCCCTTGATTTCTTTTTCCAGTTTAAGCATTTCCAGCAATGGCTCTGAAGTAATCCCAGCGCTCTGTCTCTTCCCATTTTTCGGCCGAGGAAGCTTTGCAGTGTGTGTTGCAGAGGCCATCAACCCGGGGTCTATTGCACATCAGCTCCGCCGGGTGTTTGCCGCTCTCTTTAGAAACAGCATTCCCGGAGCCGTGCCGTGAGGAGAACAGATGGGCCAGGGAAGTACCTTGCTCTCGGTGGGTCTGGAGAATGAACTCATTATCCAGCCAGTGGTCTGTCACACCAGCCTCATTTACCAGCGGCTGGTGCAAAAAACAAGGCCTGGAAAGCAGAGCCTGGCAGGGCGTGAGCGCGGCCGTGCCAACCGCGGCGGTGCCGCTCCGCGAGCAGCTTGTTGGGGATGAGGGATAGGGAGGGAACCTGGAAAGGCAGGGAGTTACAAACAGGCATCAAAAATCCTCGTAGAAACGACAGCAAGTGCGGCTTTTGGGAATTAAAAATGTCATGTGGAGAGGAGCCATGTTTCAAGGCTGGCTCTGTAATGAAGGTTCCCTTTCCTTAGGTGGTACCTTCTTCAAGTATTTCCCCAAAAACCCATAAAGTATTAACAAAATATGTTTTTAAAGCATGATATTCAAACCTAAAAAAGACTCAAACGTTCCAGGTTATGCTAGATCAGAGAGGTAACTGGACATCTTTCCATCTTTCTCCTCTTCAAATGCCAACTGGGAAACACCTCCGTGCCCCACGTGGCTCAGCTTCCCACGCTGACATCCAGGGAGCATCCATGGGGCTGCTGAGCTCAAACCACCTGAGACACGTGTAACATCTTCCTCCTTGTTCCTTGCCTGCCCATCAGCAGGGAGCACACTTTGCCAAAAGCAGAGTGAGGATTTGAAAAGCTGGAAGAGGTAAAACTCTGGGATTTGGCCAAAGGAACTGTCTGCAAGTCTTGGGGTTTGGCTTAGCCTTGTGGTGAAAAGTTGAGGATTGCAGGAGTCCTCTGGAGCTCCTGCTGTGGTTGCTGTTAAAGGTAGGGAAATTTTTGGCACTGGTTACTCAGAGGAATATAAAAGATGTCAGAGCTGGCAGCATAGGAAAAGGAAAGTGCAGCGTGGGAAAGCTTTTGTTTATTTGTAGTAAAATCCATGATGAGTATGGGGGAAATTTTTGTCTCTGGGTTACTTTGTGGGTTTGTGAGTGTGTGATTTGATAGCATGTTAACAGTATTAAGCTCCCTGCTTCAATATTATTTTTAGGAAATCTGTCTGGAAATTATTTGACTGCCTGTATAATCCCAAACTTTATAATCCCAAGATTTATACAGGCAGAGCACACAGTATGCACTGCTGTCATGTGGAGTGGGGTCCTGCACCCGCATGGGAGATCTCATCAAGCAAACCTGATCGACCCCACTAACATCTCCTGTGCTGGGAGAAGAGGGACGACATCCCCACCTTTGAATTAGGCAGAAATTTGTATTTTTAAAATGCATAAAGGCACCAAAAATACGTCCCTATAGGCTGGGGTGTTTTTTCCCAACCACCTGACCCAGCTGGCAGGGCCGTGGTGCGTGACCTTCGCAGGAGGTGAAGGGCTGCAGGCAGCCCGAGGTCGGCCGGGACGGCGCGTCCCGAGCCCGCACGCCGTGTGCAGATGATCCTCTGGAGCTCCTGGCAGCCCCTCCCTCCCAGCGCCCCTTCCCACCTGTTGGCACTCACAGATCCTGCCGAAGAACGGCCGAGCTGCCGGAGAGAGCAGGACAAAAACACGCAGCAGCACTTCTGGCTGTGGGGCAAGGCAGGCTGTGTGCAGAGCACAGCAAGGAAGCCAACACTTGGGGCTGGCTCCAGAGCAGGAGCTGTCTATCCAGAATCCATCCTGGTAATTCACCAGATTGCAGCATGTAGCGAATTACAGAGGATTTTTTTTTTTTAATGAAAGGGAGCCTCTGTCCTGAGAAAAATTAGTTGATGCTGAATTGGATTTGGTTCTCCTCCTGCCTGCTTGGCTTTTCACAGAGGAAAAAAAAAAGCGCAGAGAAGAACAAACTGACTCTGGAAATCACCTCTTACAAACCTGGCTCCAATCCTGCCAGCCCTTCCTATAGGAATGAGCCTCCCACCCACATGGAGCAGTGGAAGTGAACAAGCCCCTTTGCAGAGGCAGCTGCAGGGTTTTATCAGAGCAGTTTCAGAGGGGTTTTCAGCAGACGGCACTCGTGCAGTGTGCCAAGGGGACTTCTCCCTCCTGCCTGGCTGGGACCAGACTTTTACCCTCTTCACCCCATCTGCCACCCTCACAGCAGGAGCAGGACTGCTGCCCGACCCCTTCCCGCGTCAGCAGAGGCCGGGGTGGCTTCAGCCCTTTATCCAAAGCTGGAAATAAACCCAGAAAAAGCTCAGACCTCAGTGTGATTCACATCATTCCATTCTGCAGGTGAGAGAAGTGTCCAGAAGTGAAATATAAAGCTGTGGGAACATCACTCAGCACATCAGGCTTCACTGCTTCCCTTAATGGTCTGTAGGGAATCTGCCAGGCTGGGCAGTGAGCTGGCACAGGTTGGCCCAGCATTCTTAAACTCACACAGACCACACTGACTCCCAGAAGAAGGGAAACATACTTATTTTTGTCTAATAAATCATACCTTGCAGTTATAAAATGGAGCACTGACTCCAGCTGACGTTTGAGCTGGTTTGGTTGGAGAGCAGGAGAGCAGTCCAGCAGGGAGTTTGTAAGCTGCTGCACCATGTGGACTGTCAGCTGTTTAAGGAATAGCACTGTATCATGCAAAATATTTTGCAGGCAGGCACTTTGCAAACCCTGGAAAGCGTTTTACAGATTCTTCTGCAGAGGAAGTTGCCAGTCAGTAGCATGGTTTATTTATTTTGTTTGGTTTTCTTGGGTTATTAAACATGTTTTATTTATAGAGTGTGCTTTCTAGAGAACCGTCTGCATACGTGTTCTTAAATAAAGCATGTGGGACTGGGAGGGTGCTGGGTTGTTGTTTGTGTGTGTTGGGCCCTGCTGGTACCAACGGGAGCTCCGTGGGCTCTGCAGGAACTCTGGATTTGTGCATGGAAGTGCTCAGTGAACTGGAGAGAAGTGTTGATGTCCCTGAGTTGGTGGGGAGCTTCCGTGTGGCTCCCTGTGAGCCCCATCCATGGCTCATCCCTGCTCCACCAGACAGCTCCTCACCTGCTGGAGCCCTTTCCCAGGCCATTTCAGTGGTGAATCCAGAAGGACTAGCTTCAGCCATAATCCCCTTAAAGCATAAGCATGGCAGGATCTCGCTGGTAACCTTGTGTCATAAAAAAGTGTGAATTTGTGTGTGTGTGAATGTTTGCACCATCTGTTCCCTTTCCTGCAGCGCAGAGTGAGATTTCTGTCTCCTTTGCTCAGTTCCAAACAGGTAGGTGTGATGCTGATGTCCCCCACGACACAGTGCAGATTGCACAGGTTTTTTTCCACTAGAACATACCAATACATGGGCACAGGTGTCTCAGTGCAGTGCACGCAGAAATCTACTCTGATAATAAACACCCTCCTGCCTTTATCTCCTCTTGTCATCCTCTTAATTAAATTGACATTCCTAAGATGTATTCCATTTAGGATTTGGGTTTTCTCCTGTAGGGAAACCCAAGTAGAAGGAATTAAGTGCATGATGGTGTGGCCAGCTGGCAGAGCTGTACAGAAATACAATTTCTGCATTTATAGGTAGGTCTTGTCTAGCAAACTGCAGAGCAGCCAGTGGGCAAGGAAACCATGCTTATAAAGAGCAATTTCCTCTGATTATTAATGCCCTGAAAGCTGAAATCAAATATTGCTAATCTGTCACTTACAGTGCTTTGACACCAAGCTATTGCAAAGAAAGAAGCGTACTTTAAGTTATACTTCAATGGATTTTGAGAAAACTGAGATTATCATCTGGAACAAAAGTCTTCAGCCGGTGTCACAGAATAAATTTAAAACCCTCCCACTCTCCTTCTAAACCCTTGGCCTTGTGGGACTGCTTGTCTCCACACACCAGCTGCTTTCTCTGGAGCAGGCTGTCTGCAGAAACCTTCCCCAAAGGTTTGGGTGTGGTTTGGGGCATCAGGAGCCATCTGCAGCACGACACACGTTTGGCTTCTTCTGCAAACAGCTTCTGGGGCAGAGGGTTTCATCTGCTTGGCAGTCTGTGGCATTCCAGGCAGGGAAGGCTCACGCCTGGGCTGTGCTCCTTGAAAAAATGCAGCAGAATGCTGTCTTGATTGCCCACAGAGGGAGGCAAGAATGTGCTTCCAAGGATACTCGGATCTTTGGGAAAGCCACCGTTTCCAGGTAATTCTGGTGTGCCACACTGTAGTGTTGGAGGTTGCTGTTCCTCTTGGCTAAATTGGGAAGTCCTTAAGGACTCCTGAATTCCGTGGTCTGACGCTTTGGCTGGGATTTCAAATTTCGCGTCTTCCAATTGCATCATTCCCTCAGTCACTGCAGCTCCAAATAGAAGACCACGGGCTGTTTTAAGCAATCATTGATCCACTCAGGATGCAAATGACATCCTAAAAGTATGTGTATAACGGGGGACAAAACTTACATGGATAGATGGAAACCCTTCAAATGCCAAAATTTTGTAGCTGGAGCTGTTGTAATTTATTAAAATGAGCTGTAGATTTTCTGTGGTAGCTTAATATTCACAGTTTTCACATTTCAAATAATTTAAATCAAATAATTTAATTTAAATTATTTTAATTAATAAATTTAATTAATTTTTAGGTTTATAATTTGTTCCACAAGTAATGCAGTTTGCTGAGATTACACACATTTTCTGCAGTTTTGATTTTACTACTGTATTCATTTAGCTCAGCAAATTTATAAAACTAATTAAAACAGAAGTGCTTTTTTGATTCAAATAATGAGTGGAAAACAAGGATTTATTGTAAAAACGATACTTGCAGAGAGATTAAGACCAAATGCAACTCTATGGGTTATTTTATAACTTTTTTTTTTTAACTAAAAGCAATAACTTTTATAGCAGGTTCTTGGCATGGTTGTATTGTTTTCATGTTTTGAGATGCCAAGAGAGTGGGAGATTAGGATCCGATTCAGCAACGTACTCAAACATGTCTAACTTTTAGCCGTGGAATTAGTCCTCATTGAATTCCTTGGATTTCTTGTTTTGGACCCAGTGGCTTTTGCAGCCACTGTAGTTACTGAGGTTGTGCTGGTCCCCAGTTCCTGCTAAGTCTTGTGTCACCCGGGCAGCGAAGAGAATCTGCCATTCCCAGGCCACCAGCATCCCGAGGCAGCGCCTCCATGCCGGGATTTTCCCTCGTCTTTGGAGTCCTCCCATCCCAGCGACAGCTGAGCTTCGTTAGGATCCGGAGAGCAAGGAGCGTGCGGGGTTGTTGGAGCTCGTTTGATGACACGCCATCGCAGGCTTGAACAGCAATTACCACGTTTCAAGTGACAAATCTGGAGGGGAAAAAAGGATGATCATTTAATAAATTTCTTATGAAGGCAAATGACTCATACATAAATCAAACTGCTTCATTAAAGGGGGAAGTCAGCTGAACGCAGAGGTGACAAAGGTTAACTCCACAGTCGTGACACCGACTCTCGTGTCACTTCTCCTGAGCTCTCGCCGTGAGTCGCTCTTGCAGCAGCACCTGTCACCACCCCCAGCTCCTCTGCCAGCCATGGCATTTCTCGTGTCACCTTCTGCAGCATCAAAAGCAGGCTAAATGCTAGGAGAAATTCATAATCCTGCTTTTGACAGAGGTGAATTAGAGACTTCTGCTCTTTTTCCCTGTGCACATCCCGGTTCTGCTGTTTCCCAGTCCTGGCAACACGCCTACCGCAGCTGATGGCCTTGCAGTGCTCTGAGCCTGTGCCTTTGTCTGGACTCCTATTCCATGCCATCCCTGTGTTTTCTCCTAGTTCTCCAAGACTAATCCTTGCCCACCCTTCTCAGGGGACAGCCATGGCTGCTGCCGAGCTGCCCACAGGAAAGGTGTTTTCAGGACCCACATCTGGGCACCCTGCACAGTACAGGGAGTTTGTCTGACACTATTTTGGCTGTTCCAAAGGCAATACTTTGGATTTTGGCTGATTTCACAAACCTCTGTGTTGTGAATACAGAGAGAGAAGATGTGAGGTGCTCTCAGGGTTGGTTGAGCCACCTCAGTTGTTGTCGCCTTGTTTGCAAATGCTGTGGTATTGTTTCATGCTCTGTGTTCTGTGCTTTGGGAGTTTGAGAACAATTATGGCAATGACAGGGCGTATCAGCTGCTGTGACAACAGAAAAAAGCACAGAAATGTTTTGACCACACGAACACAAAATGGGATAATTTTTCAGTGCCTTTGGAGCTTTTAGAATTGATGAAGATGTGGCGACAAAGAATTTACACATCCTTCTGACCCCATATGGTTCTTCCCTCTGCGATTCTCTGCTCATGTGTGCAGCGCTCCTCTCTCTTAATTCACTTACACCTTGAGCAGAAGCAGGGCAGGCAGAGAAAGGCAGCACGAACACCAACCCACCATATGTTGTTTCTAATGATTGAGAATAGTGGGTGTGTGCACCGCTCTCCCAACATATTCCGTAGGCCAGGGGCCCGTGGCACTGCAGCTGTTGTGTTTTTATTTCCCCCAGTCTTCTCCCCTCCGCTGCTGAAATCCGCAGCCGGGAAGTCGAGGATGCTGTTGCTGTGATACGCCTTTGGAAGGCATCTCCTCTGCCAGGGTGCAATTGCTGCCACTTACTCCCCTCCGAGTTACACAGCCCAGAGCCACTGCCAAGTGGCAGGGAACATGGGTACGATTGGGGAATTGCATATTTTTTCCCCCAGACCTCCAGCACTGAATACTTTTGTTCTCGTTCCTGTGGCAGAATCCACCGGGTTTTCCAGAGTTGGGTTGGTCTCAGCGCACGGCTGCGTTTGCACGTGGATGTCTTGCAAGTGCCTGAGATCAGGCATGGGAAGAGACAGCAGAATGGTGTCATTGCACTATTAGTTCATATTTTTACAAAACGACAGGGATTCAGAGTGTAATGTCTCATTCAAGCAGGCAGGAACATTGAAATATATTTTATTTGAAGCCCAAGAGACACACACTAGCTTTTATAGTGACAGTAGAAATCTGCTTGTATTCCAAACTCTTCAGGAGAAACATTGATAGCTTTATTCAGAATAATGACACTCAGAATTGCTGAATCATGTTCCCAGAGCATCTGTCTTGGAGGAAAGTCAGCACTGCCATCCCAGTCCTATTTCCAAGACCTAAATAATGTCTGGGGCAAATGTGTCCTCTGGTCTGTACCACAGGGAGGGGAAATGCATCAGGACGGTCCCAGCTCTGCCATGGCCTCGCTTTCCCCCCATTTTTAGTGGAAGGCTCATTACCCTTCTAGTGGAAATTCCCCTGCCCATGGCAGGGGGATCGGAACTAGATGGTCTTTAAGGTCCCCTCCAACCCAACCCACTTTAGATCGTGATTTTTGGGGAGGGTTGTCGTCACAAATAAGTCACTACATTTTTAGCATTAGGCTGCCAGGGATGCTTAATAACAAGCAATAAGGAGAGCTGGCCATTAAATACTTTATTAATCTGACAGACAGTGTTTATTTGTTATATTTTTTGATACAGCAGCGAATTATCTGGCAGTAGTAAAGCCCTGGGCGTAGGTGACCTTGTGGTGGATCTTGGCCATTTTATTTTCCTCAGTGCTACAGGGAGGCTTGTTTCATTTTTATAGAAGAACTCTGAGGTCTCTGCATGAACTCCATAAAAAGTAGTAGATTCTGCTGTTACATTATATATAAGACCCGCTATGCGTTAAAATAAAGTGGGAGTCTGCATTTAACTGGCACAAGGCAGAAATTAACCTCATATTCTGAAAGAGGCACTGATGCCATGTAGAAAATAGTCTATTTGGAGATCATTCTGCTGACATTTTTCTCTGCTGTATCCTTTTTTGGGGGGGAAGGAAAACAAGCTCTCGGTGGCTGAGGAGTTCATTTCCTCCCGCTGTTTCTTTTTTCATTGAAGTCATCATAATCCGCCATTTGTGACATCAGAGTTACTGGCTAGCGAGATAATTATGATTTCACAAACCGAAGATTATGACCTTCAAATGAGGAAGGCACAGCGGGGAGGACAGATTCCTAAGCAACAGCCATCAGATATTTGTGAAATATTTGCGAAAATGTCCTTGCAGTTTAAAAAAATTGAGGGAGAGAGGGCAGGAGGGAAACATCCAAAAAATATTATCAGCAGAATGAGTTGCCAGCCAGCATTTTTTTCCCCAAGTTTTCCATTTGGTGCCCATGATTCTCTAACCTGTCTCATTTAGCCTTAATGAACACGAGACATTTTTTTAGCATGCCATATGTGCTGTGGTCCTTAGGAAAAAAAAAATGCATCCAAATAACTTATTTTTTATGTTCTGACTCTACCCAATCATAATTTACATTTTGCACAGTTTGATGCCCATCTGCAATGTCTTTACTATCAGAAAAGGTAATAAGAAAGGGAGAAAAAAAGCCACAGGAACATGTTGAACGACTGACACATGAAAACCTGGTTGGAAGAAAATAATTTTTGTCCCTGTGTCAATAAGCAACTTGGAAAATGAATTGGAATTCTGGCTCCACTGGTGGGGTCAGCTCCTGTGTCAGGAGTGGCTTGAGAAGAGCAGCTGTTGGTGTGACTCTGGGAGTCTCTTGCTCTGTCAGGGGGTGGTGAGTGGTCCCCCCAGGGATGGGGAGGATGAGGAGCAGCCATGGGTCCTGAAAATGAGCCCTGAGTTGTGCCTCAGCTGGATCCTTACTTGTCATTATGGGACAAGCTATTCAATGACCACAAACTCTCCCTGTCCAAAGCTCCTTGCAAATATTCCATCCCGAAAAGGTGAAAAGCCTTTGGAATGACATCGATTCCTCTCCTGTCTTCCCTGTCCTTAAAAACATGTCATTTTAACCTTAAAATCATGTATTTTAACCTTGGAGCTTGGCAGGAGGAGAAGGAAAGGAAGGAGTCACCAAAGGGAGGTCCCCAACAGCTCCAGTGGCCCATTTTCTCTGTGTGGCGTTGGGCCTGGTGGGGTCTGAGGCAGTTCCAGGAAGGTGCTGATGGATTGAGCATCTCTGCATCCTCACGTTCTGCTGAGCACGACGTGGGGCCTCGTGCTCAACCACTGCAGCAAATGATCACAATCAATTACAGTTAGAGAACAATCAGCATTTTCCAAACAAACCTCCAACCGTGGCAATCCAAATTAGTCACATTAAGCCATCGGAGGGACGTGATATGTCCAGGTCTGGCCTCTCTGCAGCCCCAGCCTGGCTTCCCTGAGACCCCACACAGGGCAGGGTGTTGGGCACAGGAGCAGGGCTCTGGTAGAATCCCAGTTCCCATTTCTCTTCCTAATTACTTCTAAGCTCCGTTTGTTCCTTTAGTAGCCTGAGTCAGAAAATGTCTAAAATGCCTTGTATCCCTTGCCTGGAATGGTACTGGATCAGGAATGTTTCATTTTGATAACAGGAGCTGACAGGAACTATTCCAGCCCAACGAGACCTTCAGTTACTACATCTGGGACTGTACAAAGCCAGAATTTAAAATTGGTTGCTGTATCAGAGTGGTGCTTTTAACATTTTCCAGCCTTTGTGCCAAGCTGCCAAGAGTTTATGCCTTACAGGTTCCTTAAATTCAGCAGGTGGATTAGGTGACCAATAAAAGCAGCATTTCTTACTTACGGGACACATAGGAGAGAAATTCCTGGCATTAACATTAACTCCCAGTGCTCCATTGGGATGTGAGGAGCAACGGGAGGCAGGGGACTGTACTGGAGGAGCCCCTGAGGGCCACGTGGTGGGTGATGCACGTGGAATCACAGGCTGGGTTGTCTTGGCAGGAACCTTTAAAGGCCACCCAGTCCAACCTCCTGCAACAAGCAGGGACATTTTCAACCGGATCAGGTCATCCAGAGCCTCATCCAGGCCTTGAATGTTTCCAGGGATGGGGCTTCCACCTCTCTGGGCAGCCTGTGCCGGTGTCACCAAAACTTGCTTACATATAAATTGACCTGAGTGAGGCTTTTTGGCAAGGTTTCTTGCCACTGGGGATAAAAGTCAGGAATTCTCCGTGGGTCAAAACCTCTTCCATGCAGCCAAAGTCCTGTCTGACTCTGTAAAATAGGGATGTGATATTTTTATGTAGTTCTGAGGTTTAAGAATACTTCCAGTGTAGGTGATGTACTGGGAATATCCGAGAGCAATCACAGCTAATGTAACTTTAACTTGGAATGCTGGAGCCTGGAATACCCCAACTATTGTCATGAGGGCTGCCTTGCAAAGCAGAGAAAGCAAGCTGTCTCCATGTGGCCAATTTACAGTCAGAAGTACAAATCCAATCCAAATCCTTCTGTCCCAGCTGAATCCGCAGCAAACTGCTTGTGATCAAGATACAGCCTAAATAACTATTTGTATAAAATATTTAGTGACTAATTTCTCATTACAGATGCTTGGGGAAACGCTGTAAACTGCTTGCAGACAATTGAAAAATTAAAAAAAAAAGGGGGGGGGGAGTTATTGAATTTGTTATTCAGTGCACATGATTCAACCAGCTTTAGGAACTGCAGAGTTAAACCATGAGACAGGGCCCTGCAGAGCATCTGGAGTGGCTTTACCCATTGGTAGAGAGCAAAGGAGCAGCAGTACCACGCCAGGTACCACAGGAACAAGTGGATACATCAAAACAGAATTAATTTCAAGTTATCGCTTGGAAATATTGTGGTTTAAGCGAGGACTGGGTGCAGGACTGACCCACAGACCACCCTGGGCCTCCATCCTATGGATGGCACTGCTCAGAGCAATAGAGGATAATTTTTTTTCCTAGTTAATAAACAAAAAGCTCAGTTTACCTTTTCAATCTCACTTCTGCTAAACACAAATCCGTGGCAGTGAACTGAAAAAACAACAGAATAAATAATACAGACAAATACACGGAGGAGTTCAATTATCATTTTCCCCCATTGAAACTGCCTTTTAACAACTACATCTTCTGAGTGACAGCTTATTAATACTAATTACATTAGATATATGCAACATAACTAGTGCACTGGTACTTTCAATTATCTTCCCTTGTCTTCATTCCTTCCCCTGCGCTCCCGTCCTCCCTTTTCATGCCCCATAACCACCGCCTGGAGCTGCAGCTCAGAGCCAAAGGACCTGGCTGTCCAGGAGCAAAAGCCTTTCACTCCTTACGCGGGTAGGAAAGGCCACAAATTCATGTGTGTGGTTGTTTGTGAGGCGGTGTGGGTGCTCACCGAGGGGAACTTCCAGCCCTGGCAGCGGTGGAAAACGCTTTGGGTGTTGGGGGCAGTTCCCTGTGAAAGCCCTGCCAATTTCCTGTGAAGTTCCTGTGAAGTTTTAGCAGTTGGACTCAATGATTTTGGAGGTCAGACTCAATGACCCTGGAGGTATTTTCCAACTGTAGTGATACTGTGATTCTATTCTATGATTCCAAGTTCCTTAGGCGGTCTTATGAAGTTCCTATGAATTTCCTGTGGAGGTCCCACACAGTTTCAGGCTCACACTGCCTCCAGCGCTGGTTTATCCGTAATTTTCACAGCTTTTCCAGAGTGTAACCCCAGGGCTGATCCTGGGGAATCCTGGCTTGGCCTGGGCTGGCACTGTCTCTGCTGGACACGGGGGAAGGTTCTGGCAGCCTCTCACAGAAGCCCCCCGTCCATCCTCCCAGCACCAAAACCTCAGCACCCAAGGCCAGCACGACCTGCAGCAGCCGTTTGGGAGCGCTGAGGTTGGAGCAGCACTGACTGACCCAGGTCCCTCCTCAGACCAAGGGCCCCTGCATTGCCTCAGCTTTGTTTTAATCCCTACTTAATGAACTCTCAATTGCGTATGCAAATCGAAGCAGTGGAGACGCTTAAAGGTTATTTATAATTCCTGGAAACGCTATGAAATCAATCATTCCAGCTTTTAGAGCTTTTACAGTGTCATTTAGATCTCTAACTTTTTACATTATATTGCTATAACAGTTTATGTAAGAAGACAAATATGTTTTGATTTTATTTTTTATTTAAGCTTGCTGATTGCTAAAACATCTATGACAGTTGACATGGAAATCAGGGAGGTTTTGATTAGGCTTTTCTGATATGTAAATAAGTGTAAATGAGTTTTATGTGTATTTTAAAATTTTTTTAAAGTTCTATTTAAAGAGCAGGCAAGATTATCCCACATCAATTAAAGTAAGAGCCTGAGAGGAATGTTCATGTGAGTAACAAGTATTTAAAGGAACTCTAAGAGTAAACATTGACTACTCTGAGTAGAAAGTTAGAGGAGAGACCCTTTAGTATTCACCAAGTATTTACACTGGGTTCTTGCAGTCAGTGTACCTTGGCTATAATAATTCAAAATTGCAAAAGTTGGGCAGGAACCATATTCAGACAATAAAAAACTCAATAAAATCAGATTACTGCCATGAACTTAGGAAGTGATTTCCTGTATGAGCTCCTGCTCCTTGCAAGTTTTGTGCCTGCTGCCTTTGAGATGTCCTGAATGGTGCTGGAAGGCAACAAAGGGATAAACAGGATCACCATATCCCTTGAGATGTATTTCAGTAGTATTTTTCTGTGGGGTACATGAGTAATTTTTTTACCTGGTGCCCCTAAGAAAGCACTGCTGGGGCCATGGGGAGCTCGAGAGGGTGCAGGGGATGGACAGCACCCCCAGGGGTCCCACTGCAGCACAGGGGGCTTTGAGCAGCCCCACCTGGGCAGGTACAGCGGGTGTTGCTCAGGCACTTCATGGCTGCGGGATTTCTCAGCAAGGAAGAAGCCCAGCTGATGGCAAACCTCACCTCTGTCCTCTGTAGAAAAGATGTAATTTGTACTCCCTGGTTTAGATCAAGCAGAAAGACACAGAAAGAGCTGGCAGAGCTTTCCTGCAGGGCCAGTCGTGGTATTTTGAGCCCGTTAAGCTCCCCAAGTGGTTTCCAGAGTGTGAGCACCAGACTGAAGAGAGGAATGGTTAAGCTTTGGGGTCCTTGTTACCTCTGCTTTCAGTCTCAGCCTCAAAGAGCCAACCTGATGTTTTCAAAGAGCAAATTTGCTCTTGTGGACCCTCTGCCATCTCCTGCAAATCCCACAGCTTTGGATCAAAGGACAGACAAAAAGCCAGGATTGAGGAGTTGGATCCAAACCTCCCCTGAAATGGGGAGCTCTGGTAGGGTCCATCTACAGCCTTGGGCCTCGCCTTTGTGCTGTGCCCTGCTGGAATTTCTGTTCAGTTTGATGGGGTTCATGGCTCTGTTAATTCACCTGTTTTCTTTCATCTTTTGAAGTAAATTAACAGCTATTTTAGCAGTATCATGGTAAATCTGTAACATTTATTTTGTAAAGGAAAAAGAGCTCAAAAGATTACCAAGGTGTCCAGCTGTGATAATATTACCTGCCTTGTAAAATGCCGTAGGTGACTCTGAAGATGTAAAGCAAATTGAGGATTACATTAACTTCCTCCTGACTTGCTCAAATTATTAATTCAGTATCACCAACTATCAAATAGAGTAGGGTTATTATTTTTTTAAGTATAAATGAATAAGTCTTTGTAATACATGGCAGAGTACTGCCTGAAAATAATTAAAACCTGTTTTGATTGTATCTCTAGTAGAGGTTGCTATGTCTTTTGGGGGGGGGAGTTTTGGTGTTTTCTTTATAATACAAGATAATAGTAGCCTGCATTCACATGCAGCCTAAATAGGCAGAAGAATGAGTACTGCATAGCAATGTGGTTTTGTAATAGAATAGTTTTACCTTGGAGATTCACAAGTTTTTTTTCAATCTCTTTGCCTCACTGCAGGGCAGATTTGTTACAGTGAGCAAAGACCCTGCTCACATCCAGAGCTGGTCCGTGGCAGAACTGGAAACATGGTCCCTCTTTCCAAAACATTTTAGTCTAAAACGCCACCTGAAGTTTTGGAAACCTGATTCTCCCTTGCCCCAAACAGACAGCTTTAGTGGTTTATCAGTTCTATACACAGAATATATCTATACATATATAACACTAATGTCAGTGTTGGAAGGTGCTCTGGCTGGCTTCTCTGCATGCAGACATTCCTTGGAAGGATCAGCCTTGCTGATTCAACTCACACCCTTTGAAGGGATGCCATTGCTGGGTGATCACTGGAGTGGTGTCAGTAATTCTGTTCCTGCCACTTCAGTTCTGGCTTCTGACTCTTCCCAGAAATCCACGTTCCCGGGGGCTGTGGGAAGAATTGCAGGGCTCGTTCTTGGAGGACATTGCAATTGCAGTGATCTAGAAGAGGATGCTGACTCACAGCTCGTATTAGCAAAGCTGGAGTGCATGACACAAAACTGTATTTAAATCTTTTTCAGCTCTCGTATTCAGGCTGAAACATTTCATTTCTCTGGTGGAGACGTGGCCTTATTGATTATTCATTACTCCTTAACCTTGATACACTAGAGAGGGGAGTAGAAAGAAAAGGTGGGAATGGACAGGAGCAGCGATTACCCACCACAGTGGATAAAACAGTGGATTTGGGATGGATCCTCCCCAGCTAGAGAGGCTCACACCAGACACCTGAGCTCCTGCACGAACAGTGAGGCAGAAAGAGAATGAAACATTCACCCATCAGATTAAAGAAATTCTGTTGGGGCAGAACCCTGAAGCGTCTTAACCCCAGGATAAATACAGAAATGCATTTTGCAGTTCAGGTTCCCTGTTTGGCTGGGCTGGGGCGATCTCCACGTCCAGGGCAAGGTGCAGGACACTGCAGTCAGTGCTGTAGGCTCCTGCCCACCCGAGCTCTGCTGATGCTCCCAACACAGTGAGGTCACTCTTTAAATTCCGTTGCCTCTGCCATTAATCAGGAGCAATTTGAAATTGTGAGAGCACTGTAGCATTTCTGTTAATCAATAACTAACTGAGCTATTAATTTTCTACTAATATATTCTTCTTTAGTGTGCAGAGAGTGAAAACTCGTTGATTACCTGTACTGATTCTACCCAGCGCCCATGAGGGTCAGTGCAGAGATTTCCCTGGATTTCAGGGAGTGTCTCGGGGTGCTCTGAGATGCCCCATGGGAGGTGGTGAGAGTTGCAAGAGAAGCAGGAACTCCAAACCCCCTCTCACTGCTGCTGTTTTACCACTTCAAGGTTTTAAAAGCAGCCCTAACCCTGATTAATATTGACAGGCTCAGGTTGTGTAAGTCAGTCAGATGATATGTTCTGACTTTATTTTCCTTAAATATATTTATTGGTAAATTTGTTCCAATAATGCCTTTTAAACTAGGGAAAAAAAATGACTGAGACAACAAGAAAGCCAGAGAGGGACTTTTTACAAGGGCGTGGAGTGACAGGACAAGAGGGAATGGCTTCACACTGACAGAGGGCAGGGTGAGATGGGATATTGGGAAGAAATTCCTCCCTGTGAGGGTGGTGACGCCCTGGAGCAAGTTGCCCAGAGGAGCTGTGGCTGCCCCATCCCTGGAAGTGTCGAAGGCCAGGTTGGAAGGGGCTTGAAGCAATGTGGAATAGTGGAGGGTGGGTTGGAATGAGACGATCTTTAGGATTCCTCCCAGCCCAAATCAATGTGTGATTCTGTGATTTTATGATGTGTAGGTCAGTTTGGACAGATCCTTGTTGGGACCAGCAATGGATGTCCTTCCTCTGCCAAGGATTGTCATTTCTAGGTCAGGAGAAAGACTGGGAACGTGTCCACGTTTTCATTCTCCTCCCAGTTCAGTGGGACACACTGGTTTGTACCCACCTTTAACACCTGCAGCTGCCCAGGGAGGTCTGGCAGAGACCTGTCCTGCAGCAGGATGTCAGCTGGAAAATTCAACACCTCTGAAATTCTGCAGTAGCAGAGCTCTGATCATAAGTTTAACAAATAATTAGCTGCAGCACCTCTTTGTTTTATAAAAGTGCAGCAGTTGATGAACTTGCTACGCCACAATTAGGAGCTCATTAGCAAACAAAATTCAAGGGTAACAAATAACCTAAGGGGGTGTTTTTAGAGGTATGTAATGAAATCTTGAGAGGAAGAAAAGTGAGGAAATGCAAATTCCCAGAGATGCTACACACCTCCTGCAGGACCAGGGACAAGGCAGGGTCTGCAAGTCAGGACTGAAGCTCACTTTATTTGCCAGGGTTTGCATTCACTTACAAATTTTTGTTCTTTCCCTGTCATGAGAAATGGCACTGTGTTCCCATTTTATTTTTCCCAGCTAGTAAAATCCATATTGTTTTTCTATTCTGTTATTTAATTTGAAGGGTTTAGAAAAAAAAGGTGCATTCCTTTTGCTGTTGTGGGAGGAGGTATCTCAGAAAATAGCTTTTTTATTTGTTTTGATATTTTTTTAGTATGTTTTTCAGTCTCATTGAGGAAAGCAGGCAAAAAAGTATTCCTGGGCTGCTCACAAAGCAACAGGAGATACCTTCCATGAATCCATGTGCTCCAGCAAAGACTGTTTCTAGGAATGTTTTGCTGTTGTTTCTATGCTTATTTGAGATGTCATTTTCTGTGGTTAACTCACCTTGTCTCCAGAAATCCACCCCTCATTCTCTCTGTAATGGATAAAGCAATAGGACAAAGAGAGCTGGTTTTACCCTTGTCCTGAGAAAATCCTTTTAGAAAATGATAATGGGCTCCTAACAGACGAGAGATCTGCTTATCATTGGGGGAGAATTAATCTTTGCCTTGATTGAGAACACCTATGCCAAATTACGAGCTACAATATCCATCTGCTTGCTGTTACCCAGCGATATAGATTTATTGTGACATTTCGGAGAAGGAGTAAGAAAACATATGAACAACTGCTGTGGTTCATTAGTCCTTTATTGGTAAAACGTGGTGCTCAGGGATGTGAGAGGTGCAGGGAGAGACAATCCTTTGCCTGAAATGGGAACGACCGCTGCATTCACGAGGCTGTGGAGAGCATTCCCAAGGACAGGCTTGCAAATGAGCTGCTGCTTTTTGTTACCTGGCAGGGAGGTCGTTCTTTTGGTTGAAAGTGAAGTGATTCAGCTCCAGGAGATGGGAGAAAACATCGGGGCACATCCAAAGCCCTCTGGGATGCGGCTGCTCTGGACACCAGTGTCACCCATCCCAGTGCCAGGCAGACAAAACAACCTCACCTTTCCTACAGATCCTTTTCCACCAGAGCTGGAGAGGGCAGCTGGCACCTCCTGCTCCTTCAGAGCCAACCTGGCAGGCCCAGGGAAGCACCACCAGGACCCTGTCTCCCCTAATATTCCTGGGTTAGTCTCTTACCCTGCTTGTCACCATCAGAAGCCCTTCATCCATGGCAGGTGTCTGTGAAGGAAAATCCATCTGCGTTGTCACTTTCTCACAAGTATTTATTTTTAATCCACTCTGGGGGGCTATTCCATGGGTACAAGCACATAGGCTGTTGATTTATTTGCAGTTAAGGCTCTCAGAGTCAGGGTGTTAAAGCCTTCTAAGCCAACTCCCTTTTCATATGGGAGAACCTTTGGAAATGCACTTTAGGTTTATGACACTGGCTTGGCTTAATTTAATTTACGGTTCACTTAACCGATTATTCAAAATACCAGATGTGACAGACAGTAGATTCAGCTGAAATATTACCTCACAGGCACGTTCAACACATGGAATCTGCTCTCCATATGGGAAGGTATGGAATGTCCCCCATCTCCATCCAAGAGCAATCAATTTGGTTTTGAAAGGAGAGTGAGGCTGAGTGGGAGACAAGGTCCCTTATTTCTCCTGTAACCTTTGCAGCAGCTGATGTGAGAGTCTAACCAGGGCTCTGTTGCGTGAGAAAAAATGTGAACTTCTGAAAACGCCAGAGGCAAAGGATTTGTCATGTGTAAAGCATTTGTTGCTCAGTATTTGCTGATGTTAAGTAATTCTTAGCAACTGTTAAAAGTACAGTAAAGGCAGACAATGAAATACTGGCAGAAATGTGGAACATCCCAAGTTTTTAAAAGAGTGTGTCTGCTGGCTGGGACAGTCTTTCTGAAGCGAGGGGTTGGACACAGCAGTGCTGGTGAATTCATGTGTAGCTCACAAATGCTGGCTTTATCACAGAATCACAGAGTGGGGTGGGATGGAAGGGACCTTAAAGCTCATCTTGTTCCAACTCCTGCCACGGGCAGCGACACCTTCCGCTATCCCAGGTTGTTCCGAGCCCCATCCAGCCTGGTCTTGGACACTTCCAGGGACGCGGCAGCCACAGCTTCTCTGGGCACCCTGTGCCAGGGCTCACCACCCTCACAGGGAACAATTTTTCCCCAATATTTCATCTAACCCTGCCCTCTGTCAGTGTGAAGCTATTTTCCCTTGTCTGTCCCTTCAGGCTCTTCTCCAACATCCCTCTCCAGCTCTCTTGGAGCCCCTTTAGGCACTGGAAGGAGCTCTAAGGTGCCTCCAGAGCCTTCTCTTCTCCAGGTGACCACCCCCAGCTCTCCCAGCCTGGCTCCAGAGGAGGGGTGCTCCTATGGTCATGGCTGCACTCAAACCTTGAGCTGGGGGAAGGTACAGATGCTGTGAGAGCTGGTCCCTAGAGGTGGCACTGGCCGCCAGGTACGAACAGAAGAGTCCCAGCAGTCTGTTGAGGCCTCCCTCCTTTTCCCTTCCACTTGCATTTATCCTTTGGAGCAGGATGATATGTTTAGTCAAAACAATAGCAATGGAGACGTAATTAATTCCAGAAATACCTTTAGTTCAGCAGGCAAGAGACCCTTCTTCTTTTGAGGAACATCAGATGTCCATCATCCATTCTTTTAAAGTTTGTGGCCTGAGGTTCCTTCATGTCAGGGCAGGACCTATCTAGGGCACTCATCTAGACCTTAACTATTAAAGAAAGATTAAAAATTAAACTTCCAGTAATGCAGGAACCTGAACTTTGAACTCCCCCGTGTCAGTGGAATGTTAATCTGATCTCAGCAGTACCCGATAAAGTCGATCTGTCTTCCTCGCCTAGTTAATTTTTAATCATTTCTACAGATAGAAGGGCTCTGGTGGATGAGACTGAGAGGAGACTGCCTTATCACAGCCCTGGGTCCCAGGATGGAGTGGGGAGCAGCATGAACCAAACTTCTCCCGTGATTTATATTCTGTATGACACCCCTGTGTTTGTTTATCCAAGCCTCGGTATGGAGGCGTGTTCTCTCAACTCACGCTCAGGGGTAATAGTACACAAAAAAATCTGCTCGTGTGCACATGTTCACAGGATACTGTCAGGCTGTTAATGGGAACAGTATTTCCTAGGTCTGCAGCAAATGTTTTTTAGCAGTGCTGACTGGGAAAGAGGATTCATACATTCAAAAACAAAACCGCTTTTAGCTCCAGTTCTGGGGTGATTCAGTAGCGTACCCTTGGGGTAGTCTTCTCAAACTTGATAAAAGTATTTAACTTCTAAAACATTACTTTTAAGATAATATTTTGATTTTTCTCTCGGTGAGTTTTGCAATATTTCTGCTGTACTGCATCCACACTACAAAGCGTGTGAGGGTGTCAAGATTTATGCCCTGTGTCAGCACAGCTCTGAATGTGCTGAATTCTGTATCACCAGTGGAGAGGGAGGGGATTCAGAAATGGTAAAGCTCGTCTCCATCACATGGACAGCCCCAGATTGCAGTGCTGAGAAAACAGCAAGCCCAAGTTCTTGGTAACCCAGGGCCACCTTAGCCAAAACCACTCCAGACTGCCCGTGCTCTGCCTCCCACTCACTGCTGGGAGGGAACTGGGAAACTCTGTTTGTGCCACTGATGTTTTCCGTGGGTCCGGGCAGCTCCCATGAAGAAACAGACCAGGTCACTACAGGGGAAAGTGTGTTTGTGACGGCCGAAGGATCTCAGAAGGGAAAAGTGGGAATTAGGGGGTCCCCAGGTGGCTGCAGGAGGGGAAATGTTCCCTTAAACATGGACTTTTCAGAGTCTGAGCTATCAGGCAGCTAAAGGGCTTTCTAAACCTAACCCCAATTAATTATCTGTTTGTAGAAAAAAGCTGGATCAGCAAGAAAATGTAGGAAAGAAGAATCAAGATGCTGCAGATGCAATGCAGGGAACAGATGTGTGCACTTCTATCCCTGGATTATCCCAATATGTGCATAACTCATATAGGCAACTGCAACCTGGAATAACGTTGAATTCCCATGTTTTTTTCCCAAGGTAGGGTGCATAGAACAATTCTGTTTGCCCGATCTCAGATCTGACCTCTCCACGTCTGTCTGTCCAGTGCCCTTTAGGGGAGTTAATTCTGTCTGGCAGCATTGGAGGTGACAGCTCTGTGGAAATAATTAGCAGAAATGCAAATCAACATAAGCACATTTCTTTAATACTTCATGCCTGGAGCTGTGCTAAACTTAGCAGTGATGAATAAACAGCACCAGCCTTCCCCTCCTTGAAAGGACAAATTGCCTCCTGGTATTTGGGATGTCTCTGGTACTTTTGCTAATCTCAGTGTAGCCAATCCTGAACATTTAGTAGTGCAAGGAGGCCCTCAAAAATTAGTGAGATTAATAAATGCTGAGTGTTTTCATTTCTGGGCCTTGAAGGTGTACTTAGCTAACATCTCTCTTCGCAACTGAAAGGCTGGGAAATTACTCCTGGTTAATGACAGTGAGATACTCATGTAATCACCTTATTTCAGGAGAAGGACTTTTAAATAAACTCCAAGAGACTCATGAAAAAATAGCAGGAACTGGCAATGTTGAAATATGAGCCTCTACCCTTAAACCATTCGCTCTTAATTAGTTTTTATTTGCAATATTGACAGCTAATCTCCTCTCTCTATTATACATGTACAACTTCCAGTGATTGGCACAATGCAGTGTATCAGCAGCTGAGGACATAATTTGGTCCTCTCCACATAAGATTTCCAAACCACAGAGGATTTTTTAGTAAAATTAAGGTATGTAAGACATCCGGCCAAAAGTCAGTATTTCCAGACCTGACCTTGATTTCCCCTGGTTTAGAGATAATGAGAGACTTACAGGACCAGGGACTGGATGCAGCCCAGTGGCCTGGCTAAAAAAAAGTGGTGGGTACGATTGCATCTGTCTTTCAACACCATCCAATTTTCGGGAAAATAAATAAATAAATAGGCAAATAAATAAATAACTTTTCACTTCAACAAGGTGACATTTGCTGATGTTCACTAATTTAGGAGAGACTGATTTATGCATGTTTAATCTTCGCTAATGATGACTCCAGGGCAAGAAATGAAAATAAGTGCAGTTAATAATATGTGTATATATTATTAACACTTTTACTGATGGAGATGGGCCCTTTCCTGGTAGACAAATGTGGAAGCGATTTGTGGAAGTTTCAGAGGACTCAGGGCTGTCAGAACCTCTCTCTCTAACTTACCAAAGTGTGAAGAGAAGGAATATTTGGACACAAAAAATTCTCAGCTGATCAACTGTCTTCAAAACTTGTTTGAAAACTCTAAGTAAATTCAATAAGCAGCCCGGTTCCTTATGTTTTGGGTTGCTCTATACCAGTGAAATGATATGTATTGCTGGCATTGTTACACTCTGACTGTGGAAGGCTTCTCCTCCTGCCATACAAATATTGAGAGGATGCAACCCTTGAATTCAGTCTACAAATTCTGTCTGCTGACAGACAAAACTTATTGTGAATATTAATGTGCTTGGTCTAATCATCCTGCTATTTTTTTGTGTAATTTACTCGATCAGGGAGTTGGAATTCCCTCCTAGCTGTTACAGATTCAAGCATTTATGCAAAATCCTCCAGTCTGGAGATTTCCAGTGGATTATCTACAAATATTTGAATACATTAGTGCAGTCCTTTAAATGCATTCCCTTTATTTACATACAGAACAAATAACAAGCAACTTGAATGACAGCACTGTAATTCCATCAAGGAGCTCGTGTCCTGAGAAACCACAGGAATAAACCGTTAAGAGGCCCTTGGGTTTGGTGGAGCTCTGTCTGGAATTACAGCTCCATAACCTGGATTTCATTCATTTTTCGTATTATTAAAAAAAAAAAAAAAGGCACAATTTTATAAATCGTGGAGCTGATGCTGTGTTTGGAAGAGGGAAGAGCCAGAGAAGGGTGGGGGTTGTATGCTTTCCTCTCACCTACTTCTACCACAGCCCAGGAAAAACCAGGTATTTTCCATATCCATCAGTGTAGCAGCTGATCAGAGAGAAAACACTGGATTTAGGCCGTCCGTGGGGCGAAGGAAGGCTTGCTGAGATTGATGGG
Source organism: Atrichornis clamosus (assembly GCA_013400975.1). Lineage (NCBI taxonomy): Eukaryota > Metazoa > Chordata > Aves > Passeriformes > Menuridae > Atrichornis > Atrichornis clamosus. Next base: position 145,172 of record WBMZ01002474.1, on the reverse strand, counting down.
GGAGTTGGAAGAGCTCCTTTCCATCTGGGCTGAGGACAGGTTACCCTGTACCCGTGGTTATTCTGGAAGTTTATGTAGCTGGCATTGCCTGATGGGGCTGCTGCACTCACACTCCGTCCCAGATTGTTGCGGCACATCGGCAGGGACTGACTGGGAAGAGCAACCTGGGCTTGGATTCTGTTCCAAATCTTCCTCCTGGAAAAAAAGGGAGAATAATATCAAACCCAAAGGCTTGCTGGCTTTCCTCTGTAGTAAGAGAGATGGGTTCCTGCCGATCCCAGAGGTAAAGCCCTAACGGTTTCCATGGAATAGTCAATTATCTGTTTCATTGCACAAGCCAATATCTTTTCTCACAAAGATGTATTAGGGTGTTTAGCCATTCAAGTGATCCATCTGGCTGAGCATTCAGAGATGCTCTTTAACTTGATTTGTCAGGCCCAGAAGTGGTGTCCTTGAAGCTTCTGGGCCAGCGTGGGACTGTCCATGCACCCACTTTGTAGGGATAGGACCGGAGACTTTCAGGTCCTGGCAGGAGCAGGGCCAGAGCCGTCACATCTCTCCAGCAGGAAAGCATGATTGCACATTAGCATGGGATTTAAAAATTGGTGCTGCACATGAGGGCTGAGGGCCCACCACGTGCTCCCAAGGAGAATGCAAGGAAGCCCCCAGGCAGCAGATCCCTGATAAGAAACCGTCTTTTCTCCAGCAGAATCTGCTCCTAAATCCTAATGGAGTTTGGCTAAACCCCTGCAGCATGAGATTGGATATTGCCTTTAAATCTCCTCTATTTATAAAATCCACATTGCAGCTCCAGGATCCACGTTATCCCCATTGCCATCGGGCAGCACCTCTGGCACAGCTGGGACGTGGCACAGTTCGGTCCCTGGGGAGGTCACTTTCCTCATGTTCTCCTCCTGGTTCTGCTACACCGTGCCCCTGGGAGGGGGTGGCCATGCTCCCCAGTAAAACAGGGAATTGGGATTGCAGGTCAGGCATTGGTGTCTGGGTCAGGCATCACCAGCAATTGCTGCTGGGCACGTGGTGAGGGGCAACCCCAGAGCCTTGGACTGCAAAGGGGGAGGGAAACATCCCAAGAAGATGCTGGATCCCTGGGAATGACCAGAGGGATGCTCAGGGATGAGGTAGGATCCAGCTGCCAGGCACTGGGAACGTCTGTGACACAGGAGCAGCTAGAAGGATGCTGTGTGTCATGTTTACATCCTCAAAGTGCATTTCAAGGCAAAAGCATTTACTGCAACACAGATAAATTTAATCAACGGTGTAATATTTTAATTACTAAAAACTTCAGGCAAAATTCCACGTATTTTTCTTCTGGGCTATCATCCAGCTTTACAGGATAAATTCTTTAAAGGTAAATTATTAAATTAAATTAAGCTTTGGTTTCCGCTTGCTGCTTTATAAAACTGAGAATTGCCACTTGGCAATGATTTGTTCTTCTCCTCTTCCCCTTTTTTAAAGTGAGGACTGCAACAAAGTTTGAGTGCATTTCTTAGCAAGAGGAGTTATATATTTAATATAATCCAAAACAGATTGTCTACTCAAACACTGTTCATTAAATGAACTGTCTGCAAGTGTGATTTACAGTGCAACGTGGTCATGGGAATGTCTGTGTGTATTTAATAACTGCACAGTAATAGCTTATTGGCAGGAGTGGTAATTCGATTTTGGAGTTTTATCTTATTTTTGAGTTTCTGGACCGTGAAATCCTGCTGTCTGACACACTTTTCCATTGCTTAATCTCCTGAGATTTGTGTAAAGAACAACAACTTTCCTCCTTACTGAAGACACAGTGCCCTGCTGTGTGTTTTTTATTGCCACCCCCCAGTGCAGCTGCTCAGACCCCTTGTCATATTTATGGGCCCAGTACTTCCACATAAAATGCAGTAATAGACCAAAATACTGACATTTAATGAGCTAAGAGGTCCAGTCACAGAGAAGATAAAATCTTCCAGTATTGCCTAAGTGCAAAAATTTTCAAGGATCATTTTCTGCGTAATGTGTTGTGTTCTGTATTTAACTTTCTGAGCTTTTCTATTGATTCAAAGTCAAAACTCTCTTACTTAATGCACTTAAGGAACTAAACCAGTAATTCTTATTCCACACAGAGACTTGTAAGTGCGCTCTCCTCCTTTTGGCCTGCAAGTTTGGCAGGTCTGCACCTGAATCAACCCAAATTTTACCGTGTTTGTGTTTTCTGAAGGCCTTGAGAAACAGTTCTGGAACCAAGTGTTGACATTTTTTCCCTGGAGCAGTGTCATTGCAGCTGCACTTCCCAGAGGGGTTGCTGGCCTGGGAGTGCCTGTGGAGAGCTGCCTCAAGGCTGCTCCATGAGGACACAACACATGGGTTGTCAAGGAGGCCACACTTTAATTCACTTGTCATTATTTTAGTATCTGTCTGCCCAGTGGAACCCTATTCTTCCCATAAATACACGTCTGAAACAGCTAACTATTCAACCAGGATTGGAACGGAAGTCCTTGCTTTAAGTCTAGCTTTACCCCTGAAATCACACTGTTTAAGGTTTTAATGATCTTAAATCATATATAAATTTTTATACATACAGATTGCCTCCTATGCACACTATTCTTTTGATAACTAGAAATTTAGGCAAGAAAGGGAAGAAAATATAAAACTGGTGAGATCAGAGCAAAACCAAGCTTGTGTATGACTGAGAGAAATGAGGGAGGCACTGGTGCCTTGGGTGGAATTTGGTGACCTTGCTGTAACTGTTCAAGGATTTTAAAGATTTCCTCCAATTTTTGGTCATTTTTTTTTTTTGGTTAAAAGAGGTGGCAACAAAAGCCTAAGAGGTTGGTGAGTCTTAAGCTGCTCTTTGTGCTTGTGGAGTTTTATCAGTCTTAGCCCCTTGCCTTTATATGGGTGTCTGTTGGATCTTATCTACACACAATAATGGTGTCTAGCAGGTTAGATAACTATTTGATGCCTGTAAATGTGTTATCTCTATGCTCAGAAGTTTTCTATCAGGCAAGTGAATGGAAACTGCAGGAGCTTTGTAAAATTGGTGCTGGTTTGGAGGAAGAAGGAACCTGGCTCCATTTCCACCACCTACACTGTTACCACATCCTGACTTGTCTTTAAAGAGCTCTTGTCCTGTGAACTCCAGCTTTTACTCTTCTAACTGATGCACCAAAGGGTTCCAAAGCTTCAAGGCTGCAGGGCAGCACCCCAGGCAGGGGTCAGAGTCCCCCAGAGCCACCAGAGCAGCAGTGAGCCCTGACCTGCAGAGTGGGCAACGTGCAAGGCACAGGGTTGTGCTTGTACCTTCTGCCACCAAACCAAAATGCTTCTGTTCACGAAGCACAGAAGTGTGCCAGAGTTAAAAATGAGTGAGAATTTCCCGAGTGTCAGGAGAACTGCTGGCTTGCTTTGCCTTTCTAGCTGTGGCCTGCGCAGACAAGACACAGCACAGGATTTCAGTATGCAGGAGCTTCAAATACATGGAGCAAACATTGTCACAAAAAAATACCATCCTGCTACCACGTTTTCTTTTCCCTTCTCCTTCATTTCCCCTACTTTTCCCCTTACTTTTCCGCTCTTTTCGAAGCCATGTGCATCAGAACACATCTGGCAAAAGCAGCAGCAGCTGCTCAGTTCCTCTCCTCGTTGGGCTTGGAGAGGACCAGCTGCCCACAGAGAAAGGTGTGCCGTGGAGGGGATTGGATGACACTGAGGACTCCACTCTACAAAACCAATTTTGACATCCAAGGAGGAGGGGAAAGGCCACCTGCACGAGGTTTAATTGTACTTGTGTACGCTCAGCTGAGTTGGCTCTTTTATCCTGCCTTCGCACTCTGTGTCTTCCCAACGTGTCATCCAGTCCTTCAGAAACCGCTGAAATCATTCCCCTGGTCCTCATCTTTGGGCTTTGTCCTGGCTTTAGTGACACTGCTGCAAAGCCTGGATCTGCCTCTGTGAACATGGAGCATCCTGGGTACCCAGTCCCAGCTAATGTTCAATACTTGTCAGAGAGCCTCTGACTCCCTCCCGCAGCCATCCATCCTGCCGTTGTTCCTATTGATCATCCTCTTCTTCTGGGATCCACGCGCAGACCCGGTTTGCTTTTTAACTCATCACAAAATGAAACAAACGAACAAACAAAAAACCACTAAAAAAGTGAAGCAGAGCAAAAGAAACACAAACCTGCCACTTTCTGCTCATGTGTTGTTGATAAATGTGCTCTCTCCTCATCCCTAAAAGGCTGTTGTACATACTCAGGCTGTTGCGCCGTGCCATAACAACCCCCAAACCATTCCCCTCCACTTCTCCATATCTTATCTGTCTAGGTCTCTCAGATGTTCTTATCTTAATGGAATTTTTCCTTACAACCCAGGAACTGTACCAGGGGGCTCCTGCACATCCCAGGCAATGCTTCAGTATGCATATTCCAGCACTGCATTGTCATATGTTGCTATAAATAGCTCTCACAAAGAGTCCATATTTCTGCGGAGATTTGCCTGTCAGCCCCTAACAATGGGAGTCGTTCACAATGGGAAAATAGAATACCAGCTCCATCAACCTTTGACAGACTAATAGGGGTTATTTGACTTTCAATTTTTCATTATCAGGTTTGGCAGCCGCAGCCGCCGTGTTGAAAAACACGAACTGATCCGCGCCTCCAACGGGAGGAGCCGCTCCCGGCGCTGCTCCGGCGGGGCCTGCGGGGCTGTGCCGTGTGCCCGCGGGTAACACGGGGCATGGAACCAGCTGGGCACCTGCCTGGAGTTCAGAGAGCTCCACACTGGCCTGTCCCGCCCTGTTTTGGTAGCTGGAGAAGAGCGGAACGGTTTTCCGCCAGGCTGGGAATGTTGGGGCTGTTCAGGCTGGAGAAGGGAAGGTTGTGTGGGGACCTCACAGCACCTTCCAGGGTCTGAGGGGGCTACAGGGAAGTGGAAGAGGGACTCTGCAGTAGGAACTGGAGTGATAAGGACAAGGAGTAATGGGTTCAAACTGAAAGAGGGGAAATTTAGATTAAATATATGGGAGATATATGATAGATATATGAGGGTGGTGAGGCCCTGGCACAGGTTGCCCAGAGAAGCTGTGGCTGCCCCATCCCTGGAAGTGTCCAAGGCCAGGTTGGATGTGGCTTGGAGCAATGTGGAATAGTTAGAGATGTCCCTGCCCATGACAGGGGAGTGGAACTGGATGAGCTTTAAGGTACCTTCCAACCCAAACCATTCCAGGATTCTGTGATTCTATTGCTGAAAAATCCCTCACCCGAGTTTCCCGAAAGGATTCCCCTCTGCCCTGAGGACTCTAAGCCACCTGTTCAGGACCACAGCACTGGACTGAGGCTCATCACTGTCCCTCTGGCTCCTCGGCGTGTCTCTTGTCCTCGCTTTGTCACCGTGTTGTGCCTTTGTAGAAACTGCTTTTTTCGGGGAAGTGACATTGTCACAAGGCAGCTGCTCTGGGCCGTGCAAAAGGTGAATCAATAAACACTCCAAATTTAGCTCAGATTTGCCACTGGCAGAAAACTCCCGCGTGAGAGTTGGAAATGCAAAGGCTGTTACTTTGTGATGTGAAAAGGCGTCTATTTATACCAGGATAACTGTCCTGGAATAAAACCTGGCAGCAATAAAGGACAATGAGCTACCCGAGGTCACTGCTTTTACCACGAAGTAATTAGTCAAGACCAGCTTCATAGGCCCTTTGCAGGACCCAAACTGGCTATTTAGAGGGGGAAAGAGAACATTAACCTTGTTCCTGGAGAAGACGTGGGCCGTGTGTCACACCTTCTGCTGAGGTCCCCGGTGCACACAGGTCAGCGCCGGGGGTGCCCAGCCCCTGTCAAACCCCTGTCAAAGCTGAGTCGGAGTTTGGGCAGGGAAATATCCCATAAATAAAAGGTATCTTGCAGGTTTCAGTCATGCAGATGACAGGGGTCAATCCAGAATGGGAAAACAGACTTAGCTGTTCCCCCAGAAGACACAAAGCATGGTGTGCAACTGGAAAGTTGCCTGCGCAGGCTCTCCAGCCTCCTGCTGACCATCCGTTGCCACTAAAGACAGCACCTTAGGGGAAAAAAAAAATCTAAAAATGGATTTTCAAGTAGTCAATGTTCTTCTAATTACTTCAGAGTCAGTACCAGCAGTAGGGAAGTCTTCCAGCACGGATCTCCATGTGATACAGCCAGAATGGGCTCCCCTGAGGACCTTGATCCTTGATCCAAACCTAAATCCTGGTGCCTTTGTGTCTAAGGGATGTCCAACACATTTAAATACAAATAACTGCATGACTCTTTTAGTTTAGAATATAGTCTAGCACTGGTTTACCTTTACAATTACAGAGCCTTACCCTAAAAAATCACAAATTATGGGAAAACCTGCTTTAATGGGAACCACAGTTTAAGGAATTGGAGGACCTTTACAGACAACAGCTTAGTCCCAGAGCTCAGAAATGGAAAATTTCTTTGTTTCCTTCTGACTCTGGCACAGCAGCTGCAGGGATTAATTGAACTCATGAAATCTATTGATTTTCTGTAGCTGTTATTAAAAAAAAGGCACTTTTGCACCCTGTGAAAGGTATGACTATCACTGAATTGTGTGCAATAAACCAACAAGGCTCCGGTCTGTTGAGAAACCCGGAGTCCCATTAGTCTCCTAATTTTTATTTCAGAGCACAGAGACTTTTATTGTGTTACTGAAACTTCTGAGATAGCCCTGCTGTGCCATCAGCATCCTCTCAAGGGAGAACCCTACATGATCCCAACATCTCTTCTGTGGATCAGCAGGAGAGATGCTGGCATGTTGGAGAAGCCAAAAGGAGGTTCTCACTCCTGCAACTAAAACCTGCTCAGCATAAAGGCTTGTGCAATCTGTGTGATCAGATGTTTGAGGAATGATGTGACACTCATATTCTGTATCTCCACGTAAATTCCCATGTGTACATCAGGAAAACGGAATTCACTTGAGAAGATCTGAAGTATTCCACTTGAGATAAGACACTAAGATTTTTATTGCTGACCTCCCTGCTGATAGTTCAGCAAAAACAAAGCTGCCTTTGTACCAAAGTCCTCTCCACTCAGAGAGTTTCCAAGAGCTGCATTTGATAATAACATTGAATAAATTATCTCCACTAATAACAGGAATGGAACCAAATCCCAGGGTGTGTCTGGGGCTCGTTCTTCCTCATCACTTCAGTTGGTAGATCTATAGCACTGCAAATAGATTGGTACACAAGCATTAGTTTTTATTTTTAAGCACATTTATATAAATTAAGCACATTTATTTTTAAGTTACATTTATATAAAAAACAAGATGTATTTTAAGACCAGATAAAAATTCAAAGATGGCAATGTAATGTTTTTCATCTGAGGTTATCTATCTTAAAATATTTTGCTTATGTGTATTGTCAGTGGAAGTGGCACGTGGTGGTGGTGGTGGCAGAAATCCATATATTGCTTTAAGGCTTTCTTACTTATTTCAATGATGAGGCTGTGCATTGTGTCATCTCTGCTAAAGAGTGGAGTTAAATAAATCCCATTCCCTCTAACAATTTCTCAAGTTCTTTGTTAGCAATGTGCATGATGATGTATTATAAGCAAATTCCTTTCTGCATTAACTAGAAGAGATTTTAGAGCACACCTGTTAGGTTTGATGTCCCCCATCACCATATGAACACCAGTTTTTGTTTTCTATGTTTTAGGGGATTTTTGGTTGAGTACTTGTTAGATAACTTAGCAGGGAAAGCGCTTTGCAAATGAAAAAGTACAAAATACCTGGTTTGTGGTCACTATGTGATTAATACTTGATAAACCAATTCTGCAATGCATGCCCAAGGCATCAGGAGGAAAGGAGTCCACAGCCAGTCTGTGTGTTGTATGAAATACCAGCTCTTTGGTTTCAGGTTTTCCAGTTATGTCTCCATTGGTTTAGGTCAGAGTGCTGTTTTATTTCCTTTAATTTAATGTAAAGTGTAGAAAAGGCATATATATTTATTAAGTTTTCAGGCACTTCTCCATCTGGTTCTCTAAAGATCTGAGCACAGGCCTATAACTCCCATTATAGATAATGAGAAGTGTGTGGGGTAGGCAAAGAGGAAAAACAAACTTCGCTTATGTTTTAGCACTCCTGATGGAGTTTTGTGTGTGTGGCTCCTTCAGAGGAAGCATCAGCCTTTCAGGACTGGCTTAACTGGAGCCTGTTTTTAAACATTCCCTCTCCAAGCTGCATTTTTCCCATTCTTCACCGTGCTGCTGGCACAGTGGTGCCTTTGCTGTCGCAGGAGTTGCCCCTTTTCAAGCCTGGCAGGTCGTGTCATAGTTGACAAACATAACAATGACTCAGAGTTGCCCTGATTAGATGGGTACCAGAGAGTCAGAGGCTTAATGAGGTGCTCTGGTGCATAATCACCATCACTGATGGGCACTTGGAGTGTGTTATTCAGCAGGATGTGTTGTGTCCTGCACCCTCTGGCTGCAAATATTTGCAGTGTTGCAAAATGTCTTGGCCAACTGAATGAGCTTTCAGTGAAAACCTTTCAAAATCAACTTTATTTTAAATAGGAGTCTGTGTCTTTCCATACAGAGACAGTGAGAGCTGCTTCTAGAGCAGCTGGATGTTGGAACTGGTTTATTTTGTGTGTGGTGCTTAACTGAGCGTGTGTGAGGCTAGGGCCGAGGGACAGGAGGAGGAGCACTGGAAAAAGGATTTTCAGGAAGGGGAATGTCGTCCAAAGGGTGTCACTGATGGAAAAAGGGATGTAGAGAAGGGCAAGTCCTGCATTACCACAAGACCCAGGCTGAGGGAAGCTTATCTCAAGGGCAGAATTGTGTTTGGATGTCAGGGCTGTGCTGGCTTCCTGTGTCTTGGCTCCTTAGCTGACACCCTGTTCCTGTGGTCCTGAATGCCAGAAAGGGTTCCTAATGACACAACTCTTTAATTAAATTTCAGGCTGTGGCTGACCTGTGGGGGACAGTCAGCTGTGCCCTTGTCCCTGTCCCCTCCCGGCAGCCTGGTCACATGCTGGCTCCAGAGGACTCTGTCCAAACCTCCCCTTGCAGCAGTGAGTTGGTTACAAAAACACTGAGGCCGGCTCAGGTTTAATTACCATTAAATTAAAGCAGCAGTTATAGCTTTAAATTGCATATTCTAAATGAAGGGAGAGCGAATGTTAAACTTAATGACCTGAAGGAAACACTCAAGGCCAGGGGTGCAGGAATGGGGATTGATCTGGAGACCTGTGCTTTGTAGAGGCAGAAGGGACCAGGGCAATAATCTCCTCTGACCTCCAAAAGGCCACCCTGAATTAATCCAGTTGAGCTGGGAGTATCCCAGGAAACATGCACTTGTGAAATACAGGTTTACAGTGTTGAGGAATGCACTTTAATTCTCAATAAATCATTTCCAGTTGTTATTTACTTGGCTATTAAAATGCGGCATCTCATTTCAGGTCAAAGCTTGCCTAGCTTAATTCCCAGCTCCTGGATCGTATCATAGCTCCATTTGTTTCATAAAGAGGCTGCAATTATGGAACTTCACTGTCCTGTGTAGGTATTAATAAGCTGTGTTCAACTTGTGCCCTTTCCTTTCTTCTGATAATCTGAACAGATTGAGTTCCTTAATTTTTGCACTGACCACGTATTTACTCTTCCTTTAATCCTTCTTGTGGCTGTTTGATGCAAAACCTGAGGTGGGGAGAGCACTGCTGTTCGCTGCTGTGGTTGTACCAATTCCCATTAACACTGTGATATAATCTTTCTATTCCCATGTGACTTTATTCTGCTGACACTATCAGGGAATGCATTAGACCCTTCACTACAATGGCAATGCCTGGTCTTGATTTCCAAGGTTTTTCTGTATTGTAACCCCTTTCTTCCCAAAATAGACTTTTCCAATGTGTAAAAGTGCTGTGTATGCCTTGTTCCTGGGATTCAGTTTATCCTATTTCCTAATTAGGATTTAGGACTCATTCAGTAGCTGTACTGTGGAGCACATAATGCTTGCTTGTGTTGATCTTATCAGGTTGCCCTGAATCAATACCTTCTCCACTTCATTATTTACCATTCTCCTAATCTTTGTCAGTCATTTGACATTTTTATCAAATAATGTTTTCGTATTTTCTTCCAGCTTGTTGATAAAACTGTTGTATAGCTGAGGGTCAATTACTCAGGGTCCTTGCAGGATCTCATTAGAAACACCCACCACTCTGTGGTTCCTCTGTGGAGCGACTGAAACACAGTAAAATCAAATGCATTGATTAGTGAAGTGGTATAGGAAACAGTGACAATTAGGGAACTGCCACATTAGACAGTGCTGTGCTGGTAGAATTCAATGGCAAACCATGTAGTGCATTGTTTTTCAAGAGAACTTTTACCAATTCAATAGATAAAATAACCTCTTGTTACAACGCAGTGACTTTTTAAGGCAGAATTTTTATATTGGAGGAAGCTTCAGTATCGACGTGGCTGTGATTTTTAAAAGGTTGTGGTTCATTCCGGTTTCTTTTGCTTTTTGGCCTTGTTTTTCCCTCAAGGGAATAAACATTCACCCTCATAGGCAGGGCTGTGCCAGCAATAGGAGGGTTCCCCAAACAGCTGGGGCATTCTGATGGCCCTTCTGTCTCTGTAGTGGTTTGTGCTGTCACGTAAGAGTGGTGGGTGAGGATGAGGAGTTAGAAATGGTAGAAATGCAGGTTTCTGAGCATTCCATTAACCAGCACCAGGACAGGCATCACAGGGGAAGCTCAGCACATGCAGTGGGTGGTTGCTGAGTTTAGGGTAACAGGGTGCCCTCCCTTCAAGTGTTAATGTGGAAACGAGAGATTTCATAAACCATAAACAAAAGCACAGCTGATGGGCAGGGTCTTGTCAACCTCATTGCATTTACATCAGAAACTTTGCCTATTTTAGTCATGTAGATTATGGGATGTGATTCTTCACGCTCTGTAATATCAAGCCAAACCCTACCAAGAAAGCTTTGTTGCCTCAAGACTAATGAGGTTGTAAAACTCTATCCATAAAATCAGAATAATAGTATTCCCTTGCATCACAAGATTGCTGTAAGTACATATGTATACTCTGCACTCACGTGGCCTAATAATGTGGGAACAAAACTTCATTTATTCAAGTGAAGGACAAGTATCTGTAGCGCACAAGGTTACAGGTAAAATCCCAAGGTTTTCCACCTACATTGTGCTATGTAAATAGAGAGGAACACTGGTACTGTTCATTTTACACGCTGAATAATATCACATCAATTATTGCTGAAATCTTTATTTGTCTTTTCATGCAGTTATCTGCCATGGTTTCTTTTGTACGTTCTCATTTGTTTAATTAAATTACATTTGGTCTTTTCAGAGTCCTTTCTGTCCCCACTTGTTGTGGACATTTATTAATAGTGTCACTTGGTTGATAGTCTGTTAATTTTAATCTCGTCTGAATTTGATTATCTTTATCTATTTACACTTCAGAGAGTTTTCCCTGAATTCAGAAGGACTTGCTCTCTCTTCCCACTGTTATGCAAGGCAAGTTGTCATGTGTACTCCGCGTAGGTGCTTTAATGGCACTAATTAATCAAGAAGCAGCGCAGCAGAGGAAGGAAAACATTACAAATGAGTGCAGCCCATTTACATGCAGAGCACCATGGCTGACCCATACTGGTGTTAGTCTGGCATTACCCACCAGGCAAAGGCAGAGCAGTGCAGGAGGGAGGCAAATCAGATCCCTGACAAACGATTAGCAGCTCTTCCTTGGCACCCATCCCTTTTGCTTTAGGTCAGGTTGGGGTTTAAAGCACTAATCTCTAGTGCTTTAGGTTTCTGAAATCCTGTGATAGTGCAGTGTAAGTACTTAAAGAAGCCCAGTCACTTCTGGACATGTTCACTGCAACAGCATCTTGTCAATGTTTAAATGAGTTTTGTCAGCTCTCAGGTGTCTGGTCTTTTTCTCAGGGCATCAGGTCTTGCTCTCTCACCTTGTTCTGCTTTTAAGTTTCTAGTGCTTATAGTTGTTGGAGAAAAACTTTTAAAATGTGGACTTGAAATACTCAAAGCCCTCTCCACAAAACAGAAGCATAAATACAAACACTCAAATGCATTTATTTTTAATTCCATGATCTCAGCTCATTCTCGGAGGGGCAGGGAAAAGGTTGGAGTGAGCCAGGGAGAGCTCTTTTCTCAGGGACCTGGCTTGTTTGCAAACTGCTGAGTGCCTCCAGGAGTAACTAGAACCTTATCAGGGTGGGGAAATGGAGCAGAGGATGACTGCGGTCAGTTTATCTGGAATTTGTAGTAGTCAGGATCTCTTGCACTAAATGAGGAAGGTTCTCTAGGTAGAATTTAGGTTTCTGACACCCAAAGTACTCTGGCTACTGAGCAACAGAGAGAGAGCAGGGACACTTTTTTAAAGCTGATTTTGAAAAAATACAGTCACTTCTCCTTGTTTATCCATTTTTAATAGGAATGGTGTGGGCAGGGGACTCAAGGCAGGGCACGACACAGGGGGACCAAGCCTCCTGTGCAGGAGAGAGCTCAGACACGAGGCACATGTGTCTCCTTGCTGGTTGTGTTGACTGGTTTTTTTTTTCCCTTAGTAATTTTAGTTATGTTAAAATTCTCTATTGGTTCACCTTGATCTGTATTGAGAAGTGAAATTCCTCATTCTTAGCTCAGCATTTGTCTGTAGGGTTTAGGAGTTTAAGTACCTCATAGACCAAAGGATTGTTGTCCAATTAATCAAAGTGTTACTTTACATTGCACCACTGAAAAGACTGAGAAGAAAACAGGTCTCTATGCCCCTGTCTATTCACAGAGATAATGTGTAATTATTAAGAAATGCTGTTGCCAGTTGCCTCCTCTCTCTCCCAACGGAGGCAAGGGGCAAGGATCACACACAATCACCTTTCCTCATTTTGTCTAACAAGGGTGAAATTCTACTGTCAGGCATATTTTCCAGTTTAAGTCGTGATGTACAGCAGATTGTTATGCGTGATTATAAAGCCTAATAAATTTCTCACCATCTCATTTTCCCTCTCTGGTAGGAGTCAGGGATTAAATGCCATCCTGATGGGTGGTAAGGTGAGGTGGAGAGCTGCACTCATAGCCCACAGCACGGAACTGCATCTCCCCCTTAAACTCTGTGTCAGGAATACGTCATTTGTGTCAGCTAGCATGGTGGAGATTTTCCAATTTCCCAATTTCCCTCCCAGTTTGGGAGCTCACAGGCTGTGGGTGTGTGGGTGAGCCTGCCTTGTGGGGCTGAGCCAGAGAGACTGGGACTTGCTGGTGCCACAGGAGTGGGAAATTAGGAGCCCCTGTCATGCTCATTCAAGCGAATTTGTTTTGCTAAATGCAAGATGAGGTTGCTTGGTCACTTTGCCCCATCATTCCTCCTGTGTGATTTCACATCAGCAGCTGATAATCTGTTGAACAATGTAATGCCTGTCTGGGTTATCTGGAGTATGTGGCAGTGCCTGAGGCAGGGCCACGTTACTCTTCTAAAATTAATAGGTGATGAATGCTGAGAGCAAAATGGGTGAATTAAGATTTGTGAGGGCTCTATCAACTGTTCCTTGAGTGCTGTAATCCACACTGATGTTGGCGTTCATCATATGGAACAAAAGCTTTTGTGGTTTCCGTATTTGTTGTCTTACTTCAACAGTCTGTCTGCACTCAGGGCTCCACACGTCCTGTGACTCCTTTTTTTTTTGCAGTGTGTGGTAGGAAATGTTTAATGTGGTGATGATCAGGCTGGAAATATTGGTGAGACTGTTACATGATGAGGTTAGAAAGGGAAAATAGAAAAAAGAATAGTGTGGTCTTTATGTAGTGTTAACCATTTCAAACGTACTTGAGAGTTCTTGGCTCCTTTTAACTTCCTGGAGTTGGGAAAATGTTAATTGAGTTTCTCAGAGGGTGACCAATAAGTTTCTGGACGATTACATGTTGTTGAATTGCTTATCTTTGCTAGATGCAGAGATCCATAATGCTAACAAGGAACGGGCTACAGCTGGTATTTTGCTCTACCAGGTTCTCATGGACAAGAAGCTTTTGTGGTTGCCGTGAGAAGTCTGGCCTGGCTCAGCTCAGCACTGTCAGATTGTTTGTCTCAAGGGAACTCTTGGTGAGACAGGCACTTTCCATTATTGCTTTCCTAGTGTTAAATTTGATTTCTTCTCTTACCTCTTTCTTCCTGCAGAAACTAATCGTGCCCTGATTTACTCCCCTTTCCTCTTGGTTACACAACCATTTGGAAAGAACACCCCAAATGATCCATTCAGCTTCAGACTGGCACAACTCCTCTAAAAGGTTGGAGCCATTTAAACTGCTCTTTTATCTCCTTCTTCTCTCTCTCTTTTTCTCTTCAGGTTACTTAAAACAGCCAGAAAAAATACTACTGTACCAGTAATAATTACTGGNTCTTCTCTCTCTCTTTTTCTCTTCAGGTTACTTAAAACATCAGCCAGAAAAAATACTGCTGCACCAGTAATTACTGGAAATAAAAGTTCTATTTAATATTATGTATCATACTGAACATTAATTTTTCAAGAGCCCTGTAAAGCAAATCCATTATAGATGGAGAAATGAGGGGGCAGAGTGAGGCAGTGGCAGAACTGGGGTACAGCTGGTGCAGGAACTGGGTTCTTGGGGAACTGGAGATGCAGTTGGAGGGAAAATTGTGGGAATGAAATGGAAGTTGTGTTGTAATGAAATGTACTATCTGGTACATCAGGAAAAAGCCATGCCACTAACAAGTCAAACCACTCATATTTATGACTAATACTGACAAGCAGAAGTTGCTGTTAGAATAATTTGAATGACCTCAGTGGAATAAGGTCACTCTTCCCATGACTTCCATGATTCCTTCTAATTGTATGCTACATGTGATTTTCTGAAATACAGCTCCTTAACCCAACATACAAATGTCTTCAAATTACCCTCCCTTACCATTTTATATCTTCCTTGGTTCAAATCAGTTTCTGATCACTTCAATTTTTTTCTGTACCAACGTAGTGCTCTTTCTGCTGAGATGTGTTTCCACCTGAACCACAGATGTTTGAAGGATCCTGCATACGTTAGATTCCACGTAGCTAAAATGGTGAATGCTGCTGAAATTGCTAAAATATTAATTCACAAATACAGATTTCCTGAGTGCATTTTGCACAGCCTTTAGCATGGGTCATATTTAGTCTGAAGGGCACAGGACAGAACAGAGTAAGGTTTAAGGCAAACCTTGAAATGGTAACATCATTAACAAAGGAAGCCTGTTAACTGATAGGTTTGAGAGGGAGTAGCTATTTTGGTTCACTTATCCCTATAGATTTATTGGCAAATGCAATCTAATCATTGCTTGCAGTGCAGTTTCAAAAGAGAAAAAAAAGAAAAAGAAAAGCAGCTTTTCAGAATTCAAGTTTATTTTAATAGGTGCAAACCTGTGTGATAGTGTTTCAGATGAAAGGACTGAGATCTAACAAGTCTCCATTCTGTCAAACTAGAAAGGACATGAACTATTATTTCTGACACAGAGGGGAAGTAATCAAATATTTAGGTCTTTTGTTTTCATTAACCAGAACAGGAGGATAAAAAATAGATACCAGAATATTCCTTTTGATTTGCTTCAAGAGTAAGTGAAGCATAGCTATTCATTCTTCTTCATTTTCTCTCAAAGATGAAAATCAAGAGCAGTGCTGTCCTCCTGGCGCGTGCTCCAGTTTGTTGTGGAAGGAGCATTTTCTCTGTCAGCTTAAAGTGTCCATACAGAGCACTTTGTCTCTCTCTGTCTCTCTTTTATTTATATGAATGGTTTTTCAGCAGAAATAAGTGCTTAAGTGCTAACTTTTTTTTTTTCCCCTTGAAGAGAAGATGAACTGCATGTCAGTGTGTACAGACAATGGATGAAAAACAAACTGAATTTGTTTCAGAGGAATTTTCGTTTATGCATTCTCAGAGCTTGATGTGAAAGAGCCTTTAAAAACACCACAGACACAGCAGATTTTGTGCTTTAAACGAAGACTTAAATTCTCTGCTTTCCAAGACAGCCATTTGAAAGGGTGAAACTTAATTCCATTGATCCCTCTGCAGGAGAGTGTTTTATAAGGATCCCTGTCTTAGAGGTGGAGAAACAGGGAGAGACAGACAGAGATTTTTGCAGGGCAACATAACAGAGGGCAATGGCAAATCCAGGAGCATAACCCAGGTCTCCTGAGTCACAAATGAGATGTGGTTAAAGCCTGTACACAGCAGAGTCCGGGCTATAATGTAAGGATTTATGCAGGGACTGCTGGGATGCACATTGCAATATGATAATCGTTAGAATGGACAATTGTCCCACTGGCTGTCATCGAACAATCCCCCAGTATGGTTTGTCTGCTCAGCAAAGAAACTGTAAATGAACTCCTTTGTTTTTATTCCTTTTGTTTTGAAGACCTTTTTAACTGCAGAAATCATCCTTATGATGTCAGCGGGGAAAGATTAACCCAGTACGTTTTTTCTGAAGGTGAAAAGACATGGAAAATTGCCTTAAGAAAATTACAGAGTGTGTCCTGTTAGAAAGCCATTAATGCCTAAGGTGGTGGGAAAGAAAGGCATTGAAATTTCAAATATATTGGATGATTTTTCCCTGACATTTAAAGGAACGAGAGAATGCTGATTATTTTCTTACTCCAATTGGCCTTTGTAGGTTTGGTCCAATATTTCTTCATTATGTGAGAATTAAGCATTACAGAAATGTCCACTGTTTTCTTGTTGCAAGATATCCTAGACAGTTTCTCATGAACAGAGAATTCAGAGGCTTACAAGTCATGTAATTAGGGGATTAAAAATCTAAGTGTAAAAGGAATTTTGAGACTCATGCAACAGCTGGAATGAGCAGGTTTTCTTTGCAATGTCTGTAGGAGATTGTCAGAAACAGGATCCATCACTTGCACCCAAAAGCAAATGGGGTTCACTGTAATAAAAGATGGATGTATTAAAAGACTGGCCAGAATAACCCATTATTGGTTTGGACTATCTAGTGGGGGTTTAAATCTGCTATCCCTGGGAAAGCAGGGGAGAAACCTTAGAATAAAGGTATTTTAAGTGTCTGCCACTGATGTAATTTTCTGATAAGCTGCCCTTCATGCTCAGAAATGATGGAAGGTTGGCAGTCCTTTGCTTTCTCTTGGGCTGAAACAAATAGCACCACGATAAAAGTTGCTGCATTTGAAATATATTTGAAAACTATGTTGATGAAGAAGTGATGATGAATTTTTTGCTTTCATTCTGTACCCTGGCACCATGAAAAACACGTTTCCCTGTGTGAGGAGAAAGAGCTGTTTGATAACCAGTGGCATGTAATGACAAAGAACCAAATCTGCTGCTCTTTGGGCTGGGTTTACCAGGTTGCATCCTCGCTGACCTTCTTGACTCTGGAGCGAGAGGACACAACCAGCTGCCAGCAGTTCTCTTCTTTGGCTTCCAAAGCTCCTGCCCCGCGATGAGGTGCATTGGCTGGCTGTGTGTGTCCTCCCAGTGCCCTGCAAAGCCAAGTGCAGCAGCCCAGCTCGCCCTGCCTCGGGGGTGAAGTGTGGTTCGTGGTGGAGCAGCAGCGTAAGCGCCACTGCCCCTCTGATGGCTTCCTCTGGAGGAGGCAGTCACTTAAACTGCTCTAGCTGCAGCTCATGCCTTTAGGCAGGCTCTGTCTAGACCCATAATTGTTATGTTCTAGTCTTCAAACCCTTCTCTGCATGATCTGCAGTAAAAGAAGACGTGTGAGTATAACGATCTACATGTGTACATAGCCAAATTCTTCCTTTAATTGTGTTAGTACAACCCATCCATTGAGTGCACTAAATGCAGGGTGAGCTCTGCCCTGGCACATTTTGATTTGGACTGCTGATTAGCCTGCAATACATATTTCACTTTACCACCAATAGGACCTTAACCTCACTTAAAAAGAATAATGACAAAACAACCCAATTATCTGTTCCCAGAGTCCATTACCGAGGGGGAACCAAAATTACCCTTTCTGTTAAAACAGCCCAGTTCTCTATTACATTTGCATTAAAAAAGGGCCTGAGATTAGGCTGCCTTTGTGTTAGGCACTGCACGAACAAGTAACAAGAAATAGGTCCTGGCCCAAAGAGGTTACAGTGTAAATTAGACAGAAGTGGAGAGAGAGGCAGTGGCTTTTATTCATTTCCTAAGGGGAAATGAGGCACAGAGCGTGTTACATTGCAGAAGTGCCCAGAGTTAGCTGTGAACGAGCTACCAAAGTCCAGATACCTGTGTTACACTGCCAAAAGGTGATGCACACAGTGGTCTGGCTATTTTACTTCTGGAATTGGGACTCTGGGATACTGGAGTGATGTGCAGATATAAGCCCTCATTTGGAAGTTGCTTGGGTTTCTACACAGAGGCAGCAGTTTAAAAACACTTAAAAACAGATTAAAACAGACCTGCACTGTTCTCCTTTCTCTGTCTCCCTGACTGGGAAGCACAGAGCCCCAGACCCTTGGGGCCTGTGGTCATGGGTTAGGTACCCCTGCTCTGCTGTCCCTGGCACAGAGAGAACTGTGGGGATCCTAATTCCCAAGCAAACCTGCTATTGGGAAACAAGAGCATTGCAGGTTAAAACATCGTCGTGCCAATGAATCAATATTTTTCTCTGAAACTCTGTTTTGTCAGGAATTTGCTGGAGAACACTGCTAAAAGCCAAGCTCTGCCTGTTTCTCAAGGGGAGGTCCCAAGGGGTGGGCAGTAAAGGGAAGGTAGGAAGAAGCCAAGGATGGCTTTAGCCTCCTCCCTGTGTCCTGTCCCCCCTGCCAGGGTCCTGTCTGGGTTCCCTGGTGTCAGTCAGTGGGTCCCAGTGCAAAGCAGAGCTGCCTTCAGCTCCTGGTCCTGCCCTCTGCACCCAAGGTCTGCCTTCCGCTGAGGAGATGAAGCTAAAAACCAGCAATTTTTGCTAGAACCAATTTTTTGCACCAATTCTTTCTTTCTTTCTGTTTTTTTTCTTTCCCATCCACAACCCAACCCCTATTCTCTCTCCTTTTCTCTCCTGTCTGCGTTCTGGCTGAATTTCCATGTCTTACGTCAGCTTCTGTATTGCTGGGAGGATAATCCAGCCCTGAAGTAATCATTCATTTCAACACCTCTGTATCTTTGTCTCTAGTTTGAGGTCATTTTCTCGACCTGCAGGAATGAATCCTGAATCTTTAGTGAATCTCACTCCTTGCTTAAAATGTGTTTGTTGCTTGCTTAAAATGTGTTTGTTGCTTGAGTACTTCAGTTTTAACTATCTTCTTTGCCTCGGAAAATCCATGGGTAGAATCCTGACTGCTGTGAATTTATTGGCAAACAGGCCAAGGGCTCACCTCACGTGTTTGGTAAAAGACCTTTCATAACTGCTACAGGAAGAGCTGCCCTTAAACAAGAGCTCTGAAGAGCCTGGAGCACAGCCAAATGGGGAAACAAGGTTGTTATTGGCATGATTTTAATCATGATAGACAATTAGCAAAGCTTAATTATATTGAGAAAGAAAATCAGAGCAAGTGGCAGTAATGAATTTTCCTAGTAAATCTCTTGTGCTTCAGAATAAAACTAGCTGACCTATAAATACAATGAAATTAGGGGAGCTGTTTGCCCACATGGCTTAGCTGTGTGCTGCTCGGGCTGTGAGTGGGGCTCCCTCTCCCAGTCCCCTCTTGAACTTCTTTCTCTCCTGCAGAATTAATTCCAGAACAGTATTGCAGTTTAGCCATTTAGACAACATCCAGTGTCAATAGGCAGCAAGAGGAAGCTTTTTTTTTTCTTGTAGCTCAACTTGGTAGTATTAGAAGTTAATAGGCTTAGAGAGCCAAGGATTTTTAAAACACTGCCGTTGGCTAAAATAAATATTATTTAGAACTCACTAAGTGGGTTATTTTTTTAATATTGTGAAAGTCAGAATGTTTCCAGAGGATTTTCTGGCTGCAATAAAAATACTAAATTGAGTACGATCAGCCTTAGAAGATTTCAAAGAAGATTTCTCATGTTTGTGTTAGTAACCTATAGACTTGGAGAGTGAAAGCATCTGGCTTAACTCAAGAGTGCAATTTAAATCATTAAACCTTTTAGTAGCGCTGTAATAATGGAGCTTATAAAAACAAAGGAGCTTCTGGTGAAAGCAGAGAAACCCCTGTGGGTAGTTTTGTGTTGGACACCTTCAAACGCAAACTGCTTTCTGGAGGTGTGAGCAGTTCTTTCTCTTCTTTGTTTTAAAGCCCAGGGGACCAAAACGCATCTCAGTGGCCAAGGAAAGCCAGGTGGGTCCCACTCCCGTGAGCCTGAAGGGGCCCTGAGGAAGCCCAAAGTGCTCCTGTGGATTTGCGTGGTGGCAGATGAGTGGGCAGGGGGTGTCTCTGCTCGGGCTGTGAGGTCTGAAAGCTGGAGATTTACGTGAGTCTGGGTGCCTGGGTGCACCTCCTGCCCGTCCCCCTGTCCGGGGGGCGGCGGTGCCGTGCTGAAGGTGGAAGTGCATCAGTTCTCTCCGCTGGCACAAACAAGGGTCGCTGTTTTCCCGGCGTTCGCCCGGAGCCGGGACTGCGGTGGGAGGCACGGAGCGAAGGAAGCTCCTGGGTGCGCTCTCAGCACCCTCACCCCAAGCTCTCTCTGCCGCTCTCCTGTTTGGGCATCACACTTCCCCTGCCTGAGAGACGAGAGGAGATGTTTGTCACTGCCACGCACATTCCCTCGGCTCTGCGTGCTCCTCCGCGCTTGGCAGCACAGCTGGATGCATGGGAGAGGGCTGTGCTGGTCCCCACCGGCATCCAGCATGAATGTGCCTGAACCAGGATCACAATTCCCTGTCTGTTAGGAATTCTCTTCCTGTTGCCGTCCCCAGGGAAGGTACCGAGTGCTCAACTTGTTTGAAGCCAGAGGAGAAGAGGGAAAAGTGTGTTTGTATTTTTTCTGGCGTTCACGAGGATGTGCTGGGTTGCTTTACTGCTTCAAACTGGCTTTTCTGTTAAACTCAGATTTGGGTCTCCATGGCAAGTCACCTGCAATAAGGTCTGCACAAATTTAGATTGAACTCAGATATTCAAATCCAAGAAATTTCACATCTGGGGCTTTGCTGTGGAACTCTTTTCAATTTGGCTTTTTTTGGTCTTGTCTCCAGACTAAGCAGATGGGAGTGAAGGTCTGCTCGTGCTGCCCTCACTAACAGAGATCCTAATTTTGACTGGCAAGTCATATTTCCCCAAACAGAGGAGAAAACCGGAGAAAGCATCTCTTTCCAAACCATTTCTGAAAGCCAATTAACTCAGTGGAATAATCTCTAACTCTTCTTTTTAGACACTCCAGTGCCTAAGCAAGGAAAAACAGAGCAGGATTCTTGTTTTTGTGGGATGGCTGTGAGTAGTGACAAACAAGTTCTTGCCCGTGGAAAAATCTTTTACAACTGAAAGAAAAATGTTTTAGCATTTCAAATAGCTAATGCTCTGGGATCAAGTGAAGTGCTTTGCTTTAGGAAGTGAAATGAATCTATTTGACGGGATATTTTATTAATCGGTTTTAAGTTTTAGCAGTTTAGTTTTACATTTCCATTAATATTGTAGTATCATAGGAATTTGTGATAATGTTATTGGGATTATTACATGCAAGTCACTAATAGCAGAGAAGATGTAAAAATTCATTACCGTCATTGAATTTAGGGTGAAGTTAAGTCAACCTAGTTGTGTGTGATTTGTGTGCAGCACTGTCTAAGCTGAAATAGCTCAAAGCCTTTCATCTGCATTTTGTTGTGTTTTGGAGACAGCAGGATTTCAGTTGTGGAATCACTTCTGCTCTGTCTCACACCACAGTAAATCCTGTGGAGCTACCCAAGATCAATGGTGGACTGGGAGCTAATTTGTTATATGCAGTGTGTTACAAATATTTTTCATCTGTGGTTAAGAACACAGAGAAAATGAGCAAAGTCTCATTTTTACTACTTGCTTAAGGCAAAATCAGGCAATTAGTAGAGGGACAGGTTGATAAACAAAAAGGGGCTGCTTGTTGCTATCTTTTTTTGCAGTCTCTGTTCAAGGGCACAAGTCCTGAAACCTGAATTAATGATAAAATAATGAAAGCAAGCAGGAAAGAGGAAAATATGTGTACAGCTCCCTACATCACCCTTAGCTGGACTGTTACAGCTTCACTGACTGCTGCGAAGGTACACCACTATTTCTCCAGCTGAAAAATTACACATTGGGGTGTGCTAAAAGCCCACAAATATCTGGGGTAACACCTGGTAAAGTCATCATTTGTCTCTCTGAATTAAGGTGTTGCATGGGCACCTCTTCTCTTTCTTTCCATTAAGTTTCCTTGCTATTAAAATATATTTACTCCCTGCTGGAGTAAACAACATTTCCTCACTGGGACATGAGTGTCCCGGTACTGCTGTTGTGCAAAAGGTTGGTTTTTCCTCTATACCTCCAATGATTTGAGCAATTGAAAGCAAGGTCTTTATATATCCCGTCTTTTACCTGCCAGACTGATCTATCTGTGGTGAGTGTCTGCCTCCAGCTGACTTTGGGGAGCGGGAAGAATTTTCCTGCAATACAGTTTGGCTTTTGAAAATGAAGTGAAGCGAGGAAAATTGTTTGTTTGTTTTTGTAGTGAGAAGTCCCCTAAAATATTTATGACCTTTTCTTTGTAGACTCTAGCCCTTTGTGCTTTGGATTACACACTTAAGAGCTAGTCACTGATTTTGAATGCCTAAATCAACCCTTTTATTGGCTTCTTGTCTACAAAATGGAATAACATGTTCTCTTCTCTGGAGGTTAATAAACCCTTGTGGAAAGCTTGTATTCCATAATGCTGAGTGCCTGGAAGGAAATGAGCAATCCCTTCCTTCAGAGACAGTCTTGGATGGCCTGCAGTAAACACAGGGTGGGATTGCAGGTGCAATACTCTTGCAAAGCTGCTTGGTCAGGAACAGCCCTCGTGGCCTCTCCGTTTATAACCAGCCTGCAACCACGGAATGAAAATCTGTACCAGGTGGGCTGAATGGAAATTGTGTGGGAAAGGCATTCCCAAGGGTCTCAGTTCGGACGGAATGTGAGACCCACAGCCCTGGGTCTGGCCTGGACCTGTTTTCCCTTCTGTCTCTTGGCTCCTCTGTTGAGATTTCAGGTTTTTGTGTGAGGTTTTGTCTCTTTTTCCTATTTGTGCAGAAGGGCAAAGCACGAGGGGATTCGTGCAGGGTTGTTTACTAACCTGGATTTATGGAGGAAAAAACCCCTCAACTACTACTTACACATGTTTAGATCAACCCAAATTCCTGTAGCAGGACCAAATGGTATAATTGAATGATCACTGTGCCAGCAGATCAGCATGGACAGCACCTCTGGTGATGGAGAAGGGATTGACACGGGTGCAGCAACATAACTCAGCTTTTCTCAGAACCATGGAGTCAGGGCAAAAATTACAGAAGTGTTTCTAAAAGTTTAGAAGAGTGGACTTTGTGCAAAGCATTACTCCAGTCTGCTGGAGTTGAGAGGTGTTATTTTCAATAAACCTTCCATTTGGGGGCAGAAGGCACAATTCTGCTTGTATCTTTAGTAATTAAGGAAATTAATGCAAAAGCATCCGTGCATTTAAAGGAAGATCAGTGGAGGTTGAAAGCAGTGGAACATTTATTCTTTTATTCTGTTTTGGTCAGTGGGTAGGAACTAATTCAGCTAGAGGAACGTACTGTGAAGTACTACACCTGTAAGTGGCAGATTCCTGTCCCATTGTGGTTGGCACCTCAGGTTTTCCTAGGAAAGAAAAGAACCATAGCAAACCTGAGAACAGTAGCAAATCCATATTATCCTACTATGCTTTAATGTATAACAAGGGCTGGGGAAGAGGGGTCCGTGGGTTAATTATGCATCGCACAAAAAAAAAGAATTTCCTTTTAAAAGGTTTTTCCCTGAATTCCACAGAACTTATTAAATAAACGGCTAAATGCCTGCGTGGTACCATTCATTTTCTGCCCTCTTGTTTTCTCTTTAAACTAAAGAGGCTCAATAACACAAATCTGGTATTTTGAGAGGGTGTTTTGTGTCACTAAGCACACAAAACAAGCGTGTGCTGTCCCGGCAGTCGCAGGGATGCCACTTTTGTCACCTTCTGGGAGCTGCTTTGGGTCAGAGCTCACCTCTGGGTGGCTTGAGCTGGCTCGTGTCAGTGCCTGCCCAGGCATCTGTGCTCAGCGTCCCTGTGCGTGGTGTATCCACGGTGTATCCGTGGTGCATCCCTGCCTTTCCCTCTCCTCTAGGGACGCGTTTCCCCGTTGTGCTCCTCCTGTCTGTCCAAAGAAACCTGAGTTAATCCCAGCTGGAGCAGGGAGGGCGTGGGCAGGACTCACCTGGGTCACAGCTCCTGGCACGATGCTCCTGCCAGCTGTAAAACTGGGCAGCTTATTTTTAGCAAATTCCCAGCCTGACTTATCAGGGAAGCACTTTGAGGTAACGGCTTCAGCGCGTTTGATGTTTGTTCATTTTGAAAGATGTCATTTTAAGAATTTCTGCAAGTTTCAAAACGGCCCCGTGGGAGATCTGTTCCATGCCAAAATGTCATTTCAGATTCTAAACTACATACTCCCTCATACTTTCACTTTATAAATGTTTCACAGTACCTGCATTTTTTATCATTGCACTTTTATGTGACCTATGAGTTCCTTGTAACTAACCTACGAGGCCTCTCTGAGGGAAGTAATAGAATTTTTTCTATTTTTTCTAAATTAGGTTTTTTCCTCTGTTGGAAAGTGAAGCCACCACCCAATTATTTCTTCCTTGTGCATAGATACTTGTATTAATATTTTAACAAATGCAGTGTTTATAGTGTCACTCACAGGTCCGTGTTAAAATTAAATCAAATGTGTCCTGGAAAGTGAATGCTTAGTTTCAATTCTAATAGTTGTTAGAACCAGGCCTTATTTCCTCAGGAGTAGATCAATCTCCTGATATTTTCTGCAAGTCATCAAACTTCATTCCCGGGCTGTAATTATGTGTGAAATCCTGCCTGATCACTTCCCTGGCAACACTACCATTCAGAGCATACCTAAAAATAACCTGAGATAATATTTATGTTGATGGCCTGTGTGCACTGAGCACCTCTGAAACGTCCCCTTTGATGGGAAACACCATCAAGGGAAAGGAGAGGGAATACTGGAAACATTCCTACCGAGGCTGGTGGCATGGGCAGGTGAGTGTCCAGGGCAGACATGCAGCTCTAAAAATGGAAGTGTTGGTTAATAACAGCACAAAAAGTGATTAATAGCAGGTGTAATGGCCAAGAATCAGAAGCTCTTTCCCATTCCCAGCTCTCCAAAGGCCTGTGAGACGCCAGTGGGGAGCAGCAGCCCCGGGGGGAGTGGGGTGGGGAACCGGGAGAGAGGTTTTGACCTGTCCTCCTGGAGCAGGTGTGGAAGGGGGCTCAGCCACAAGGCTGCACGTTTGTTCTGGTGCTTTTGATCTCTCCTGCTTAAAGCCCTTCCACTTTGTAACAATAAATATTCATTGCGCTGAAGGGTAGGGGAATGAGAGATGGAATACTTGCATTAGTGAGGGCATGAGCTTAAACCTGGGGTTCTCTTATCTCAGTCTCTTTCATATATTTTGATCAGAAAATTTTCATCCCGGATCTGTGGAATCTCTGTAAAAAATGTTTTAGGCAAACTGATTTCTCCATGGCCTCCAACAAATGCAATGTTTTTAATGAACCACATTGTGCAGGTTTAACATGCACAGTTAAAAACTAGTAGGGAGGGCAAGCCTGAGGGAAATTAGTTATTAGTGTGTCAGTCACACAGCATCATAAGGATGTAAACTCTTCAGTTTTCAGTGCGGCTGTCTGTACTGTGCAGACGGAAAGTTAAACCTGCTCTTCCCACCTGTCTGGGTTTTGCTTTTTGGATTTTTCCCCTTTTCCTCCACAAATACCTTTCCTCGGATTTCTTGGTCCATTGATTCCTGTATCGGATTTTCCCTTTCTACTGAGCTGTGCATGAGGTGGTATAATCAGATCTGATAGTCATATCTTTTTTTTTTTTTACAGCTACAAAGTCATGAACTCCAGGGCAGTATTTCCACCTCACAGCAGGCTTCAATAGAGCAGTGTAATACTTCTGGCAGCCTTGGGCTGCTGTGTTAGGAGGAACACTGGGTGCCCCCGACAGTGCTGGTTTAAGCCTCACAGTTAACATTATTTTTAAGGACTCAGGACACAGAAAACCCCTGAGAAGAACTGGTCTCTTCTGTGCTCTCCCCACAGAGCTGACACTGAGTATCAGATGTCACAGCAAACCTTTGCAGGCAGCACTGGCTGAAATTGTTCAGAGCTGTCCTAAACAGCAAACAACTAATGGCTTAAAATAAAAGATAAATCCTGGGAGAAATTTCTCCTTAATTTAACTGTCAGGAGAAAGGGACTTTGGTCTTAGACGTAAATAGGTCCTGTGGAAAATGTGTTATTTTTGTGCTGAATATGTTATTTTTGTGATGTGAAACTAAAATCCCGTAATACCCACCCTTCCTTCCATTTAGTTTCTTGATGATGAAGATGTGTGACCCTTCCCACCACTCCCTGCACCTCCATTTCCCTGGCTCTGCTCCCACAGAGATGTTTTCACTGCCAGGCACGACAGCAGATTTCCAACAGTGGGGAAGGTTAATGAGCTCTTGGCACTGATTGCCCTTTTCCAGGCCCGCGGAGTGCAGAGTCCCACGGGGATCAGGGACACCTCCCTGGGCACAGGAGGGGTCACTGGCCAGACAGCAAGAGATCAGTATCCCTGTGCTTGCAAGTAGTGCTCCCTCTCTCCTCCACCGCTTTTTTTTTCCCTGGCAATTGCAGCAGTGTGAGAAGGGATTAATTGCCAAAACCAGTCACCCCATAGCTCTTTATTAGGAAAGAAAATTTCCTGGTTAAAGCTCTTTAACTCAGACAGGGAAATCGAGAAATATGTTTGTCAGTACCTTGATGACCAGACAGTGATCCCAGCCAGCAGAGAAGCAGTGGGACAGCAGAAAGGTACAATATTCTTTCCAACTGCTTGCAAGATTTTATGTAAGGTTGTAGCAAGAGCAGCGACTGGAAAATGATAAAACTGTCTTGATTATATCCCTCCACCAAGTACAGACTTGGAATAACACAAGACAACAAGGCTTGTTCTGAAGTCAGTGACCAATTTTGTTTAAAAATGGCTCTTTAAACAGTGAACAAATTTTGCACAAGGCAAAGCACTGAGGAAAATGACAAGTTACAGTTTCTGTTGAAAGATTAATTTAATTTGCATTCAGCTTGAAATTAAAACATTGAGTTAATATACATTAAAAACGTACTGTTACCAGGAACCAGAGGCAGTGTTTTACTGTTTCTGTAGAAAATGCTTGTAATCTAATTAAGAAATAATAAAAATAAACACAGCACAAGAAAGCCAGAGGGAAATGGTCAATGAGAATAGATGAAATTTCTGAGTGTGTTTGCCGTGAACTTGTGACAATAAAGGGAAGCTTGGGAAACCTCACAGGAGTTACTTTTCCTACACACCCATTTATGGCCAAATTCTTCCAATTTCCCATGGTGAATTTTTTTTTTTTTTTCTTTTTTATGCTCTTCAACATAAAGTCTGCACAATGCTAACAAACCATAGAGGGTAGAGACCCACTAATGGTGTAAATCAGGACTGTGGTCAGAATCAAAAGCTGGGTTTGACATGCTTGTTTTTTAAAACAGTACTGAATTTGTGGTGCACAATCTGCCCTGCTGGAGTCGGTGTTGTTTGCCCACCCACAGAGGCTGTGTGGGGACCTGTCCCTGCTCTGACTCCGTCTGTGCCCCCAGCACTGCGTCCCCATTTCAGCTTTCCCTCCCTCATCTCCTTCTCATCTCATCTCATCACCTGAAAACGCTCTTTCTCTTCATTCAGAAGTCGCAGATTAGAAAAATACAGTTGTTGCTATAAAACACATCTTCCAGGCTCCCTTCCAGCCAAAGACTATCAACAATTTAGGTGATAATTCCTCAGGGCACAGGTCCTCCTGGCCTGTCTTATTCAGTATGTAATGGGACAAACTCAGAGCGGGCCTTTTGGTTCTGAAGCCACAACTTCTGTACTTTTTCACAATGCGTGGGTTATGTGTTCAAAATTCCTCAATGCGAGCACATGCTGAGGTGAAGAAAGTCACCCCAGAACCTCTGCTTTTGAATTTTTAGCCATTATTTAAGAATACAAGTGATGTGAAGATGCTCTTTCCAAATACTTGTACCTTTAAAGGGATGCAGAACATCTCAAGTGATGATTAATATATTCAAAACTACATAACTCCAGAGTGTGGGTAAGACCTGACATAATGCCTGCATTCATTGAGAAAATAAATAACTATTGTAAAAGGTCCTATAAAGAAATATTTTTTTCCTTTTATCTTCTAATGGAGAAGTAAGTGAATAATCTCTGTTAAAATGTAAACATATTTATGAACTATTACCCAGAAGTCCTGATAGCTTTTGACTTCATGATTTTTAAAAGTCATTTAAATGCACTCCCCTCTTTATCAACCGCAGCTTCTCTTGTTCTGAGAATAAACCTGAAAAGACAATGGTGAATGCATGCTCTGTAAAGGCTGAGAGGGAAGGGCTGAGAAAAGAACAGCATGACTGTACTGCCCTGCCACTGCAGCAAATAATGCACATTGTATTTTCAAAAGGGGAGGAAAAAAAAGGAAGCTTTGGCAGGCTTCACTAGAATAAGTAATTTAAAAGCTATCACAGAACTGTCTTGCCAAAACCACTGGTTTTAATTATGCTTATGGGAGAAAGGAATACAAACAAGAAAACCGTTTGGACAGATTGGGTGGATTCTTCCAGGTTGGATTCTGTTGCGGGATGATCCAGCAGGAACTCATTTTCCTGCAGTGTAAGTTATGTTCATTGTACGTTATCCCCACGCTGTATCATGTACCTCATATATTTTTGCTTTATGGGACAAATCAGAGAACAGTTTAAGGCTGAGGGGTGGCTGACTGTATATCCCCAGCTGGTTACACTGCAGGTTGTCATCGGGCATCTTTCATGGGAAAGGCAATTTCAAGAGGATGAGATTCCATCTAACAGAAGTACCTCAAGTACATTTTTATACTTGCTCACATGCAGTATTTATTTCATAGCTACCTATGCAGGAGATAGATGTGAAAGATACAATTACTGAAAATCCCTCAACTTGCTTGTGCCCTGTGATTCCTTTCAGCTCTAAGGTTTCAAATGATCATCCCTCACAGAAAAATGATAAAAATTAGCTTGTTTTTCATAAAAGCAGTTTTGTCTATTCTTCAATTTCATGTTTTCGGAGAGGATTTCATAGTAAGTGTGAAAATGTTGCTATTTGATACCCCACAAGCTGCATGACAATTACCAGTTTTTGATAAATCAATGCCAGCAAAGATGTAATAGTAGATTTGGTATACTTCATGGCTGCTAGGTTTAAAATAATTCATCAAAATTAAAATAGATAAGTTGGATATCTTTATGGCTTTTCTGTACATGTTTAGTTGGATGTTGAGAAACCAACAAATGTATTTACAGGATAAAAAGGTTGTGCTGTAAAGAGAAAATTGGCTGAAAGAAGGAATCATTAATGTATGTCTGTGGTGGCATAGAAAATGTGAGGCTGTGATGTTATGAGGGTTATGTTGTTGACTGTGTTGTATTGGTCTAAAGTTTATTGATTGTATTAAATTCTGTGTCTGAAATGTTCTCCCTCCTGGCTGTTCATATATGTAGCATCCTTCCTTTTCTAATTTTCACTTCTTTATATAAAGGGATGAAAATGGGGCAATGTCCACTCCAGTTCAACTGTCTGGAGTTTGTGTGCCTTTCGGAACAATAATATTTTCAAAGGTTCTACCAAATCTGTAAGGGCAGAATACTTTATAACTATCAACCTCACATTCCTTTCAGGTGTACTTGAGAATCATCACAGGATCACAGAATGGTTTGGGTGGGAATGGACCTTAAAGATCATCCAGTTCCAACCCCCTGCCATGGGCAGGGACACCTTCCACTATCCCAGGTTGCTCCAAGCCCCGTCCAACCTGGCCTTGGACACTTCCAAGGATGGGGCAGCCACAGCTTCTCTGGACAAGACCTATACCCAGCAGAATAACAGACAAAAGACAGTAGGAGAGAGAGAGATAAAGGTTTTCAGGCACTTAATGCATACTAAATTAGACAACTTCCACTTCCAGAGGTGGTTGCAACGAGCATGCTTAAAATACAGTAACATAAGCAATATATTTTTTCTACTACTTTATGAAGTAGGTGAGAGCTACGCTGGTCCACGGGCAGGATTTTTCCCCGTGTCTGTCCAACACTGCAGAAATATTTTCCTCCTAAGCTGATTTCATAACCCTGTGCTACTCTCCACTCTGTAATTGTACTGATCCATAGCATACTGGTTTTTTCCCATTTGACCTTTGCTTTTCACTGACATTTGCAAAATGTGACTAAGTGAAACCAGACTAAATAGATGTTAACAGCAAAATCTTTTTGCTGCTCTTTCTATTAGGAAAAAAAAAATCTATTTTCTAAAACTGCAGAATGTGAGGACAAATGCAAGAGTTCTGATATTTGCTATTACTACAGCACATCCAAATGCAATTAAAGGCATTGACCACTTGCTTATTTTTATGTGCTGATTTACACAAATCTATTCAAAGTAATGAGAAGCCCAGCTGGTACAAATCGTTACCAAATGCCTTTCGTAGCCACCTTTAGCCAGAGAACATTTGTTCTATGCTAACTGAGAACAAACTGTTTCAAATCGTGCGGGAGTCCCTCAGAAGTATTAAATACACATTTATCAACCGTTTTGAAAGGAAAAAATTGATTTACATGCTTCTCTACCACCAGATGTGTGTTCTGACACGTTGTGGTACAACCAGTCCCAGCACCTCAGTGCAGTTCCCCAGATTTTGAGTGGAGGGGACATTTCCTTGCTGGGTACAGCAACCTTGGCAGCAGAAGCTGCTCAACAACCTATTATTAGGATCTGCACTCCTCCCCTGCTGTTATATTAATATAATGAATTGTTCACAGGTGCTTCAAATGAGGTTTAGATGATCGCTGGGAGCTTTGTTACTCAAACAAGCCAAATCGAAAGGAGCAGATGCAACAGTCCCCAGCAGAAGTACAAAGTATGACTTAATGAAGGTCATTCTGCACATTTTGGCCTTGGCGACCCTATGAACAATCGGACTGTCATTATTTTACCGTTTCTAGACAGAAAAGTGATTGCTTCTTGCCCACTTGCCTTGATTTTTTTTTTAGTTGTCTTTATTACATCATTGGGAGCTCTTAATTGCATTTAATCCTTCTCCCTTTTAGCTAAAATTAGATAGTTCCCACATGATTGTTGTTAATCTGTGCTCTAAGTCATGTTTGAGCCTTAATGCTCTTTTTTGTGGTGATGTTTAAATCACAATGTCTGTTCAAACACTAGGCCAAGTGAACAGATAGTAAAATGGACATTCCCAGCTGGATATGCAAAATGGGCAGAAGAGAGGAGTTGGAAATCACGCCAGGTGCATGGCCTGAACATTTCCTGCAGCTAATGCTGGTGCTGTCCAAAGGCTGTGGTTTTCTTCTCTGCCCTTGTTTTGTGGCAAACACAGAGAAACTAACACAATGCCATTATCCCCAAAAGGCAATTAGCTGGTAAATGTTGATTTACTGCTCTGCAAGACTCTTCAAAGGCTGTGCAGGATGTGGAAGAGCTGCAGAACCTGGAAGATGAGGGACCTGTCACAGGTGCATTGTTGGGAACGGGAGGTGTCAGCAGAGACCTGGGTCTTTCCCCCTGACTCTTTCACAGATTTCACTGGGATTTTGGAGAAAAGCTCACTTGTGCCTCCTTTCCTTATGATGGGAACAGGAGTGGGGATTTTTAATTAGTAGCCTTTTTTAGCTGTGTTTAGTTTATGCATTTCTGAGGTAAGGCTTTTCTCTTGCTTTGTGTCTTACACTGCTGACCATAAAGGGATTGTGGCCTCGGCTGAAGCCTCTCAGTGCTGTAATAATTGCAATAAATGTGAGGGCTACTGCACCCAGAGTGCCACTTAATGTCCTTCTGCCCCCAGATGGAAAAGAGAAGAGGCTCTTTTCCTTCCCTTTTTTCAGTTTAAAGGGAATGCACTAAGGTCACAATGTGCATCAAAGGTCTGTCTTTGCATCACTCAACCCTCCACTCGGCAAGCTCTCTAAGATCACACTTTGATAGTTCAGTGACAGATATCACCAAGGAGAAAGGACAGCATTTTAACCTTGAGTACACACTGCAGGAGAAAATTACACAGGGACAGAAAAACCACGTACAACTCCTGTGCAATGAGCCGGAGAAAAGGATCTTCATTGGGCTTTTCATCTCGGGAGGGTTTGGGAGGGAGCTGCCAAATGCTGCTGTTTTGTAGGAGGGGGGTTTACAGTGTGTTCATGATGACTTCAAGTGGTCACTGGTGGAATTCCCAAGAGGACACCAATTCCTGAGAGCAAATATTACTGACTAGAGTGAGATTGGCGTGTGAAGATGAGCACAATATTCTTTGTTCTTCCCAGAAGAGAATCAGTTTTGTTCTTTCTCCAGCGGTGTACATCCTTCTTTGCTCCAACAGGACACAGAGTATTCAAGATTAGGTATAACCTAACTCTTGGGTGGGTTTTAGGGTGAAAGATGTGTATTTGGATGCTGTTCTGGCTTGTGCCTTACTAGACTTTGTTTATATAAGTTTACACTGGACTCCTGGGGGCGGGTGTCTCATTTTTATTGGGCTTTATGGCAGAGGCCACAGAGTGGAGTGCAGAAGTAATTGTTGAATTCAACCATGAAAACTGCTATTACTTGGTTTCTCTGTGACATCTGTTATATCCTGTTGTGCATGTGATGAGAGGCAGATTTTGTTTCATTTCAGAATCTGTTGGTGAGCATGAATAGTGTCTCAAATAGTTGATGGCTCATCAAAACACACACAGAAGCCATGCTTCCTGAGCTCAGCTTGGGAAGGTGTAGCAGATCAGTGGGATTCAGTCTCCGGACTGTGGCAGAGGCAAGGCAGTGAGTGGGTGTGTCAGACAGGCTGCAAAACCCCCCGTGGACCAGAAAAGGAAGATGTTCACAGAGCAGCAAGAGTGGGAGGGCGGATTTACGGCTACCTGCACACAAACCGCAGCGACTTGCAGTTAATTGCAGCAGCTGTTCCCAGGAAGTGCCCTGTCCCCCATCCCAGCGGGACGCAGGGGTCGTGTCCCGGGCACGGACACGGACAGTGGCAGGCAGGGCTGGAGCAGACCTCACCACAGATTTGAGGCTGACGCCAGGGCACGAGGCTGGGGGAGCTGCACACTCCCACCTCCTCATCCAGGGTGTGCCCTGGCATATGTGCTCCTGGTGACATTCTGCAGCCGCGAGGTTTGCGGCTCTCCTCCCTCCTCATCAACAGGCCAGATGGATCTTGTCTTGCTCACCACCCACTCCTCAGCTGTGTTATTTATTGACATTTGTCACGCCCAGGGTCTTGTATTTTCAACAGAAGGTAAGTATCCAGTTGGCTGCTATAGGTCTTTTGTAAATCATTATCTATTTAATCAAATTTGGACTTTTTTCCATGCTAAAGACCGTGTCTCTGATGTATTTAAGTCCAGAGTGAACATATTTGCATGTCAAAAGCCTTGTTTTTTAAACAATATGGATTTTCCCTGCTAGGAAAGCTGACCAACATCTTGGTGTTCTTGTTCAAATTTGTTTTTATGTTGACGAGACAAGCTCATTGTAAAGGAGATACAGTTAGGCAGATGATGAGAAATGAAGGAATCAGAAAGGAATGAGTTATCTGGCTTAACAATAACCCAGATTTCTTTTTATTCTGTGTGTTACCTTGATTCCATGTAACTTCTCTGGATACTGATGCTGCTGGTTTGGGCAGGTTTGCTAGAGGTTGGCATTCAGAGTCAGTCTTTAATGCACAATCCAGGTGAAAGCCTTCCAAAAGTTGCAATAATGTGTGTTTAGAATCTAAGACTGGAACTTGGCCCTCATGCTGGGTTGAAAGGGTGCCACTGTATTCCCCTACTTGTTGAGTGTTATCCTGATTTGGAAAAATACCACCTTAGCCAGAGGAACCACATATCTGAAAAACTATAATCTCTTCTGTGTATGTGCTGTGTAGTCTCAAGCTGGACCTCAGGCATAAGACAAGTGTCAGTCTTGTAAAATTCCCATTTGTTAACAGTCTTTGAAATTATCCTGGTTTAGTGGCAGTGGATGAAGACTCCATAACTGGGTCATATAGATTCTGTCTTGATTCTGTCATAATTTCTTATTAAATGTGAATAAGAAAGCCAGGAATAAAATGAGACATAGACATTTAGGAAGCTAAACTGTTCCAGTGAGTAGGTTTCTAATATAAATAAATAGTACGTATTTGAGATGTTTTTTTAAACCTCAGTGTTTTGTCTCAGACTAACATTATAAACTCTTTCAAGTGAAAGATTGTCTTTTTAGATAAACAGCAAAACCCCTTTAGAAAGGAAGCCCTGATCTAGTTGACACCTACAAATTTATTACAAAATAAAAATACTTCAAACATCCTTCATTTAAATTGTTATTTGAAGATTTATATTATTACATTGAGTTGCTATGGTGGCAGATGCAATTTCCATTTCTGCCTGGAAAGCTTAAAGAGAAAAAAAAAAAAAAGAATAGCAAACGTCAGAAAGTAATGATTTGTCATGTTTTGAAATGTATTACAGAAATATCAACTTAGGCAAATATGTTTGGCTGAACTCTGGCATGCTGCCTAGAGCCGAGGCTTCCAGACTTGTGCAAAGCCTCACTGTGTGGAGTGCCTGGGATTGGGAGCTCCAGGGCCTCTGTGCTGAACAAGGGGAAGATGGACAGCCCAGGAGAGGTTTTACCTGGACATTAATTTCATGGCGCCTTTCAGGGGCCCCAGAAGTGCTGAGATCTTGTACTTGAACTGGCACTTGTCACTGTTGAGCCACGTGAAGCAGCCCCACAGAATTCCTCAGTCCTTGGCCCAAACATATCCCACATTCTGGAGGGTGGAGTGGTCCCATCAGTGTCAGTTCCACTTTGCCATGGAATCATAGAATGGCTTGGATTGCCAGGAGTCTTAGAGACCATCCAGTCCCACCCCCTGCCATGGGCAGGGACACCTTCCACTATCCCAGGGTGCTCCGAGCCCTGTCCAGCCTGGCCTTGGACACTTCCAGGGATCCAGGGGCAGCCACAGCTTCTCTGGGCACCCTGTGCCAGGGCCTCCCCACCCTCACAGGGAAGGATTTCCTCCTAATACCTGATCTAACCCTGCTCTGTGTCAGTTTGAAGCCATTCCCCTTGTCCTGTCACTCCATGCTCTTGTAAAACCATTAAAAAGCAAAACAGTCGATAATCAGCAGCTGTTAAAGAGGGATTACATCCAAGCTTGGGGATGCTGATGTTGGTTCTGAAATGGCAAATGGAAACGTGTATGTTCTGGTATCCATAGAATGACTTGGGTTGGAAGAGACCTTAAAGATTATCTCATTCCAAGCCCCCTCGCATGGGCAGGGATGTCCATGAGCTGGACTCAGAGACATAATGAGAAGGCAAAAGGGATGGTCAGGAAAGTAGGCATTAAAGGCAAAGAGATGTACAAGTTACTATTTAAACAACAGATTTTAAAAATGTATTATTATTAAAAGGAGAATGATGAAAAATTGATTTCACACTTTCGGATACAGCTCTACGTAGCAATGGGCTCAACTAACTCGAAAGTGGGCTAAGCAAGTTTCAAAGGAAGGCGTTAGGAATCCTTTCTAGTGCCTAACAGAAATAACACATTAAATCTTACTTGAAAGTGCCTTTTTCAGCTAGTGCTCATAATACCATGCTGAGGGCATATTTCAGGAAGAGTCTGAGGCTAAAAAAACACCTACTGAGTAACCAGTGGCACTTGCTTCAGCACTCGAGTTTTCCTCAGAGGTCTTCCATCCAATTACTGACCAGATCCAGTGATATTTAACTTATCAGATCTGACAAGAGCTGAACTCAAGGTAGAATGACTGCCTAAACATTTATTTGTGTCAACGACACGTTTAAAACTCTCTGCTCTGTCTAAATATTTAAAAGAAAATATAAAGAAGAAAATGTAATGTGACATAAGAGGAAATGAAAAACAACCTTACTTGTTGAGGACATTCACTACACACAATTGCTGTCTCCTGAATACCTGTTATTTTGGCAGAAATTGAGGGGAATGCAGCCTTAAATATCATGTTCATCTGTCTCTTTTTAACAGAACATGATTTTTACAATGGCAAGTGGATCTTTTCCTGTCAAAATCATAGAATATGACAACGGCCAAGATCTTTAGGAACCTCTGAGTCTAAAGTTTTTGATTGTAAAGCTACATCTAAAAATGAATGAACAATGAAGATAAATATATGCTCAGTAAAAAGAAACAGCAGTATTGTCCAAATCAGACAGCTTAAATGTGCTGACTGCTTGTTAAATAGACAAAATCTCAAGAGCAAGCTGCAATAAGCTTTCTTAGTGGAGAAGTGGAGAGTTTAAAGTTTTCAACCCTCCTTTTTCTCTCTAATCCAGAGTAAAGCCAAATTTTGGACTTCTCTATAAGCAGATACTCTGTATTTTCCATAGAAGAAATACATTTTCCATAGTAGGTACCCTTTGCTGTCAGTTTATGTGTGTTTAAGGTAGTGTGAGCACTCTGCAAAGTAAAACAGAACGTGCAGGTGTCAGGATATAAGGGATGCTGAAAATTTTCTTCACCTGTGAGGTTTTCCCTAGAAAGGAGTTTATTGAATTCCGAGATGTCTCTGTGTGGATCATCAGTGATGTCTGGAGGGAAGGAGAGAACAACAGAACTCAGAATGTGTGCATATATCATGCTCTTAGCAACATGTTCTCCGTTGGAACCTGACACTTTGCAAAAGCAGACCCACTCTAAATTAGTTTGCAGTTAATTGGCTGTGAAGGGAAACGCACCTTGCCAAAAAGGACTTGAAATATGAAGCAGTTTGGGTTTGTGAAGAAGTTGATCACTGTACTTGGAGAATCACAGACTCTTTCATGGGCATCCGGGAAAGAATGTGGTTCATAATCTCAGTGCTTTCACAAATTCCATTATTTGGCAGGACAGGCATCTACTTGCTGCCATCTACTAGAAGATAGATTGATTTTGGAGGGGTAGTCTTGGACTGTGTGTTGGAGCTGCTCATTTGCAGCTGAGGAAAATGTTTGTATCAGGCTTAGTTCAGTAACGTTTTGGATATGTGATGGAGAATAAGAGGGGCTACCAGATAAAATGGTAAGATTCTGTTTATCCTGCCAGGACTCAAAATGGAAAGAATGACCACATATATAACAATGATTAGTGTTTGTGTTTGTCCTTGCCTGTCTCTGGGGTCTCTCCAAGTATTCCTGGAGGAATCCCCACAGAAAGCCTCTGACACAGGTGTGGTAGAGATGGACATAAAATGAGTACAGGTTGACTGATCCAGGGTCACGCAACTAGTCCATGACATAGCTGGGATTCAAACCAAGCTCCTGAATCCCTTTTTGCATGTTTAACTACAAGACTGTGCCATCTTTGCTGAGATGCATGAAAGGAAGAGTTCCTCCTGTGACCAAGCCATAACACAGTAGAAGCACCACCTTCAGAGACCAGTGATGAGTCTCTGGAACATTCAAGACTTAATTGAATTTTTAGTATTTCCACATGCTGGCTTTTAATAGATAGACGTCAGTGATTTTTTGGGATAATGCATGTTCCACCAGATTGCACCGTGTGGGCAAAAATTATCATAGCCTCTTCCTGATGGGCCACCACCAGACAATGGAGCGGCTTCCCATTTTTCATGAAGAGCCACCACAGTTTTTCTACCCAGATCTTTTTGGTGGACAAGAGCAGAGTTCAGCACCATATTCTGTTCAGTCATCTGTCAGCTGAGTGGGTATCTCTGAGGAATTATCCCAAGAGATCTTTAGTGGAATGAGCTGAGTTTCTCTGCATTTGAGAAAATCGAGGATGAATACCAAATCACGATTAATTCTCCTGCTGAATGGCTAAGGAGCTCACTGTGTGACTACAACAGGAAGAGATGGGCTACCATAGCTACTGATAATGCTGCAGATACTATTTTCAGTCAGTGCCTAATTGCCTTAGAGGAACTTATTAAACTGAAATCACTATTGTGTGAGGAACTATTCACGTAGAGTATCTCCAGAGTGATCAAGATGATCCTGCTGTGGGCTACAATATAGATCAGTAAATGTGAAGAGGGGTTTTGTGAGAAGACTGACATTTTGAGAGCTCAGTTGGCAAGGGATGGGTCTGCACGTTGTGCTGTATTTTAGTAAGATGTTAATAGCAGAAATAATGGATGATTCTCTTTCCAAATATTTGAATACCCACTCCAAAAATCCCACTTGAATCAAGTAAAGTGTAACATTGTGTATCTCCCACTTCTGGATACTTTGAAAGCACCGTGAAAAAAGCTCCTTCTCAAACATCCCTCAAAATTTCTCTGTACCACTATTTGGTGGGCCTTTATATCAGCACAGCTTGAGATGTATGGATTAGTTTAATGAAGGTAAGGCCTATAGTCCATCTCAGGGAATGTCCAGTTCTCATTAATGCTAATGACAATTACACACGTGCACTGAAAACAACCCTAGGGGGTTTTTGGCCAGTGATTTGCTATTTTTGCGGGATGATCCTGGTTTTACAATGTGCATTCTGCCTTAGAATTTCATGTGAGAAACACACAGGCTTGCAGCTGGACAACACTGATGCTGATTAACTTGTCTCTGAGGTGAAACTGGGAAGTTTTTTGATTACCCTTTTCCTGAGGAGTCAGAAACCTTGACTGTGAATTATCAGAGAATTCACTGTCAATAATTATCCTGCAAATTATCTCTTATTTGCAGGTAAACATTTTTGGTCTGTGGGATGCTGCAGTCTACTAGCAACTGCAGCTCTTATTGAAATTGGGTAGCACAACAAATTACTTAAAATCCAGCCTACAGTAGTGGATATTTTAATGTTGTTTCAAGGCAATTCTTTAAAAAATGTGTACAGTGCTCTTGGCTGTAACACTGAATTCATCCTTATCTCAACTGATGTGTACAGGAGCACTTAAATAGCTTCTGGTCATTGTCCTGTTAGTATAAATCTAATCAGGAGCAAGGATGATACTACTTTCCCTTTAGTTGTTTTAGCAAGTAATAAGAGACTGAGCGCTGCAGAAGTAACTATTCAACAAATAGTTGAGAACTACACTTTTAGTTGTTTGTCTTCAGCTCCTTCAGCTGGTCAATGGTGAGTGGGAATGACATCTTTGGCCTACAGATCTTAATATATATCTGTTGATGGTTTATCACATAATCTGTGATGGCATAGTGCGTCACAAATCAGGAGAATACAGGAATGATCAATTTAAATGAGCTTTACTGAGAAACACAAATGAAAGCTCTGTCGGTCTTCACACCAAATTTCTTCTCCTTTGCTTCTTGGTCGTGTTTTTCACTAGAGAGAAGGAACTGTGACCAAATACATGTTCTCATGTGAGAGTTTGTGTTGCGAAGTTATGGCCTAAAAAATATTCTACATTAAAACAGAGCAGATTGCTTATGGCAACTCCTGCATAATGAAGGAACACAATGAAGAACTGCAGTGCATATTGCTCGTCAGGTCTGTTCTATTTTCATAGTTGTTTTTTTTTTTTAAAGTAGAAAATTGCATAGTATAATTACAAGTTCATTTGCATTCATATTACAAGCTGTGAGCTAGTAGTCTTTTATATTTAAAAAATATTATTAGCAAGTGTGACTTGCATCCATACGTTTCAGAAATGGGAATGAAGATTTACACTTACTCAAAGTTCTTTCTCTTCTTAGTCAACTGCCAGCACCCTTCCTAGAAACTCCAGGACCTCAGTGAGGCCAGCAACACAATGAAGGCAACTTCATTTCAGAGTGTATTGGGCAAGGGGTGAGAGCAGTTCAGTTACTGTTTCCCATTTGCCTTTTGGGATCACCAATAATTTGTTGGACTTAATACTTATAGACAAGCGTAGCCACATGTCTCCTGGAGGATGCTGTCTGTCATTTCCTAATGAAAAAAATGACTTTGTTTCTCCTTTAGTTCTTTGTCTTCCTAGATGGTGAAATTCTCACCAACAGGAAATTTTGCTGCAATTAAGTTGACTACTAGGACTTAATTTTTTAAATTCACATTAGAATAAGTAGGCTCAATTGATAATGTCACCTTTCATTTCTGTAATAAATTGAAATGAAGAAAACAGGTTAAAGTCTCCATTGCACCGACTACTTCTATAAATGTGCCTTGAATTTTGAATTCCATTTTTGTTATGTTGTAAAGGTTATTACATGACTTTATCTTTTATGCTTAATACCTAATGTGCTGCAGAAAGAATAATTGAGGGAGATGAAAGTGATAATATTTGAGAACGTTACCAGATCTCTGCATGTACTTTCAATCAATCTGTTCACTCAGCCTTTCCCTCTGCTCCTGGATGGGTGCTCCCTGCTCTGCTAAGTGTGTTGCCACATTGATTCAGATCTCCTGCCTGTCAGGTGCAGGTAAAATAACCTGTAGACATCTTTCTACCTTGTGAGCACCCTGGTGATCCCTCCCTGGCTGTCATCCCGAGGAGTGCGCGTCAGCGGTTGGATACGTGCGTGTAGGGCAGAACATCTCGCTCGTAATTTCTGACCAGATCCTGTACCCTGTAATGGTCTGAGCCCTCTTCCCTGTCAGACGAGGGAGACGTGGCCACTCAGACCCGGGAGGCGAATCAGATCTGTCTAGAGGCTGCAAAAAGCTTTTCCTTTAGTCATTTACCTCGGTTAGCGAGAGCAGGGCTGCTTTTATGCATTGATTGGAGATAATACTGGTGAAATGGCAATAACCTGGCAAATGTACGTCTCTCTGTATGTAAATCCTTTCGGGAAGTGCATGACAGCCTCTGTTTTCTGTGGGTCTCCGTTTGCAAAGAAGCTGTTATCACAGAATAAGTTTAATGGGTCGTGAATTTTGTGTTGAAAGGAGAGTCTCTCCATGACTTCTGATCCGCCTGCAACAGACCTATTGGCTCGGCAGCGAGTGCATTAGGCTAAATATGCTTCCTCCATTGACTCTGAAGGTAACAGCCCTAAATGCCTCATTAAATTTTCATGGGTGACTGAGAGAAGCCATGAGAAAAGCAGCACACTGGTGGCGGTGTGACGGCGGGGCCCCCGGCCCGGCCCCAGCCCCGCAGCCCGGCTCGGAGCCCCGCGGCCGTGCGGGGGGAGCCGCCTTCGCCGTGCCGCGGGCAGGGGCCGCCCCCCGCCCTGACTGACCCACTGACCGCCCTCCCTGCCCTCCGCCACCCCGGGGAAGCCGCTGGAGCTCCCGGGGGAGCCCCTGGTGCCGACACCCCCCGGAGCAGACACCCCGCGGCCGCGGCTGCAGCGCGGTGCTGCGGACGCGGTGCGGGCAGGGCGGGGGGGTCTCCAGCCGCTCGGCTCGCACACGGGGGCTGCCCCGGAGGCGATGACAGGCTGGGGACGAGCCGACGCGCCGGCCCCCCCCGCTCTGAGCGGGGAGAGCCCCGCCAGCCCCCTCCTCTGCCGTCCCCCTCTCCCTGCCCAGCTGCACAGCGGCGCTGAGACCCCCAGCCCTGGGAGAGGAGGAGGAGGAGACCGACCCCTCATCAGCAGCGTTCCTCCGCCGCACACCTCCCTTTTCCCCTCCCTCTGGCCTCAGCGCCGCGCTGGCGGGGCCGGAGAGGGCAGGCGGCGCGGGAAGGCGGCTCTCCCAGCATGGACGAGCCATGTGTATCCTAAGGAATAACAGCAGCTGCTGCGCCCACGATGGGGAGCAGAGGAATGCGAGGAGGAGAGGGCTCGCTGGGGCAGGTGAGCGGGCGGTCCCTTCTCCCGCGGCGGCAGGTGCGGGGACTGCGGGGACAGCGGGGCGGGCGCCCGGTGCGGGATGCGCTGCTCCTCCTGCCAGCGGGGACCCCCCTTCCCCGGAGCAGGCAAGGAAGGGCAGCTTCTCTCCGAAGGAAGTTTTTTTTGCCCATCCTTCTCCCCACTCCCGCTCCCTGCCGTCCCCCCGAGGCGGGGAGAGGGCTGAAATCCCCTGCGAGTCGCGAGAAGTTGCCGGCTGCGGGGGGAGCGCGGTGCGGGGACGCCGCAGACCCAGCCGAGCCCTGGGGCAGAGGCGGCCGCTCTCGCCATCCCCCGGAGCGGGGCAAGTAAAAAAATCGAGGAGGGACCCACAGACGCGAAGCGGATGCGGGATCTCCCCCGCCGCGACCCCCCGGCCGCCCGCGCCGTGCCGGGGGTCCCCGGGATGCGCCGCTCCCGGGAGCCTCCGCCGCTGCCGCCCCGCAGCTGGAAGCGCTCATCGGTCGCGCCAGTGCCCGCTTCCCTCGGGAAGCGCCCCCCGCTGCCGGGCAGCGAGCCGGCCGAGGGCGGGAGCCGGCGGAGGGCAGGGACCCGGCCGCGGCTCGGCTGCGCCGTCACTGCCCTGCCCGGGGAGGTGCGGCAGGGCCGGGGGACGCCGCGCTGAGGAGCGGCGGGGAAATGGCGCCCGGAGCGGAGCGGGGCGGAGGG
Source organism: Atrichornis clamosus (assembly GCA_013400975.1). Lineage (NCBI taxonomy): Eukaryota > Metazoa > Chordata > Aves > Passeriformes > Menuridae > Atrichornis > Atrichornis clamosus. The sequence goes on along the minus strand of WBMZ01002474.1, from coordinate 102,508 downwards.
GCCGCTGGACGCGGAGGGGCGCGGGGCGAGCTCCCCTCCCCAGCCGGGGACCCTCCTCGGGGACCGCCCGCAGCCTCCGGCCCGCAGCCCCCGGCGGTGCGCGGTCCGGGGTCCGGGCGCAGAGCGGTGCTGCGGGTTCACACGCCTCTCCTTCACGGCCCTTACTTTAGGAAGAAACACAACAAACCCCCCCAGTCTGAGCGTTCTGAGTGCCTTTTTTATGTGTGTTTGTGCACGGCCACCGAGTCACCAGGAACAGACACCCGGGAATTAAAGTTCAGAGCGCTCCCGGGCTGCCGGCGGTGGGAGGGGGGCGCAGGAGCTGCTGCCAGGCTGGGTCAGGACAGTCGTGACAGATCCCACAAGGGATGGCAGGACAAGCACGGGACTGTGAGTTCCCTAGAGACATCTCTTCCTTCGGTGTTTTCCATGGTGTTTCACACCATGGGAGCTCACGTTCATGACTGGCACATTTGAAATTCCTCTATGAATGGTAAAGTGGTGAGCTGGGAAACTGGGACCAGTAATCATGGTAAAGAACAGTCGATAACAAAGCTGGTTTCTGTGTTGGAGAGTCGTGGAGCCTGCAGACGAATGGGAAGTTTTTAATTTCCCCACGAACTTCTGTTTTATTGTACATTTCAAACCGGTTATGCCAATTTCTAGGTCTTTCCCCAACGTAGTTTTAAAAGCAAGGTCCTTGGAACTCTTTGCCATTTGTCTAAATTCTGAATGCATGTCTGAAGCATTTAATCATGTTTATTGTTTTCAGCCACTCAAACGGAATAAAAATTACTTATCGTTGACGAAGCTTATCTCGCAAGCTGTTTCACAGTATGTTTCCATTGCAAGACACAGCGCTGTGTTAAACTACTGATGACTGTATTGTTTATTGTTCTTTCATTCCCCAACCTCACCCCCCATAACACCAGTATCAATCTGTTCCTTACTGCTGTACTCAAAAATAATGGAAGAGCAAGTTTTCACCAGTTTGGTATTTTCACTCGTATCTGGGATTTATGTCTTTTATATTTGCTCTTAAGCTGTTTTTCATTCAGTGTGCTAAAGGCAGCTGATGCATTAAAAAAGGAATCAAGGCACGAAGCTAAAAGGGACTTTCAAACTCTTGAAGTGAAACTGTGGGTGGAATTAGTGCTGGATTCACAGCATTGTTTATTTCTTTATCCACATACATAACGCCTTCCTGAAGCATAAGAGTTCCTTGCCCCTTTGTCATTATCACTTTGTTTCATTACACAGCTAAAATGCACTGTTCACACTGGTCTAGAAATACAGATTTATTGTTTGAAGTGTTTTGATCTTGGACTGTACCTCGTAGGTGATTTTGCTGTGGTTTAACAGTGTCTCAACACAGTGATGGAGGACACCATCATGTTTTCTTGTAGGATTACCTTTGGGACCTTAGTGACTGCACACATCAGTGGTTTCATCTTAGGAGGATTGAAATTGATTTTCTTCTTTTTTTTTTTTTAACTCAGCTAGTGAGGGACCCTGTGTTTGCCCTTTGACCCATGGCCTCACATGATGAAGTGAAACCAATAGTGGAGGATGTAGACTTGAAGTAGCTGCTGCTGGGGCTTCCAAAGAAGAGGTGCCAGAATGGACCCCTTGTCCTGCTGGTCAGCCTGCATGATTCTTTGGGCAAGGCACAGTTTTTAAAATTTGTCAGGCTGCTGCATATATACAGCAAAATAAATTTAAACCATGAACCTTGTGATACCTTTTTTTTAGTACTTTTGACAGGTCCTTGCTCAAGAAAACCACAGGAAGATTGACCATTCCCTCTCATCCATAACAGGCCCATTGTCTTTTGAGTATTTTATATTTCAAATTTTTGCAAGGTATTGGTGTTGAATTTAGCAACAGCCAAGCTACCCAACTAAATATCAATGAAGTTGGAGAACCTCTATTTTTACAATCCTGTTTGCATTTTAAAGTGATAGCAAATACTAGGAAAGGAGAACATGATTTTCTAGGTGTTATAGTTCAAATTAACTTTCCCAGTCAATATTTAGTCAAGGTCTTGATGGTTAAAGTTAACTGTCCAAGTCAATGTTTAGTCAAGGTAATGACTTGGTTTTTATAAACACTACCCAAGCATTCTTGCAGAATTAATCAGAGTTGCTGGATCACAATGCGTTTGCTCAGCCAATTACTTAGGAATAAAAGTACATTATTACTCGGTCTCCTATATGTCCTGTACTATTTGGCATTATTTCAGCTGTGCTTCCCTTCAGCCCTTCTGTGCCTTCATTCTTACGGCGCTGGCTCTATCTTTAAGGCATTTATCTGCCTGGTGGACTGGGGAGATAAAGTAAGTCCTATACCAACCTGTTTTTCTGGGAGGGAAGATGAGGTGTGGAGGTGCCAGGTGCCGGCTCCCAAAGGGGAGTGCAGCGTGCAGTGCAGCAGTAACACTGTGTAGTTCCAAGGAAATCTTCCAGGAGCCTGTTCTGGGCATCCTTGTGCAGTGCTCAGGAAGAGGTGAGCACTTTGGATGAAACAACCATTACATAATGTTTGAAAACCGTTTTGGTGTCTGGGACAAAAGTGATGAAATTGGGTGTGTTGGCATTGTTACTTGCAGTGCAAGACTGAAGCTCTTTGTGATCTGGGGAGGAATTGGAAATCTTTATTGTGATTCATCCTTTCTTGGGATCCCTTTAAATGGGATATTCATTCTTCCAGGATGGCACTTCAGTCTCTTAAACTGACACTAAAATCACAGTCTGGACTTCCATTGTACCAGTGGTTTTTTTCTTTCTTCTTTTTTTTTTTTTTTTTAATTGTACCACTTGCAAATGCATTCCCTGCAATTACATGGGTATTAGAGTAGATATTCATTAGGATTTTACTAATCTGAACCTCAAGTGCTGTTCTGCAAATTTGCCAGCCTTTGTAAGACAGTGCTTGACTTCATCAGCTGCTCTGTTTTATTATGAGTATTTTGATACAGTAGAATGAAAAGCATATATTATAAACCAAGTAATTAATCAGATTGAAGCATTTTCATTTTCATACTTTGATTTGTTGCAAAGAGAGCCTGCAGCTCTGTATCTTGCCCTTAACACTAGTTTTTGCCCAGTCTAACAGTTACAAAATTACATTTCATGGTGGTGGTTTGAGAAATTTCATCCATGAATCAATCTTGCATTTCTGTTTAGAGGCAGCAGAATTGTCACAACTTAGAGAAGGTGAGTAAACTCAAAACTGTGAGTTCCAGGAAAGGTACTGATACCTGTGTATTTAATCTTAGAGCACCATCAAACACATTTTCAAGTGTTGCAGCTGTAAGCAGTGTTCATTTAACTGTGCAGTAAAAGCACTTGTAATGCAAGGTCCTTAATTTTCTTTCTTTTCAGTGGTTCGGCCACACGCACAAGTCCTGTCAGAACCCACCAGTGTGAGCCTCGCTGGTGGCACTGGGGTCTGCACAGCCTGTTTGCAGTGCTGGGTCTCTCTCAAAGGGGTGCCACCCTGAAGAACCAGATCAGAGCGAGGCCTGTCAGCTTTTGTCTCTTAATCAATATATTGGTTTCTGCGGAGTGGGAGTGAAGCCCATTCCCTGGGATGACCCGGTGCAGAGGCTGAAGGCTGCCGTGTGCCCAGCTGTGGGGGAAGCAGCTGTGCAAGCCCCAGCCCTTCAGACAGCTGCGCGTCCTGGCCAGATCCATCCACAGTGGAGCAGCAGGATTGCTGAAGGGCTGCTTGTCACATCCTGCTCTGGCTCGGTCCTCTCCTTAGATATGTGAAGTACTTGACGTGAACTTATGGCCCTTGGAGGCGTGAAGATTTACTCCAGTTGCTTAGGGAGTCAGGGAGGGTGATGGCTGTGGGTAAGCTTTCGAAAAGGCAGTGTTCCTGAGCTGGAGAAGCCTGCTGGGGAGCAGGCTCCAGGCACTTCCCAGCCTGTAATCCTCAGCACTTCCTACAGATTGTCATTCCATTGCGGTTGGTTTAATGAGGGGGCATAGGTTACTTTTCTTAAGGGTATTTCATATTTATTTTGTATTTTATGTTTTATATTCTTAAGGATGAGAATATTTTCTTAGGTTAGATATAAGGAAGAAATTAACATCTGTGAGGGTGGTGACGCCCTGGCACAGGGTGCCCAGAGAAGCTGTGGCTGCCCCATCCCTGGAAGTGCCCAAGGCCAGGTTGGACAGGGCTTGGAGCAACCTGGGATAGTGGACGGTGTCCCTGCCCATGGCAGGCAGGGATTGGAATGAGATGATCTTTAAGGTCCCTTCCAACCCAAACCATTCTATGGTTCTATGATATGTACAACTTGAAAAAATAGGGCGGTGTAATGCCTGAGTACACAAAATCACTTGTTATTTTTTCCTGTATTGAATTTTGTCTGTCCCTGTGTATGGATATATACATGTATGATATTCATGTATACATATATAGATGCAAAGATTCATTAGCTGCTCTTTTTATTGCATAAAGATTTCTCAGGTCTCCAGGCACTGTCAAGCAGTTATACCGAGAGATTCCCCACCCCTCCCACCCCCAAATAGTGATTACTCTCGTGGGTAGAGGAACATCAGTTTCTTGAGAGTCTTTGCAATTCCCCGAGCCTGAAGGCAAATGAATGGAAATTTAGTGGACCACCTAGTTCTTGACACAGAATTCTCCAAAGAGGAGTCTGACTCAATTTATGTTGTGTTGGATCAAATAATCCTATCGTGCATGTGTGCTTGCTGTTTTGTTTTCTTTTAGCAGGCATATTGCTGTCTTGAAAAAACTTCAGATTTAGAAGTTAGGCAGTGTCCCTGTGGTTTTGGGAGGTGCTTTTCCTCGGTGAGTGCTTACTGGAAAATTACATTTAGAGGACATCCGTGAAGAGGGAGACAATCAAGACAGAATACTCAGGCTGCTGGAATTATTCATACCTGAATGTGATTGTATTGTTTAGTATTGAGGGTAATCAAGAGTCCTCTAATACAAAGTCTTACCATTATTACTAAAGACGGAGCTGGAATCTCCCCAAAACGCTTTTTGTAGCAAAATGCAGTATAAATATCTCTGCCATCAGTGTGATAGGGATTCTGGTGGGGTTTGATATGGGTGGCATTTGTTGGGACCTGCAGGTTTTGAAGCTGACTGGGAACTGACCAACATCCAGGCACTGCAATTGTGGCTCTTAAAGCAATTCCAGGTGTGCAAAACCCTTTTCTGGTGTTATTCTGTAGATATTTGGACCCATCAGTCTGTCTGTCCCAAGATACACTCTAAAACTTATCAATCCATCTATGTATGTTCATGTTTTGGGAAAGAACTTTCTAAACCTGCACAGGTTCATTCTTGGAAAGCTTAGGAAAGTTGTGGGTCTGCAGAATTTCAAGTTCATAACAACAGTTGCCTGAAAACAGTTCTTTACTCTCGAAGAAGTTCTTGCAGAACTTGGATCACTGGGAATCCAGTTGATGCAATATGCATTTCTTAGTTTTCTTTTACAGAACTGTGTTCTACCCTACTGACAGATCAGCTACTTAGAGAACAGCAGGCATCATATTGGTTGTTTCTCAACCTAAAGGATTATAAATTTTTTTTTTTCCGTACTTGAAGTAACTGTGAGAAAAACTGAGTGGTCTTTTCTTAACACCATAAAAAAAAAAAAAGCTTAATTTCTGTTTCTAGTTACTTGAGATGCAGCTCAATAAACTATGCTAAAACAGCAAAGCAAAAGAGCACTTCAACTTGTTTAACCTTTATTGGATTTATTCAGGTGCCTCGAGTATTTCCACAGATCAAGCTGGGATGAAGAGATCTGAGCAGGCAGGACTCAGGGCTCATGCAGGAGCAGACCGTGTTAGTAATTTGACAGCTTTTGCAGGACCCGTCAGCCTCTGCCTGGAGACTGGCCATAACAGTTCAACTGGCATGTGCTTTTTGCCAGATTAACATGTATTAGGTCACTGCAGTTGTGCCCTTATTGAGTTCATACCTTTCTTTTAATTCTCTCTCATAGCACCTGTCAGGATTGATGGGAGGAAAGAAAAGCTTTTTCTGTATTTAGGATATTTTTTACAGGTAGCTAGCATGAAGAATTTGTTTTACCCTCTTTTTCATTTCCTTGTGCAACCTTTGCAAATCAAATACTTGTTAACCTGTCACATTTTGCTTGTGGCTGTGGTGGGGTAGGAGACTCTGCTTCCTTGATCTTGAGGTCAGTGATGATGTGCCACACTGACAACTTGGTGCAGTAGAGGATTCGGGGTTTAGGAGTTTCCAAGTGTCTACATGATTAAGCCAAGCATAAAGGTAATTAGGAAAAAAACCAAAATGCTTTTTACACTTTAATGCAGTCCAGTTGATATTCAGGAAATTGTAATGCTCTTCAGTTCATCAACAGTCAGCACGGCAAATGCTTTATTACTATTTCAGTTTTCCCTTTCATTCCTTTATATAGCAAAATACACAGTTATTTTACTGCCTCTTATGTCAGTTTTCTTCAAGCTCTGAGGCCTATTAGCAAATTCAAACCTTTTAATGTCAAGATTAGATGACCTGCTACGTGTTCATGTCTTAATTTTATCAGCTATTCCACAAATATCAAGGATCTTCCCAGCAGGTGGATTTTTTCCCCCTTTTTTAACATAATGATGGTTTTTCCATGCTAGGATTTTTTGTTTCTGTGAATGTGCATACATTTGGAAATGTGTTTGTTGTGCCACAGTAACACTGACAGTGTCACTTGAAAACGTTATGGCCCCTGTTTGTTGTTTTAAAACACCTGGTAGTTGTTTGCAGTAAAGACTCCCCTTTTTAATTGCGCTATAATTAATACAAAACAAATCAACAGGAAGTGCCACTTCACACAGCATGTTGGCAGTTAGCTCGAGTTTAAAAACAGTGAAAAAACATCAGTGAGTTTAATAAAGATTATTTTATGAATGGTGGTTTTTTTTGTGGCTGCTGAAGTAATCAAATCTCAGATTATGGCTTCAGGACAGTTTTCCACCCACCATCCCCGTGTGATAGTTTTCATATAGTCTGACCCATTTTTCTTCTTCCTGAAAACAAGAGAGATAAAATGTTCGAGAAGTCCTAAAGAGGATAACAAATTGAATTGACCACTTACTGTTCCTGGCACTCAAATTTTATGAGCCTTACCTCCCTGGTGACGGAGTGAGCTATTCACCAGCACTGCGTGAGAGTCACAGCTGATGAAATTTAGTGAAGTTCTTCCCGATCGGAACCACGACACTGATTTGCATCACGTGAGGATTTGTCCCCTGTTGCCGTGTCACATTTGTAGCAAATGCTAATTGAATTTGGTGCATACGGATCCTCCGAGAAAAGTGAGAATTGTTACTGAGTGAATCCCGCTGTGCCAAGCTTCAGTTTCTGGATTTCAGTGCAGGATGCTCGTGGGAGAGAACATGAAATCTTCTTTATGCTGTCAGACAACACTAGGAAAATAACTCTGCCACAGCCTCAGAACAGATGTGGGACTTCAGCACTGCCCAGTTTGGGCTTGACAGAGAACTGCAAGTGATTTTCATAAAGGAGCTCTGGTTGCAGCTCTTTATTTTTCTTCGTGGCAGGACTGTTGGTCCAACAAACTACGTTATACCGAGAGATTCCCCACCCCTCCTGTATGTGGTTGTCCCAACAAACTACCTGTATGTGGTTGTGCCTTTTGAATATAGAGTGTCTCAAGCTTCATTCTTCCATCATTTGTTCTGTGGGATTCTTGGATGAGGGGAAGAGGTGGCAGAGGGAGGGCTCTGCATGGGGTGGTTGTGTCCCTCCCCAGTCCTTCAGAAGCAGCTGGGTTTGTTAGCTTGGACACGATGCCCGGTGCTGACAGCTAAAATTTAGGTGAGAAGAATCCTGTTCTCAGTCACTGAGCTTGAGCTGCCTTTTTCCAGAGAGCAGAAATCCAGGGGAACAGATCATGCACATCAAAATTCGAAATATTGCTCAAGCCTGTGTAGAGAAGTAACTCTGTTCTTTATGGCAGAGTTCATCTGTAGTTCAAAGAACAGGCTGCAGGTGACCCGTGCACATTGTGGGTGGCTGATTCTGCTAATCAGTGTTTTCAGATGGAGCTTTTTGGTGGAGGTGGAATGTACAGTCCAGAGAAGGAAAACAGTACAGATAGAGTTATTTGTTTTGTGGATCTGGTAACACCAGAACAAATTTTCTTGATGAGTACAGTGTTGATTTTCTTCTTTGGGGCTGAAAGTGTGTACATAATTCGCAACACAGCCAATGAGTAAAGCAGGTATACCAGTTTTAATGTCTGTATTGGACTGTTTCTAATACTTTTTCTCATTTTGGTGGACTAGTGTTGTCTTTGGCTACTTCACAGTGATTATTTATTAATTAATTTATTAAGGAGGAGTACTTAGGTTGAATGATAGTGAATGTGTCTCATTTTCATATGTGCACATATATTTTCATGAGAAAGACTAACATTGGATTTTTCCAAGACAATCTGACTTTTGGTTTATTAGGAGGAACAGGCATCAAGAAACCACCAGGAATTGTGCTGATTTAGTGTACGTCTGGTTTATTCTCCAATAAAACCATTCTGGAGACCAGTGTAGGATCACTGTTGTGTGTTCAAACAATACTGGGCAGGATCTCTGAGGATTCCTTCCCATTTTGGACATGAATGTTGCAGGTGTTAGGTGAAAAAAGCATCTTGAATTTGTTATCATCAACAACAATAGAAGTAGTTCATGGTAGCTCTCTGGTTTTCACATTAACAAAGTGTAAACAAGTTCAGCCTGGAGCTACAGGAGATGGTTATCCAGGTTTGGTCACTGCTGGCACGTTTCTGTGGAACTGCATTTTTAGCATTGCAGTATCACTGCATGAGATAAGAGCCATGACAACATAGTGTGAATTCATCTTCCCAAGTCCTTATGAGAGTCCTAATTGTTCCAGCAATTGCTTCCTGTAAGAAGTTGGCCACACTGGGTACATTAGGGAGAGCACAGTGCTAAATAGGATGAATTGTGTATTCAGATGTACTTTAGCTTGTACTTTACTTGCAAAAAGTGGAGAAAATCTTGTCTGCCTGTCTTGAAAGTAAGGGGGATAATGTCTGGAGGAACAGTTCCAGTGCTTGACAATTAATAATAGCACTTTGAAGAGAAGCTTTTAGCAGAAGGCAAGCACATAGGTTACAGAATAGTACAGAGAACAATGTAATTTTTGTGCTAATATGTTGAGATCAAATAACTCATTAATAGGAGAATAATTTATAAGGATGATGCAAGTAGAAGAGTAAAGTTCTTCTAAATATTAATCTACTGCATGTATTATTTATTGTTGTAATAAAAGGTTGAGGAGTAGACAAGGGAGACTGAAATGCCTTTCAACTTCTAGTAGAGTTCACAAAGTGCTTTTTTAAAGGAAATTGCCTTTAAATGAAAAATGCTGGTGCAACATTTTGGCAAGATGCTGGTAAGAACTTGTAAAGTTCCTTAATGCACCTCTGTGCAGTAACGTGAGAGGGAGACTTCTGCACCAAGCTTCTCTTCTCCAGGCTGAACAACCCCAGCTCTCCCAGCCTTCCCTCACGGCAGAGCTGCTCCATCCCTCTGATCATCTTGGTGCCTCCTCTGGACTCGCTCCAACAGCTCCACGTCCTTCCTGTGCTGTGTACCACACCTGGGAAGAGAAATCTTGAGTTTCGGCACCTATGGAAGGGTCTTATGACCCTCCCACCTGCAATCTCAGGTGCCAAAGGTCACCTTTTCAAACTTAAAAAAGCCTGTTATATTTTGTGGTTGTAAGCTTAGGAGCTGTGCTGCAGTGTACCAGATAATGTCTCAAAAAGACAGTGGGAAAAACAGCCCGGGGAGGAGTCAGGGCACAGAAAAGGAACAGCTGCTATTACAGGTACAATGTATTATTACCCACGGCCTCCCTTTTATTCACTGAATAATTGTATATTTAACAGCAACTTGTGAGACAGTCTAATGATCTGTTAATAAACTGGAGTGAGATACCTTTTAGTTGTTTTTCAAAGCTGTTGTCTGCTGGCCTACTTCTTCAGGAGTGTGAGTAGATGATTATGTTATTTATTCTATTTTTGAACAGTCTTTTTGTAGTACAAAGCCTTACATGCTTCTGTCATTCAAAAACCTGACACGACTCTGAATCCCCTCCTGTGATAATTCTGATTGATCACTGAGGCTTTTAAGGCACTAATACCACCTGTAGAAGAATTCTTAGCATGTCACAGAAATGTATCTTGCTTATTTTGAAGAAGTGGAGTTCACATATGCTCACAAAGATTTGTAAAACAGTTCCTTGTAAATTTTTGCAGTGATTGTAAGTCAGACAGTGTGTGTAATGGAAAATTCAGCCTGCTTTATATTTTGTGAAAGCTTTTTCATGTGTTTCTTCTTGTTCTTGTGTGATATTCTGGCACCTGTTGATGTTTGAAAGATTGTCACATTTCGGTGCAAAGGTTTGGGTGGAAAATGGCTTTACTGGTGTTAATTTTAGGGGAGTTAGTCAGAGATGCTGTTCCTGCCATTAGGAAATCTTCATATATTGTTGTTGATACGTGTGTAGGAAGGTGTTGTGCTTAACATAAATGAAATGTTGCTTGCCCTTGGCTTTAGCTGTGGTAAAACAGATGTTGTTGTGCTCTGGTTTAATGCTCTGCACTGTGGTTGTGTAGCTGTAAATCTCACAGGGATTCTGTCCCCCAGGGATCCACTTTTCCCTGTGCCCAAGTGAGCAGTAAAAAAATCTTGTGCCCTGCACAGGAACCTCTAAGTTCTGCATGTGCTTCCAATGTCAGTGTCTTCATCTATACAGGATGTAGGTGGAAAATGTAGCACTACTTTCTGAAATGGCCATCAGAGCTTCCTAATGAGGCACTTGGATTTTTTTTCCTCCTGTGACAGAATTAAATGTTAGGTATTAGCCATAATGCTTAAATTGATGAAGTGTAAAACTAGTGGAATGGGTTACAGGGAAAAGAAGTGAAAATATTATGAACCATATGCCCTAATTTATGTCTTCTTAGAAAATCCATCTAATGAAATTAAGTATTTGGAATAACTCAGTTTATGATATTCAACTAGAAGTACAGCAGTAAGGGTAGGGTGATCTTGCTTTTAACATAGCAAGGAAAATACAACTCCTTGTGTGGTGAGGAACATCAAATCACATTGTGTTGAGATCCATGTGCATCATCAAGACCAGTTTGTTTTTCTCCTGTGGACAGGCCTCCACCTTTTGGTTTAAGTGAGTGGCTGTGACAGCAGCTCCTGCTGTGTTCCTTGTGACCCTAAATAGAGGCAAATGAGATGCAAGCTCTTGGTGTGAGTTCTTAATCCCAGTTTCCTGGTACCCTCTCCTTTCCTCGTGGCTCCTTATGTGGATGCAGCTCCTCTCTCATAGATGATTGTTCCCATCAAAAACTCCCCCTCCCCTGAAGCCTTTTTTGCATCTTGACTCCCAGCCTAAAGCTCCCAAGTCCTCCATTATTAAACAGCACTCACAAATTCTTCTCCTTCTTGTGATACAAGACTTCACGTCAGAGTCAATTCCTTTTTTCTCTGGTCTGACTCTTGTATTTTATGCATTCAAACTCAGCAGCTTGCTGGGTGCCTTGATGGAAAGTTGAACCTCTTGCTGTCACTTCCACTGTTTTGTGTCCTTTCAATTCAAGGCAGTAATTAAAGAAATAGTCCATTTTCCAAGACAATGTTGTAGGAATGTGAATGCACATTTTAGTTCCTTCTGGAGGCCACAGGAGGGGTGATGGTGTAGAGGGATTTTTTTTTTTAAGTAGGTTTGACTTTGAGATTTTTAGAAATTGGCTTTTTTTTTTTTTTTTTTTTTGGTCTATTTGTGGGGTTGGGGAATTTTTTTGGGGGGGCGGGGTGGTTGTTGTTGCTTTTAGTGTTAGCAAGAAAAACAGATCTGTGACGTGAAGACCAAATCCTACTCCCAGTTTCCAAGCTGAAATATAAGTTAGTAATGATTATTTAAAGTGGTCAAAACACAGTATTTCCCTACAGTCTAAATCTTGGAAGTGATTCAACCTGTTCATCCCTCATGTCCTGAAAACAGTCCCAAAGCAGATACACTTGAGACGTGGAATTGTTGCCCGAACAGTTAAAAATCTGGCAAAGTTGCAAAGTGATTGAAAGGGTTGGGAAGTATCACAGGTACTTCTCCACAGGTGGTGCTTCCTGCTCTGGCTTTCAGTAGAGAAATTTAAAACAGGTGACTTATTTAAAGGGAATTATTTAGCAGTGTTGCTGTTTGTAGCTGCATCATAAATAACCTGCTCGAAAATTGGGGTGAAATTTCAGACCTTGAGACCGAAGATGTAAGAGGTAATGGGAAGAGTGGGTTGTGTGCAGATTATATGGATTTATGTCAGTAGAACATGTGTTATATCTGATGACTCCTGTGAGACAGAGCACAAGGACATTGGTACCAAGAGTTCTTCTGACTCCTGTTGGTGGGGGAGAGAAGAATTTAAACTACACTGGCGTTTGGGCCTCTTATCTTTTTCAGGACAATCGTGGTGTCTTTAATGGCTATACATGTCTGAAGCGTTTTGTGAGTTTGGGATGTGGTTTTGGAATTTAGGGGGAGGAAGATCTATAAATAAAACCAATATTACTCTTCTTGGGCCCTTTCTAGAGAATTCAAGACATGCAAACGCTCAGTCAGTGAGTGGAAATGTCATCCTTCAAAGACATATGGAATGCAAGGACTGTGATAAAAGTGGTGTGCACTTTAAGGTATCTGAGTTACAAAGAAAGCTTGTAGTTCATGGAATTTTATCTATGAGTCTTTTAATAGACTCAGGTTGTTCTTTATTTCCTGTGGAGCGTTGCAGAATTTGTTTCCCTGGAGGTGACTGAAGTAAGGCTGGAAAAATCCTACCTGATCTGTAATAATCCTTCGCACGCATGGTAATACTCCAGAATTGTACTATCATTGGATAATTTACACTTAAATCCTTTCATCTCTGTGCTTCCACCTTCAAAAAAAAAATCCTTTAGTGTTACAGGGAGCCAGGGATTGCACACTTGAAATACCTTGGCCTTGTTGCCAGTTTAGTCTCACCTGCTTAGACTGATTTATTGTGGGTTTTTTTCTTTCAGCGGGTGAGACTGAAAAAGACATTTCTCCCATTATAGTTAATAGATTCAGGAAATAATTTGCAGATCAGGAAACAATGGATCTCATATAATAAAAGCACTGCCTAGGTAATTCATAAGGAAGATAAACTTGTATTGTTAAGCTTGCACATTTTACTCTTATTTGTAGGGCATATATTGCTCTCCTGTGCTTCCCACCATTAAGCAGTAATGTTGCATTAGTAGAAAAGCACTGCTGCTTTGGCTGGCCTTCCAAACCACACAGAAAATCAGATAATGCGGTTTTTTTACTGAATTATGAAGAACTGTGTTATTTGTTTATAACTGCTCACTTAGTTACTGCTCTCAGGGCTCCGTGGTACAATTTAATCGCTTCCCTGCATCCCTGGAGTTCACACAGGCCGGCGTGAGGCAGCAGGGGGACTGAACACAACGAGTGGCAGCTCAGTGTTCCAATCAGTCAGGATACTGATTGATTTCTTTGAGGAGGAGGAGGGTGAAGGGAATGAGAATGGCTGGTTTGCGTAAATGGTGCGCTGAGTAGGCATCAGTTAAACTGTGGAGGTCACACGTGCACACGGAAATCTTGAGAAAGGGAAAAAAACCCCGCGAGAGGGTGCCTTGTCACCCACACTGCACACAGGCTTTTGGGAACCGGTGATGCCCAGCATGTCCTGAAAAGGCAGCACAAAGGATGAGTTTGGAATCCTTTCACTTACAGGGGTTTCATCACAAAAGAAGGGACATGAAGCGTTAAAAGGCAGGGTGTTAGAAATTCTTTGTTGTCTGTCCAGTTGCTTTATACACCTGTGAAGTTTTTAACCTTATTCAGGATTTTGGTATTGCAGACTGTCTAAACTGGACTAAATGAATTGGAATAGGGCAAGTGGTATAAATACCTGTGCAAACGAATCCCTTTTGGAGTTAAAAATATAATTTAACTAGAGCAAAAATAGGAGTAAAAACATTGGTGGAATATTATATCTGTGCTTTAAAAATATTCATAAGTATGCCTGAGATAGGAACAGATACATTAAAGTTTTCATTGCCTACTTTGAGGTAATAGAAATCATGTAATTTTATAACCCCCTTGAAGTGCTGTTTTTAATCTGAAGGAAAATAATCCTTTTTAGATAGTCCAAACAATAAATATTCTATAGCAAACCTGACAGCATTAGGTGATGTTTTTAGGAGATGGAAAATTCAGCTAAAGTTTTTTTGCTAATGGTGTATCACTCCTTCTGTATTGCATCTGAACTCATACAGATATAAAATCCAGAGGAAGCCAGCAGATAGTTTTGAATGAAATTAGGTCTTTCTAAGATTTTAAACCTCCAGAGCCCACTGAAAATCTGTGTTCAACAATCATTGCTTTTATAGCAAGGAAGATACCTTAGCTATCAAGAGACTGCTTAGTAGAGTATTCCCTAGAAAGCCCCCTGTAGCCTAGCCTACATTTCATCTTCTTTTTCTATCCTAAATCCTGAGGTTTTCAAACAGATTCATAAAATGTATGCACTAAAATTTGATGAAAATGTGACTACATAGAGAAAGAACTACTTTAAGAGAAGCTTTTAGTGCTGACAATAGAGAAACTTTTTACTGTCTCATGAAAACTGAAACTCTGGGGGGAGAGAGAAGGGGACTTGCCTCTTGGTCAGAGGAGAAATTTCTGGGTTTGCTGCTAAATGCACTCAGGGGAAGTGAAGGTATCTGCAGTATAAAACAATAAAATATAAAAGCAGCCCTTACTGTTACAGGGACTGGATGGCAGAGGAGAAGCCCCACTTTTGGATTGCACTGATTTCTGGATGTTTTATGCATGTTACACCTACTGCATCCAGATGAATTGGTATTTCTTTTGATGATATCCTTTAAGACACAGATTTTGAGGCCTGATTTGTCTCTTTCACAGGGAAAGTGCAAGATATGTTGATAGATGTATGATCATAATAGTTTTGGAAGATGGAGAAGAGAAAATGTGCTGTGGGCAGGAAACAGCTACTTCAGCATTTCTTCTCCCTCCTGTCTTTTTGTCCTGAGCTAACAGTCCATTCACTCTGAATACAGATCTATTCTTAATGTGTTCAGCTGCATTATTTAGCCCACCACTGCAAGCCAAATTGTTATCCCTGGAGATGGAATTGCTAAGTTGATTTAATGGAGCTCTGTTAATCTAGAATTTCATTTGTGTCTTCTCGCGGGTCTGTCCACTGTAGCTTCTTTGTGTTTAGGAAGTGTGATTTTGGCAAAAAGGCACAAACAGACACGAAGAGCAGCGCTTTAGCTCCTCGATGCCTGCAAGAAGGCTGTTGAGGAGACTCTTGTGAGAAGCACTTAAAACTTGCTATCAAGCCCTGTAGTGCCAGTGCTTGCAGCACATCCATCCTTTGGAAGCGAGACCCTGAAGGAGCAGATCTCTGTTGTGCTCCGTGGCTGTGAGTAATGACTGAGAAATACAGAAGAGAATACCTGAGTGGTTTATTCATAACCTGCTTAGTGGCTGCATTCCTGCATGGTTTGAATGCCACTGGAACCACCAGTTGAAAACACAACCAACTGCTGGCTGGAAAGGTCCGCAGTGGTTAAAAATGCTGAGAGACAGCGACAGCAAATAGTCCCCTGGAAGAATATGGATAAGGATTACTTAAAAGAGAGAATCTGCAAGCCTGGAATGTGTTTTTCCCTACAGTATCTATTTCCATTTTCTGTGAAATGACTTTCAATATTTAGGTTATTTCACATTTTGTTATAATCTCTTGGATGGAGATCAGATATGAGATTTACGGTCTGAAAACAGGTTGAAATGGTCCTTGATGGTGTCTGGAATATTTGCAAGGTTTTAACAGCTGATATGGTGCAGATGAGTGCATAATACAAATAATAACATTTATTATCTGCATTGCTCTTCCATTCTCCAGAATTGTGGAGGTGAAGTTGGAGCCCTCCTTCCCTTCATTTTCCCCCATAGTCTAGGCACTGTATCAAACAGGAAAAAAACCCCTTAATTATGTTTTAGAAAGCTTGATAGTAGAGATAATTGCAGTTTTCTGATGAGGAAATACCAGTATGATGCTATTCTGGTTATGAGCTAGTCAGTGGTCAAATATCAGCGTCTTCTGCCCCTTTCTTTCTCATTCATTAAATCACACAATAACTGACATATTCAAGGTGAAATTTGAAAAACAAATAATTGGCTTTGGAGAACTGTCTGGCACTGCTTTAGGAGGGCACGTGGGCCTCCTCCTGAAGATACTTTTTTGGCCGCAGTGTGTGGTGATACAGATAGGAAGGGTCAGAAATGGGATGAGTACAAGTTATTAGTGGCTTTGGAATACTATGTGTGATAAAAATGGTAACCTCTCAGCTGTCCCATCTGCCTCAAGCAGTGCATCCAGCAGTCCTTTTCGGATTGTTTTTTGTGAGGCCTGCTCTGATGCAACAGCAAATAAACTTTGGCTGCTGAGCAAAGTAACCACCTCACCTGGCTTGACTGGGACTTACATGGGCAATAAGATTTTCTGTAACAGGTTCTTTGCAGGACCAGGATCCTGTTTGTGGAATTTTTTTAGTGTATTTCTTAACGGAAAAAGAAAAAGTTCCATGTTACTTGTGAAATGTTGAGTGTTTAAAGCTTTCTGCTTGCTAACAGTTTTCTAGTTGGTGTTTGTTTCTCCATACATTCTGTTCTTTCCTAAATTATTCTGTCTCCTTGGAGCAATCTTCAGCTAAAAGTGAGGAGTGGTTTGCACCGTGAGCAGTCTTGGAGCTGAGATGTGTGTTAGGGAAAATATGATCTGATGCAAGGACAAAAGGTGGTGGTAATTAATGTATTTCTTTCCCGTTAGTTTCAAAGGAGTTCTTTCTAGTCAGGAGTTAAATGGACCCATTCAGTGTTTATATTTATGCAAATGATTGTTGTGTCACTCTGGTGGCAACATTGAAGAAAAAAAGGCAGATATTTTACGTGCCTTTGAGTATTGAATTGATTACAATTACCTACATAAAAGCAGTTGCTTTATTAATTAATTAACTTGGAGAAAAATGTCTAGTGACCCTCTGAAGGAATATCAATAACTGAAACATTAATTATGTAAATAAGATCTGTCTTTACTGTTCATTATTCATAGTTTAACATGAAAATTGCCTTTTAAAATAATGCTTCATTCATATATTTCAATAAATGTCTAATCTGCCTAGTTTGTCACTTGGATCTAGATTTTGAGTCAAAGACTCTGTAGTGACATGGATACAGACCTTGGGGCACTTCCTTTGAGCCACCAGCACCCCATTCCCAATTGCTGGGCTGGCATTTTTGGGGGGCAGGGTCTCTGAGGCAGCAAATCCCCTTTGGGAATGAGTTCTTGTAAAATTTGTGTCCAGAGAGACACAGTTGCGTGTCATAGGTGAGGAAGGAGAGGAAAGAAGCAGAACAAATATTTGCAGGGCTCTTTGTGGTTTCAGAAGGGAGGCTGCATCAGAACTGCAGAACCAGCCCAGCTCCAAGTCCTGATGAGTTGTGGAATTGACTTTTTCTCTGAGTCGGAGGCAGCAGTACCAAGGCAAACAAACACCGTAAGGAGAACAAAGTTAGACCACATGTTGGGTTACTGTGATCATGTGCACTCAGTAACCTTGCTGGTCCTTTTTACATCTGGAAAATGTGACTGTGTGCCTCCTGGCAAGTGCTGCAGGTGATTTCATACGGATTATGAGAAATACTTTCCTTCTCTTCTCGCCATGTGAGCTCTGCCTTTTTATTTTCTACAGTTCCACCGAGCATGTTAGCAAATTCTGATGAAGGATTCCTGGTGGGTTTTATTCCGTTTCGTATCCCTAAAGACACTCAAAGGTTTTCAGGTGTCTGAGTGTACCTGTAAGAGGAGAGAGAGGAAGAGCTGTGTTTCTTTCTCATAATCTCAAAGGCTGTGCTGCACATTGAGTATGCATACAAAAAATAGTTACTGTGCAATCCCAGAAAATCTTTTACTCTCCACTCCCTGAAGAGAACCTGCTTATAAGTTCAGATTCTCTTTTTTTTTAATGCCTCAGAACTCGCTTTGCCCATAACAGGAAGGGCTGATGAAGAAATATGTGTGTCCCCCCCGCTTTCCCATGTAGCGTGATGAATTGTGGAAGTCCTGATTGAAAATTCTAATCACAGCCTTGCAGTCCTTCAGATCAGAGCCCTTGACAGTTGATTCACTCCTTTTCATGCCTGCTGCCTCTGACTGCTCCTGGTGCCTCGTCTGCATGAGTCTATCATTAGCACACAAAGCGTGATGGATCGGCCGGGGAACCTCCGTCCTCAGAACCTGGGAAATGCTTCTTCCTCGGAATCAAAGAACCTGCGTGAGACATCGTCGTGAGTGAGAGAAGAAAGTAATGCAGCACTGGGTGTGCCTGTGTGCTGCCACTGTTTAGAGGGAACATGGTGCGTTGAGGGGACTGTGAGTACATGGCCTGTTTGTCTGGGGGTTGCTCCTTGCTGGCGAACGATGCAGAAAATCCCGGATCTGGAGCAGGGCACGAGCCGAGTCTGGCAAGGGCACAGCAGCCGTAATACTTTCTGGACATCAGAAGTGTGAACACTTCCAAAATGCTGCTTAAAGATCAGCCTATTAATGAAATCATTTAACTTGCAGTGTGATCTGATGGCCAAAATGATTGCAAACAATGGCTTCAGGCACTGACTGGGCTCGGTTCACTTTGGTGGATTCTCTTCTGCAGGCTCTTTCAACAGGAAACTTTTGCAAATGTTTGCATCTTGCAAATGCTTTTATTCATCTGTGTGACTTGGCATTTAATGTTTCAGTGAACAAGACAGTTAAGTTTTGGCTCCAGTGAAAGATTGATAGGAACAATTTTCAGATGTGGTATCACAACAAAGTGAGAATATGTCATGTTCAAATACTGAGCCCTGATGCGTCATGTGGTCCTGTAATAAATGAAACAGCACTACCAGCCTGACAGATGTGCAAGAAAATGGTTTTAAATTTATGATGATTAATTTTCAAGATGAACTGCAATGAAAAAAATTGTTAGTAGATACTTAAAGAAGGTAAAGGGGACCTAGCTTTCTGAAATGAGAACAGGCAGGTAATGATAAAGCTGCCTTCACGTTTATATCATGCTTTCTAAAATTTTTGGAATGGGAAAATTGATGTTCTAGTTGCTGCAGTTGCTATTAACAGCTGCTCATGCAAGTGTAACATCTCATGGAAATTCCACTTCTTGGATTTGTACTCTTACTTTGTCCTAGTAGTGTCGGAAGTAGGAGTAACCCAAAGCAGAGCTGAAGATTTTCTGCCTGGTGATTCTCTCAGAGCCATCAAAATAAAACAGCACTGAGCTTAGTGGGAAAACACAAGTAGCTCGGTAGTGCCTTGAAAGAAAACCAAACTCTTCTGAAACTCAGCATCTTCGTTCATTTTGAGAATTCGTCACTTGAACATTGACCTTGTTTTGTATTAGGACAGTTAAATGTAAAGAATATTGTTAGGTAAAGTATAGACTGATTTATTTAAACATTGTTAGGTAATTTCAGGCTAAAAACAGGTCTTGGTAGCCTTTAGTTGTATCAACTCCTGCCAAAAGCAGGAAGGCAAAATAGTGTCCCTCCCCAGCAGTCAAATCAACTCCTTTATTTCAAGGAACTGTGTCTTAGTGAGGCCAAAACTGAGCTTTCCAGTTGGAAATGGGAAGAAACAGCCTCAGAAAGGATGTGGGCTGTACTTTTTTCAGAACAGGAGTTCAACGGGGAGGGGGGGAAAAATCGTAAGTGTCAATGTCATGTTATTTTGAAACAAACAAAATGCATTTAAAAGGAGATGTTTTGTTTGTCAGTAGCATTGTAAACTCTTATATGGGAATTTTAACCTCAACAATTGCCTGCCAGCTGTTAATTTCAGGCACTCTGAGAACAGCTGGCCTGGAGCATCTCCTCATATCTGACCTTCCTCATTTCAGCAATGCTCCCTCTTCTCTGTTAAACACACTTGGTGGTTCTAGAATTTGCTCTGGCACCCTGGGACAGTGAGTGTGTAACTCAAAGGCAATATTTTATCTGTGGATTACAATTTAAGTTCACTTGATAGTTAATAGAAAAGAAAAATTCTGGAAGCCGTTTTGGTCAGAAACAATTTCAAGCTGGGGTTACTGTCTGAAGGTGGATATGAATGCACTTGTCCATTTATATTACGGTTTTTCTTCTGCAGACATACTTGTCTAAACAAGGTCTCCTTTTTGAGAGATATGCTGCTTCCTATTTGCAAAGCATTATACAGTCATCCTACATGGGCTTGTCTATATTTGGGTCACTTTCCATTCCTGTTGAGTGCTTTGTCCCAGCTCTGGAATTGCCAGTAATCCATTGACAATTAAATGTTACCAAAGCCTGAATTTTTCCCAATCTTACTTTGTTTTAGAAATGAGAACACTCTGGAAGACTTTGATGATCAGCACTGATTGGTTATACTGTGGCATTTACAATTGGATAGAATTCAAAGTTTCTTAGGCATAAATATTCACCAACGTTCCTGTCTCATGTGAATGTGTTGTTCAGTGATTCTGATGTCTGTTAGCACCTGACATGGAGTGGCCTGAGAAGTGTATTCACTGCTTTCAATGACAATTGGATTGTCTCTCTTTTGCAGTTTCTGACAGGTTTAGCTCCCAAACAACCCGTAGTTGTTTGCCATCTGAGCTGATTAAGCTCCATAAGTTTTGGAGGTTAATTCAGGCAACAGTTGAGTTGTGCTTGCCATGTGTAGTGGGCTGGGCTGTACTTAAGGCTGTAAAGCTTCCTTACTGTTCAAGGATTTTTATTGTCTGTAGTTGCACACAAGATCTAATGGTCTAAAGGCAGGAGCAAAGTAGTTTTATTTTTTAAAATAGGGTATTTTTCGGTTCTGCATTTTGTCTGTGTTAACTTGGATTTTCTGATATGTTTAATTCAATGGAATGTCATCTTTCATTTCACTACATAAGCATCATCAGAAAAGATTTCATGAAATGACTCTAAAGACGTGTCCAAACTGCTCTCTATTACCATGGAGAGCTGCAGTTCAGGCCCTTGTGGCTGTACCCAAATGCACTTTCATCCAGACAGCAGGAGTAGTGCTCGTGTGCCAACTGTGACAGCTCTGCTCTCAAGGATGCTGCCCAAGCCTGCCCGGCGCTGTCAGGGCTCACTTTTCACAGCCTGGTCCTGGCTGCCCTGGGGTCTGACTTAGTTCTGTTCACACAAACTGTATTCCTATTTCCTAGGTTTAGGTGTAAATTTTAACTAAATAGACAGTGTGGATTGGTTTTTTTAAATTTTGACATTTCCTCACGTCCTTTGCTTGTAAAAAAAGGCTTTTTACTTACAAAATATCTCTGGGCACTGTGATGCAAGTATGTAGCTTAGAATAGAAAATACGTACAAAACTGGGTTGATGTTTGAGATTAGTATTCTGAAACCTGGCAAGAACTATCTAAATTTTATCCACCGTGGTGATGAACATTTTGACATTTACAGATGGGCCTTTGACTTTGCAGATTGTCAGGTGTGACCTGTATGTCCTAGGCTGTAAAAATCTGAAATCTGGAGTATGAAGCTGGAATCTTCCTGTGCATGCAATTTATTTTTTTTTTAATTTCACTACAAATAATTTTTATACCTTAAGGTAGTTTCCCATCCGAGATGTGAGTTACCACTATTGCGTTATTAGACTATATAGGAATTATTAATTATAAGAGTATTAGAAGTAATTTGAATTAAAGAGTGCTTTTATGAGCTTTGCAATATGTAAAATATGCTGATACATACTTTGACAAGACGAGCTAAACTGTTAGTGGAGATTTTAGTTTGCCTCTGAAACTGGAGAAACACTTTTCTCCTAAAGACTGAGCATAGAGTATTTCATGAGGCTTTGCACGTGATGAACTTTTCAGTTTGTTGATGGGGCTGCTCAAACCCTCTGTGCTTGCTGGAAGGGAAATTGATGTGTTTGGAAGTTCTGTTGAAGATTCTCTGCATGTTCAGAAAGTTGACCATGTAAACTCAGTGATTGTGCCTAATGGTACTTGCCGGGAAAATAAAAAGTGCCAAGAAAGCTAAATTTCCATCCTGCTCTGCCAGTGTTTGCTGGGAGTGACCACACCATTTTTGCAATAAGTAATTCAATATTCTAGCTTTCTTTTTAACCTTTATCCTGGCAAATGAAGGCAGACTGATCAAAAGGCACATTTTCAGATTACATGTGAAGTCAAGATTTGTACTTCCCCAAGAAAATATGGGTTTCTACACAGCTCATTTTCAATCCAATGCCATACTTTATTAGGTATTAAAAATGTGATCTGTAATAAAATTGAGGAGAATGTATTGATATGTTCATGTTTTAAGCAGGAATGGCTGTGGCTTGTCTGAAATGGTGTAGACTGCATTTTAACATCTACTGACAAAGTGGAAAGGCTGTACAAATGTATGGTACTTTAATTAATGGGGGCAATACTAAAGCTTTGGAAGTCCTCTGGAGCTTTTGTCTCTGTTGGAACATTGTGCTGTGAATCTTCCCTAATAGTTAAAGCAAATGAAGTAAAATAGCCTTTGGGCTATTTTGTTACACTGTGTTGTTGGGGAAAAAAATTAATCCTTTGCCATTTTGCATTTGCTGTCTGTGAATCAAACTGTGAAAGCTAATTTAAAAACTTTCACACTCGGCTTGAATGAGGACTGTCAGTGCTTGGAGAATGTCAAATGGAAGGCAATTAGCTGGAGTTGGGCTAGCCTAGATGTACCCATCAGCCTCAGAGTGCTCAGCCTTAATGACTGCTCTGAGAAACCAACACCGAGGTTACAGAAAAGAATTTAAAGGCATTTAGTTCCTGCTGAAAACTTGCCCTCATCCAAAGAGGAGACCTTTGAAACCAAAATAGTTTGTGCACCAAGGGGCAGGGGGGTGGTGAGACCCGGTGGAACGTTAAATACAGCACAGAGGTGCATCTGTGAAAGGGAAACAAAACCACTGGTGAACCTGCCCAGAAATTTTAGAGGCATCAATTATTTAAGCAGTTGTTAATTGTTAAGCAGGAAGTTACCACTTACGGTCTCTGAAGTGGTTGGGTGACAAAGGCGTTTATAGGAGAGGCAGCTGGTACAGCTACGGTAGAGTGAAGTCCTGGAAAGTTTTAGGGAATGGTGGCACCACTGGTGTTCCAGTTTGGGGAAATAATGGGATTTGAAGTTAATCTCTTAATTGTATCTGTTTATCAAATGCTGCATTGACCAATCATGGGGACATGAGGTCCAAACTTACTTGATAAAATGAAATTCCATGCTGGTCTCTGGGTGTTCAGAGCAGCTCTCAGACTGGACCTACCTGAGCAGATTTTGTAGCTTTCTAGAGACAGGGATTTTAGGGAAAAGGCTGAGGGAGAAATAGGTGATGAACAGCTGAAGTTGTAAGAAGAGTTCTCTACAGTGACATCATCTGCTACTCTAGAATGACTCTTCCCTTGGAAGACGGGATGTTTGTCAGTCAGTGGGCTCTGGCTTTTGGGATATTATTTTTCCACGACAGTATGTCAGAAACTGTGTTTGGAGCTCATTCAGAACCCTTCTTTTTTCTTTTCTTTTTTTTTTCCCTCTCCTTTTTTTCTTGGAGAAGACTCCCTGCAGAGTTTTATCTTCAGGTGTTGAGTGAGGTCTCAGCCCAAGTTATTTTCCTGGTTTTCCTCATGGAGAGAGTCCCTGATGGTAAATTGAAAAGAACCAAGTCTGTAAATTAGCATTTTACATGTCATCCCTTCTCACACGAGCAACACGAATTGTGCAGACAACAGCAACATTTTTAGTTAATGAACCCAGCCATAAGCACTATTCACGTTTAACATATTTACAGGGGGTAGCATCCAGTCCAAAAATTCCATTAATTCTTTTTTGCATGAATATTGTGTGCATGAGTGCGTGCATTTATGTGTGGATTTGTATGTATGTGTACACTATTAGTGTATGCAGTGTTAAAGCATATAGAGTAATTCAGGAAGAATCACTGAGGAAGTTTCATTAGCCATGTAAATGTATTCAGCAGAAGATTTAAAATAACTCTTTAATAGGAAAAGAAAAGGAAAAAACTGTGCCATTTGACATGAGAAATCTATTTAGAACTATCGTGTATGCACAGTCTGTTTTCTGCTTTTCCTTTCTTGAAATTGTTGCCTGAAATATTATGGTGGCATGCAAAGGCCTGAAGTTTTAATTTTAAATTTAATTTGCCTGAATGCTGCCAGGGTATTTTTACATAGACAGTAAAATTGCAACTTGGTAATACTTGGCACTCAGTTTCTACAGAAATGGCATTCAGGATACAACTTTGGGCTCATAAGTAAAATAAGATGAAATCACACATGTTAATGATGATTTTAAAATACTTTCAAGACTACGCAAATGTAATTTCTGCCTTGATTTTGTTAGTTTTATGGGCAGCAGTGGGGAGGGTTTGTAACAGTCATATATATATATATATATAAAGCTGTGAATGAACTTTTTCAATCTGTTAATCCAAATGTTCTTTAATGGCTAAAAATAGCATCAAATTACTTGATAGAAAAAAATCTGGAATTTATTTACTGAGCTTCAAGCAGAATTATTCTTCCAATAATATACTTGAATAGAGTGCCAAAGGGTTACTTTGCTGCTGAGGGCTGGGCATCCTCACCTGTGTTTGCTGATAATCTGGTGACATCCAGTGTCCTTCCTGCCTTCAGTCCTGATAGGATTGCTGTTTGCTGGGGGAAAAGGTATTTTAATGGCTATTATAATATGAAGTATTTGCTTTGAGGTGTTCGACCTCTGTTATCTGTGCAACTTTCTCTGCCGTCGTGGGCGCGTTTGTGGAGGTGTTTGTGGAGGTCACTGAGGCTGTATTACAATATTTGTGGTGTCCTGGGCTCCGGCAGGGCCGTCTGTGTCCGTGTGCTGCTGACCCAACGCAGGCAGAACTGATCTCCTGCTGCTGCTCCTGACAGAGCCGCAGCACTGGAGCAGAGCTCAGCATAAATCACACCGGGACATCTCTGCTGGGTGTTCCTTGCAGCCGCCCCTCTGGAGAACAGAAACCCCAGAGCACGGACAGACACCCTTCTGTGTGTTTGAGCCACAGCCTGTACTTGAGGTGTGCTGAGCTCGCCCTCACAACCCCTCCACCATCCTCTCGGGCACTACAAAGACTTTCTGGGCCTCCTTACAGGGAAGTGAACTGGCAGACAGTCCTGCCTCCCTCAGCCAGGTGTCCTGGCACTGAGTGTGCACAGCACCAGAATTACATTGCCGCATGATTTGTTTGGTCAGGCCAGCCTGACTGACCTGCCAGCACCTGCAGAACCTTGGAGCTGTGCCTGGAACCAGCTGGCTCAGGGCTGACCGTGGGACTTGGTTGTCCTTTAGAGGTGGTGTCAGACCTTCAGTGCTGTGTAATTCATGGGGAGGACCAGGGAAGATGAGAGAGAGGCTTTTTTTCTTGGTTGAATGTCACATGTCCTAAATGAAGTCTTCGGTTCAAAGTTGGACCGTGATTGGTTGGTTGGTTTGTTTTATTTAGTAAAGTAGTGCTAAATAGTGTAGTATTTAATAAAGTAGTGAATTCTCTGAGCGTTCACTGCTTAAGAAAGTGTTTTGTCTTCCCAAGCACTTTCTGACACTGCTTTGACACAGAGACCTGAAAGTCACAGCTAGAACTGGACATCCTGCTTGTCTTTCTCTCCTGCCCTGCCCAAGTCGTGTTTGAGAGACAATCACTGCTGCCAGACTCAAATCATGTATTGCTGATGTAACTTAGCAGGAGTAGGTGCTGAAAGAATGCAGCTTGTGAGCTGAATTCTGGAAGATGCTGCAATCTGGTTGTTGTACACCTGTGTTGCTGCTTTTTCCTGCGTGTTATTACACACACACACACACACAAAAATGTCAATTACTGTTACAGAGCCAAGCATATCAGTAAAGAAATGCAGAATTTATCATTGTCCAGATGGAAGATAACTGGATACAAAGCTGTGTGTGCAGTCAAGAGAGCAAGCCCTGTTTTCACATGAAGCCTTAGTACAAAGTGCGTGCCGGAGGATCCAAGTCAGGACTGTGTGGCCAAGGCAGTCACTGTCCCTGCTGGCTGAGCAGGGGAGGAGGAGGAGGCTGGGATGATCTCATGCCTTGGGGCAGCAGCACAAGGTCTTGGAGGTTGGACTCTGTGTACCATGCGCTGCTTCTGTGTGTGTCGTGCAAGACGTCAGCCCTGGCACTTCAGTTTGGTGAAGTTGTGAGGAGATAAAAGGAGAACTCACAAAGGGCAATATCACACAACTCCAACAACACATGGTGTTACCAAACTCCATTATAATTAAACCAAAATGTGTCATCAGTAACCAAATCTCTTCAAAAATGGCCAGAAAAACTAACAAACTTCTTGTAAGAAACAGTGGTTTTGACTCAGATTTTATTGACATGTTTTGGACTACTGTAATGTGCCTTGCCTTGCATGGATTACCTGACTTAGGGCACTAAATACCATTAATTTCAGCTACTGTGTAGGTGCCTGTAGCTTCTGTGTGCTGATGAATTGCAAGTATAAAGTGTTTACTGCGACTGTGATTCGAAATAAATCCAGAAAACTCTTATAAACATTGTTTGCAAGAGAAGCAATATTTTTAGAAAATGAACTTTTCTTTGCTAATGTGACACCATGTCAGTAGTCTTTTTTTGGTTTGTTTGTTTGGGGTTTTTTAAATTTTTAATTGACTTTATTGCTAGGCACTGTTCTGTACTGCTACTATTCCCAGTGTAATAATAATCAGTAATCTGCCCTTCTTGCTGTTTTTGAAAAAATTACATCTGAAGATGGAATCCATTATGCATGTCTTTTTTTTTTTTTTAAGAAATATTTCTATGCTCTTACTAAAATTAAAGAATATAATGTATCTTAGGCTTCTTAAAATCTAAGTAGGATGAAGAATTCACTGCAGATGATCCTGTGGAAAGGCTTTGCAAGAGGAGGGCAATCAAGTAGGGATAATTAGAGTTACTATTTAAATATGCAGAAAGCAAAAAGCTTATCTGGAAAAGCAGTGTGAAATGTGAATACAGTGTAAGATGAACGTGAGAATGATTTGCAAGCAATAAAATCACATCTCCCTGACTTTGTAAGTACAAAATAATAAGCAATGTTTAATAATGGAGACTGTAATAATCTGGGATATAAACCCAGTGGCATGGGATTGCACCAGGAGATCTCACCTGAAGGGGATAGATTGGTTTAGCACTGACAGAGTGGAGCTGTGTGAGGATTACAGGTATTTGGAATGTGTGTGCAGTAAGGGATGAGAGTAATTGCTCGAGATAATCTCCGAGCAGTTAACTCAGAATAATGATTCAGAGTTGGTGAGATGTCTGTTCCCGGGTTTTACTTCTTCCTCTGCATCAGCCTGAATGTGTAGACACCTCAGATGGGGCTCTTGCTGCTCCTGTGACTTGAAAAGGTTTCCTGAAGGACAGAATTAACGTGCAGTTAAGAACAAATCCTCCTTGGCAGAGAAATGGGTAGGAGGTCTTCAAGTTCTTACTCATCTCTGATTTTGTAACTCTGTCATTATTTTCATTCATTAACTTCAGTGGGTAACACAAACATCACACTTCTTCCAAAACTAGAATTATTACTGCCTGCTATTTAGTCTGTTGAACTGAAAATAAGCCCAAAACAAACCAAAATGTTAAAGTGACGCATGGGCAGTAAGTTCATTGAAGTGGATTTATCCGAATGGCTTTAATCGGGCCTCAGTGCAGTCTGACCATGTTGTACTGGGAGCCTGTCTGGTTGCACAAGCTGGGCAAGGCCAGGCCTGCCTGATGCTGCTCATTGGGAGGCAGGAGCTGCTGGAAAAGCTGGAATTCAGGAGCTGGCTTTCTTCCCTGAGGCTCATCTACGTGGCTGCCAAGGGTGCCCTGCTCAAAGGAGAAAGGCACCAGAGGCCTGACCAGAAGTCTTTTGAATTCCCCTGTCCCTTTCACAAGGCCATGGGTGCTTAACCCCATGGTCCTGGCTGCCTTCCAAGTGGAGTAATTAAATTCTGCATTCCTAAATTCCCTCCTCGTTTTAATTGGATTAGGTGTTCTTCACCTGTTGGCTTGAAACTTGCCGGGCGAAACAACTGTTTTTCATCACAGCAGAGCCTTTATTTCAGATTAGGTTATATTATCCTTGAATATAATGTGCATTGCTTTAAGTGTGCCAGGTGTTTCAGGAGAGCAGTGTACAAGGGAGACCAACATTTTACTTCAATTTTTAATTGATTTTCTTGGCTGTACTGAAGTACATTCATTCGATGGTTGTTCCTGTTTGCTCTCTCAGTTTACAGGCCTTGTTGAGACTGTAGAATCAAAGACAGTTCACGAAAATATTTTAGATCTTTGCTGCATCCAGGAAACCTTCTGTTTGCCTCTGTGTGCAGCTTTCATCTCTGTTGTGTAGTCAGTGAAATCTAGGGCATCTCTGGAAGTTGAGTTTTCAGCCTGTATCCAAATGTTCACCTGATCGTCGAGACCACTCAGTACTTCACAGAAACCTGCTGGTAAACAAGGGAATCTGTGCTGCATTTCCCCTAAAATATGGCTTGGTTTCTAGTGCCAGTAACTTCTGTTCATGTACTGCAGCCTAAATAATTGATTTTTCACTGTGTGCCACAGCACAGCATTTTAAAACCCAGGCTGCCTTGTCGATGAGCACTGTGATTCTGCAGAAATGTTAATTAATGAGTGGGGATGTCCAAAAAGATGTAGGAAGTAATGAGAGTGAATACATGGTTTAAATCTGAGAAGGAAATTTCTGGACAGGACAAATCTTTGATATGGATAAAATTCAGATTAGTTCACTCAACGGTTCACCTAGCTCTGATGATACCTAAATTTAGAACTTGTGAGCACTGCTGGCCTGCAATCAGAATATGTTTTTCCCTGCATGAACTGGAATTATATTAGTCAATTCGCATTAGCCGAGTCTGAAGGCTGTGTCTGCTTGGATTTATTTGCACTGTGCTGATGACAGAGCTCTGTTTGGCTTTTTGTTTGACCTGGGTATATGTATCTTTCTTAGTGCTGTCAGTCTTCTCCTGTGTTGCTCAGTGAATGTTCCTGTTACTGAAAATCCAAGATCTGTAGCCCTTTATTAAATTATAGAGTACATTACGTGTACCTGTAGTATTTACCTTTGGGCATTTGGACTCCTTTTTCTAGAAAATAACCTGATGCAGGAATTTGTGAGAGTTTCTGAAACCTCTCTGAAAGAAAAAAGAAATATCCAAGCTTGTCTGGGAATGCCTTGGGGAAAAAAAAAGTGATAGTAATGAACATATCTACTTTTTTTTTCTTTTTAAATTAAGGAGTATACTTCATGTAAGTGATTGCACAAAAATCTTTTAACGTAGGAAGACCCCACCTGTGTTATGGCCTAAAACTGCACTTTCTTATAGCATTCTGTCCCCTTTCTCTTTATGAATTCCAGCGGGCAGCCCGAAACTGTCAGAAAGCCTTTCCATTGTGGACTTGATTTTGTTGGTTTGCAAAGAGGGCGGGTAACACCAGCATCCTGTCTTTCATCCTTCTGGATCAGGATTAATCACGATCACAGCTGCAGAATAATGCAGATCTTAGCTGGGCCTGGAGAGGGGGAAGGGATGGGTATGGGGAGAGCAAAGGACACACTGTCTTTCCTTCCTGCCCTCGGAGGCTCTGTGGTCAACGGAGGAGTTGCAAGAAGCAGATTCCTAATTCCTACCTTTTCTTTTTCTTTTGCTAGTTAATCTTTATGCACCTTGTGGTTTTTCTCCTTTAGCCATAAGGAATGCACTCGATTTACCAGTGACACACACACACACAGGAGCGTTTGCATGGCTCCCTTGTTTCCTTGATGATACATTAAGCATTGGATGCCGAAATGTGCTGGTTCAAAGACACACAGATTTACACCAGTGACTTTTACTGTGTCCCTGTAGACAGCCCTAAATGCCCTGCAGGTCAGCTGTTTTTGAAATGGATAAAAGTGTGCTAATTCCTTCAAGGTAAATCAGAAGGATTATGACATCTAGGAAGAAGAATCTGCCAGACAGTTCCGAAGCAATATAACTAGGACTGACCCAACAGCATCTCTAAAGCTTCCAATAAAATTGCCTGAGGAGTCTGCCAAGAAGCCAGATGCTGCTGCTGGAAAAATACCTTCTGTAGCTTGGCATTTGTCCTGTAATTGCTTCCAAGAGAGAATAAACTGTAGCATGACAGTAGAAGGTGAATGGTTCCTCGCTGCATGCTACTTGGTGATTTTTAAAAATGTTTAGAAAATAAGCATTATTTTGTGATGTGTACCACTCATGCAAGTCTTTATACTCATTTAATTGTGTTAAGAGTTCCCCATCTGAATAATCAAACACAATTTTTTTTTCCCTGACATGTTAGCCTGGCAGTGGTTTGATTTTTTCTTTTTCCTGTAAATGATTCCTTTTGCAGGGTCCCTAACCTGATCACCCGGGCTTTGATCCTGTCAGTGTGTGATGTGGGCATGTAGACCTCTCCAGTTCAATGGTTATGTCACAGTGGGGACTCTGTATGGAATTATGATACAGCAAACAACACCTGGCCCACACAGTGCCAAGGGTCAGATTGTCATGTGGCCTTCTCTTTTTTTATTTCCTTTTAGTCTATTTTCCAGCTCTGGGAATAGCACTGTCTGTTATTACTCAGAAACACTATTGAATCTTACCCACAGAAAGGAAATGCATGGAACCTTCTTAGGGAAGGTGCTTCCTTCCTTTGGAAGTGGTTAATATTCTCACTGATACAAAGCAGAGGCATTTGTGGAGCAGTGTATAACATAATCAGATACAAATGAGATGAGAACAGATAAGTGATTCCAGGAAAACTATTTATTTGACATTTCTCCAGTAAAATCTTAACAGCTGTTC
The DNA here is from genome assembly GCA_013400975.1 of Atrichornis clamosus. Lineage (NCBI taxonomy): Eukaryota > Metazoa > Chordata > Aves > Passeriformes > Menuridae > Atrichornis > Atrichornis clamosus. Next base: position 71,399 of record WBMZ01002474.1, on the reverse strand, counting down.
TCAAATACTTCTGTTTGGTATCACACTGTTTGGCTGTCTGCTGTTCTGGTCCTAGCAGTCCTGTGGGATTGCCTTCAGGAGTGGTTTGAAAACTGGGGTATTTAAACAGAATGGTCAAAAGTATTTCTGCAGCTAAAGCTCATCACAGAATCACAGAATAGCCTGATTTGGAAGGAACTTTAAAGATCATAGAGTTCCACCCCCCTGCCATGGGCAGGGACACCTTCCACTATCCCAGGTTGCTCAGAGCCCTGTCCAACCTGGCCTTGGACACTTCCAGGGATCCAGGGGCAGCCACAGCTTCTCTGGGCACCCTGTGCTGGGGCCTCTCACCCTCACAGGGAAAAGTTTCTTTCTAATCTTTAATCTAAACCTGCTCCCTTTCAGTTTGAAACCGTTGCCTGTTGTTCTGTACTAAATGTCCTTCTAAATAGTCTCTCTCCATCTTTCATGTAGGTTCTGTTCAGGTGCTGGAAGGCCACACTTGGTCACCTGTTCATGGGACAATTTGAAATACTGACGTTTGTCAGTTGTGGAGCAAGAATGTAAAGATAATTATTGCCTGTTTGTGTGAATTCATACCGATAGTCCCAGAAGCTTTTCCCCCTGGCTGTGCTAGACAATGAACTTTGGTAGAAGTCAGGTGGTTGAGTTTGGCGTAATAAAGCAAAAGTCCATTTCCAGCAAGGTGGATTCCTTTGATCAGTTTTCCTAATACTTAACTGTCAGGGAACAAGGGCTGAGTGTGGAAAAACAGCAGTGAGTAAGGATCCTGGCACAGGGGCTTTTTGTTGTTGTTGGCATTGTTGGCATGTTGCTCTGCTGTAGTGTCAGGAGGGTTCAGAGAATGGAAGGGCACAACGTACAGGTCAACTCGTGTGACTGAACAAATCCCAAAGGGACCTGGAAAAGCTGGTGTAAAATTCATGTCCTTTAAGAAGGCCAGTGTAATGCATCACCCCAAGATTTCAAAGTATCTTAAATTGGATCTTGTGTAGGTATAGTGCTGTTATTTAAAATGAAAGAGAAGGTGAGTTCCAGTTCAGTCTCACTTGAAATATTAAGAAAATAATCTTGAAATTAAAAAAAAAAAAACCAAAAAAGCTGAATTAAGATACTTCTATGAAGTTTCCTCCAACTTGCTGTGCCACTTAAAAACATGCTGAGCTGTCCAGGATGCGAAATGTTTAATTCCATAACCTTTTCTTCCAATTAGAAGACACAGATTCTGATTGTGAGGAATTTGCATTTCAGTATGAAATGTGGTGTCTGACATTGCTTTTACCCTCTCCCTGGTGATGCTCCTGACTGCATACTTCTCCCTTTCCTTCGGTGTGATGATTGCACCACCGCACTTTAGTAATCATTTAACAGCTCTAATTACAGAATACTGTGATCCCAACTGTGTACTTTGTCCTTTTTGCTGCCTTAGTCTCTGTTTCTTTGGTGTCGAGAGGATCACAAAAGAGCCGTTCTTCTGCTTTGCAAAAATAAACTCCAAAGGCCCTGCTTTGGTAATGTACAGATTTGCATTTTTCTCGTGGCTTTGGAGTTAACAACACTGAATTTTAGGCATGGACGGGTTGGTTGGTCTGCTGTTGTCTGCATCAGTCACGCTGGCGTAACTTCTCTGACACTAATGCAGATACACCAGCACAGAATTGGTGTAACCCCAACTCCATTAAAATCAATGGAGTTAACGCCAACAGAAGTCAAATGTAGTGCTATTGATTTTGTGCTGGTGTGGCTTTATTGACTGCAGTGGAGGTGAGGCAGCTTGCTGCTGGTGGGACCCGGGTTGCAGGCAGCCTGTGACTGGAGCAGTTGGGAGCTTGGTTTCTTGTTTGTTCTTTCGCAGTTACCAGAAATTCTTTTTCTCTTCTGCTCCAGGGTCAGCAGTGTGGTAATCTGGGAGTGGCAAAGTCTTGGTGTAATACAATTCTTAGAGGAGAAGCATTGGGTAAATCAGTTTCTCTGAGCACTGGGGATCTCTCGTCCCATCTGAGTGATTTCCTCTGTTATCTGGTAACGTGGTATTGGAGTGATGTGGAGTTTCTAAGCCTGTTCCTTTCAGTGGCAGTGCTCTTTTTGATGCGATAGCCTGCAAAAGCTTACAAATAGCACTCTGAGTGGAGTTTTGAGTCAGAAAGTAGACTTAAAGGAACCATGAATGTGGTATTTATACCCCCAGCACACCGGGATTGTTCCTCTCTTTCACCTCTCTGGGCTGGAGTTGCATTCCCTGCTCCACGGCCAGAGGAGATGTAGTTTTTCCTGAATCCAAATGGCATACCTTGGAGTATTTAAAAAATTCCCATAAAGCAAGGTCCATGTCTTCTATTTTGCCTTTGTTTCATGAATGCTGTCCTGTATAATATAAAATAGAAGCTGTAATATTAAAATGAAATGTTAGTAATTTCCCATTATAAATGTTGATGAAATCAATTCATTCCTTTGAAAAGCCTCTTTTTAATCCGGTCAGCATTTTCTGTGAGTAGAAAATTCACAGCCCTTCTGGTGAATAATTGGTGGAGTGCAGTATTCACCACTACATGGAGTGATTTCCAGGAGGAATTTCAGTAATTATTCCTGCCGTCATTCGAATACTAATAAAAATCTTACTTTAGAAATATTTTATAGGTCAATTTTTTGCCAAGATGCTCTTCTAGTGGTAAATTGCTTCAGTGGTGCTGTTTACCCCATCTGAGGAACTGGGTAACATGCCTGAAAGATGCCCTAGAGATGGAAGAATGGAGCCTATTTTAAACCACAATAAACTTAATAAAATGTGTTACTGGCCTTAGTTACATGTAGGGTTTTGTTAAAAAAGTGCTTCTTTTTTAAGGAAAGAGAGAAGTATTTTATAAATACAGTCAACTATAGCAACTAAATACAAAGGGAAATTAAGTGCTATAGTTTGAGCACTAAGTAGCTTTCTGATGTTGGAAGAATTAACTTAGGGAAGTGGCGTTGTGGAAGACACCACGGACATAGCACGGAAAGCATAACAAAGCACATAAATCTCCTTCCTTTATCTCAATATATAGAAAATCAGGAGTGGAGGGAAGTGCATGCTCATTTTAGAGCAAACAAAACTTGAGATAGGGAAGCAGTTGTGAGTCTTTGCAAATTGTGTAACTTAGGAAGGTGTTGGGAGAAGATGGGTGCTGGGTTCCAGAGAAGGGTTTGTGCTTTGCAAGGGGAATTCAGGGAATTGAACAGGGCACTTGGCTTTCCACGTCTGCTGAGGGAGTGAATTTTTGTGTAGTACCTCAGTTCACGTGTGTGAACAGTAAAATCCCTTTCACCTTGGCAGGCTGCAGGAATGCCAGTAAAGGAGAGGCAGGAAAAAGCAGTGCTTGGCATGGAATGCCATGAAAGAGAGTCCTCGGGCTTTGTCACTAGAAACTGCGCCTTGTGCTGTTCTGTGGGCAAATGGCAAAACTGGAGGAAAGGAACTGACCCATGAACAACCTAACAGAGATTGGTTTCTGTTGCAGGGTAGCCAGAATTTTAATGCACGGTCTGGCTTAGATTTTGCTGCTAAACACACGTTACGGAATTTGCTGTAATGAAGTATCACCGACAGCTTTCCTCTTTGCTTTTGCTTCCTCCTCATTTTCTCCACTCTGTCAGTACCTTGAGCTCTCTCTTACCTCGCCTTCCTCCTTTCCTGGTTCTTGCTTACAGGCCTTATTAACTGCAGAGTATCTGTGGGTTTTGGGTCGGTCCCTTGGGCTCCTGTTTGGAATTAGTGCAGTGCCTGCTGTGACAGATGAGTGCTCTGATGTTCACAAGCCCTGACCATTGGGGAAATGAGCTGATGAGTACAAAACAGTGTGAGCAGCACCAGAGGATTTCATGGCCCCCTCTCCCTGAAGGGAATAAAGAGCACTGGTGGCAAGGATGGGTTTTCCATTGTCTGTTCATGTGTGGTCCCACTGCAGTTCTCTGTGTTAGGCTTCCTGGTCAGGTGGGAAGTGGATGAGTGACATTTTCTCCCTGGGTTGCTGTCCCTTACACTTGAACTGGTTTAGTTTTCCAGGATCACAGCACCCTTAAGATAACTTCGTCCCTTATGATTTGCCCTTTTAGTATGTTTGGGCTTTGTTTAACCCTTGCAAGACCATGGGCACCAACATGATTATGTTGGGTGCTTTGGAGGAGAAATTGATTGCAAGATTTCAGAGGCATAAAAGCAAGAGCTAAGGATGGGAGCACGGCTTTTGTTTTGTCAAACCAGGGTTTGGGAGGTGCCATCCTCTTGTCAAATCCCACTTTGGGACTGTGGAGAACTTAAATACCCAGGGAATGCCAGGGCTTAGTTACAAATCCTTCCTAAGACTGCTTTTCTTTTACATAAGCAGATGGAAACCGGTTTCAGGGGAGGGAACTTCTTAAGTTTTGAAGCCCTGAAGAAAATTAATTAATTCATGTGTTTGAAAGCCAGAGGGGAAGTATTATGATCATCCTGTCTGACCTCCTTCATAACTTGGGCCAGGGGAAGTCTCCTAATAACCCCTTCATGAGCTCACTCAAGCGTGGTTGAAAAGACAAATGATTTGACAGAAGTTGTTGTTTCGCAGACGTGGGGGAGGCGAGTGGAGCATGGGACTCATTTCCCTGTGCATAAAGGGTCCAACTTGTGTTAATCCTAACTGCAAAGTGAATTTGCAGAAATATTTCTTTGCCGAGGCTTTAGGTTTTATGCTGGCGTAGGAGTAATAGAGAACGCAGGCTTAAGACTTCTCTTGGAATTAAAAGCCAGTTAATTCCAGAACGCGCTGATTGTGTTCCTGCTGTAGCCACTTAATAAGGCCACAGAAAATGTCAGTATTTTGTTAAAACGAGATGCTCAGAATCCTCTTTAGGAAAAGCTGAGGCATGCACATAACATTGTAATAGCTGGAGCAGTAACAAGGCACACAAGAAGATCGTTAGAGTGGATATGCGTAAGATGATGGATATATATTTTTTTTTTTTTGGAAACGCAGCTAACAAAATTTTGTCTTTAGAGCAGGGAGAGAAATGTGGCAGAACTGATCAAAGAAAATAGCATCTCATTGATAAAACACATGCTGCAGTACTTGCCACAGTTGGGAGGCTGTGGTATTTAACAACGGTGACCTAGATTGGAGGAGACAATAAAAGCTGTTGCGGTGAGGAGCAGATTGACTGCCATTCTCATCTGGGTAATAAACGGCTGAAATATGGACAGTGCATGGAAGTTTACTAATGTGGCTTACATAAAGACCTATACTTTCGGAGGAATTGTCTCTGTAGCAAATTCAGTTTGAACTATAGCTGGCGTCTGACAGATGTTTATGTGCCCCTTTACAAAGATACCTATTACTTTATTCAAGGATCTATGAGCCTGCGAGAGTATGACCTGATTAGATTTGAAAGTAAATCAATATGTGAACCTGTCCAAAAACAGACATGCATTTATTTTAAAAAATATTACTCAGTGGGATAGCCTCGAGGGGATATAGCTTTTCTGGAGAGTTTCAAATGAGATAGCAGTCATATGTTGTTACTTTAAAATATTCAGTGCCGTTCAGATGCTACTATTTCAGCTATCCTGTTGGAAAGAGCTGACAACAGGAGATGACATTCCAGAAGCTTTGTAGCCACAACGGTCTACTAAGACATTACAACTTGCTTAACTATGGACCTTGGGGGTATTTGGTGTTTATTTAAAATTTTGTTTTAATAATAAATGGACCTATTATAAATATTCTCCTTTTGTGAAATGATTCATGTTAGTGCTTCTTGTAGAGTTATGCAGTTAACCTTTAGGTAAATATAAATCCAAATTCCTGAAAAATAAACTGTCAATCCAGCTGTGACTTGAGAGATGCTTTAAGTGAGTGCCATTGAGCTGTAAAGACTGATGCATCCCCACTGTGCTGTAAAACTAAATATTATTAAATTGGGTTGCGCACAGGGGGAGGGGAGGGAGATGGGGGTTGTGAGGGACATCTGTTCTCCACAGAGCTTCTCTCCCTGCTCGTGGGGGGATTTGAAGCGTGAGTGAGGAGGGTGAGGGGGTTCCCCCCAGCACAGCCAGGGCTCCGAGCAGCTGTGCTGGGGGAGAGGCATCTCCCTGTCCGCGGACCTGGCCAAAGAGCTTCGGGTCCTGCCAGTGCCGGATTTGGGGCTGTTGCTCCTTTTCCCTGTGAGACCAGCCTTCATTTGCTTTGTCCCTTCCTATTTCTCAACTAAGAGTGTCAATCAAGATGCTGTTGCTTTACTCGGGTCTGTTACACCGAGGTGTATTTAGCAAGCACTGCAAATTCAATTTGTACCTTGCTTTATTTGTCCTCCCTCTTTTTGCCACGCGGCTCCTATTCGTATTCCTGAGAGGAGGAACGGGGAATTTTGTATTTCAGAATCAGTTCAACAGATTTTGAAAAGCTATCTTTGAATATTCTATAATACACAGACAGATTTGAAGAGCTTATTAAAGAAAGCCCCTGACACACTTCAGCAATATTAAATCACTTCAGACGGTGCATGGCAGTGCAGTGTTACTGAAGCATTTTAAAATGTTAAAAGAGCCTGGATTTGAAAGTACTGGTGGCTTCACAGCCCTTACTGTGAAAAGTGATTTAAAGTGTCAAAATTATGCTAGTGTTTGCAGTCTGTTACTTTCTTAAATGACAAAGAAGGGACATTAGTAAATAGCTCTAACTGCAGTTAATCTCTGGCCAGCTAACCACCTGATATGCTGGGTTAATATCTTTATTAAATGCTTATTTAATAAGTGGGCAGCTGTTCAGACAGGCCAGATGGACTTCTCTGTAATTGTGCTAATAATGAGAACTTTCTCACAAAAAGAAGGGGCAGCAAGAAGATGCATTTGGTGAGGAACATCATGACAAATGGCTTCAGTACAGTCTGGTCCTCTGCCCTCGACAGACTGGCTGAAGTAAGTGGTTCATCCTTCAGAGCAAGGACGACCAGCAGTAAGAATTGAAGCAATGGGGTATTTTTTGCTTAGATGTTTATTTTTTGTGTATTCTTTGCCTCCACAGTCCTGCCTCCCTCACACTGCTCCAGCACATTCCTGCTCTGGGTTCACAGCTGGTGCATTTTGGTACCTCCCCAAAAAACCCACATGATGTAAAGCTGTAGCTTCCTCTCTGTTATCTTTTTGCACCTATCTCAGTCATATTTCATAGGTTTAATTAACTATTTTCAGAGATCTTCACAACAAAGATTATGAGATGGGTGTTAAAATTACAGCTTTGTTTGTGTGGAGACAGATTCTTTTATACTGGAAACATTATCATAAGCAAGAGGAGTGGCAAAGTATGATGTTCTCAGCATGAGTGACGAATACATTTTTCATGTTTCTTTGTTCAGGTAAGAGAATGAAAGCACTGGAAGAGCATTGGAGGAGTAAAAATCTGAACTTACTATCTGAAAATACGTTTTTACCATGGAATTGGTAAAATTTAAGAATGTCCTTGCAGATTTTTTTTCTTTTGGCGTCCTTTCCAGCTACTTTCTGCGTCATAGTCTTTGTCTCCTGCTGCTGGTCCAGAAGTGCTGGTCTTCTGTACACCCTGAGCAGTGTCCCTAGGCTGTGAAGGCATCTCAGACATGCCCAGACATCTCAAATATTGGTACAGATAACTGTATTTAAACATCTGAAATCGTGGACAATTGGCTCTGTAGATGGAGAACTTTATATGTTTCCTCCTTGCAGTGGTTTGCCTTTTTTATTTTCCTTCTATGTTTTAAACTCAGAAAATGACTGTTCCTTTTTGTTTCCTTCCTTAACAGCACTCGAGAGGAGTGAATGAGATGAACTGTTTGGGTTATAGTATCTGAAAGGCTAAATTATTCTCTTGGAGAGACGTTCTAAATGAGCCTGACCGAGATCCTGGATCTGTGTGAAGAGGACTAAGGATATAGGATGTCAACTGAGACAGAACTTCAAGTGGCTGTTAAAACCAGCACAAAGAAAGACTCCAAAAAGAAAGGTAGTGACTCATTTCTCTTTATTTCTATGTGGTTTGTGCTTTAATCAGCTCCTACATCAGCCACCTTTTGCACATCTGTGGTTCTTCTGTTGTCTGTCTGCCCAGTGAAAGTGGGTTTTTTTAAGCTCGGGGGAAGTCTGGTACAGAAATAGGGGGTTTGATTCTCTGACATTAAAAACATATCTTACTGAAATATATCTGAAATTTGAGAAAAAACTTACATATTATTTGTAGTCTATAAAAATAAATACAATTTTAAAAATTGCTCACACACACACAGGTAACTTTTTTTCCCCCTGTTGTTAGATACATTTTCTCCTAAAGGCTTTTTTTCTACTTTGTTTTGAACTAACTAGATCTTAAATGTACTTTTTGTTACTGGAATTTGAATCTTACTGGCACTTTGTGAAGTTAGAGAACTCAGTAGCAATCTGTAGAGGGATTATTTGTAATCTGGCAAAGGAAATGTAAACGAGGAGGAGGAAAACTCAATATTAAGGATAAATGCATGGTTGAATTAGTTCATATTTGTATTTACAGTTTTGCCTCGGATTGTAGAGCAGTTCTTTGGAGTGATAAGTATGAGAAATGGGACGATATGAATTCAGTGTTTCTGCTTACTTGAAGATTTTTAGTAGGGATTTTTATCCTTAGATTTTTATTAGTATTTTTATTGCTTATGGCTTTAAATACTGATGAACTTGGAGCCCAAGACCTTGAATTCTAGTGGTAGTTCATGTTGTTCTGTGTAGCCATCTTTGGTTATTTTTTTAAACCTATGCATGAAATTGAGGTTGAAAATAGATTTTAATATGAGTTGCTCAAATAAAAATAAAGAAGTAGAACAAAAAGAAACTAATCATACTTAATAGTTTTAATGCTTGAGACAGCAAGATTTGAACTTTCATGTGAACTTTGGAGCTTGTCATTCTGTTTCTTTCTGTGTGTATATAATTTAGCAATTTACTTCGGAGGGCTTTTGCATTTTTCTGAGATGAAAAAAATTCTCATTTTTGCTCATACACGTATGTTTCAAATTTTGCTTATCGACGGTGGAACTTCTGGGCAGCCATAGCACGTACTGCAGCAATTCTCCCAAAACATCTGCTAGGGCCTTGTGATCACTTTAGCTTTTGTATCAGAAATCTTTATACTACAGTTTGTAGGAGACACAGCAATTAAAAAATTTCAAGTGTTTGTTTGGGAAGATGGTTTAGAAACCTTATGACTGCTCTAGGCCTAAACTCACAAGTCAAAAATGATTCATTTAAGATAAAAAAGCTGTAGTTTGGAAAGGCAAAAATAGGGGAACTTTGATGTAAATGAGAATGTGATCTAAGAGAGATGTTTAAGGCAAATGAAGTTGAAGTGGTTTGGTTTTATGATCGTTCAGTTTTTGGGGGCAGGCAGGAAATTAAAAAATGTCATTTCTTTGCAGTGTGTGGATAACATCTTTTTGATGTGCGTCTCCTATGTTATTTCTTCTGCTGGAGGCTGAAACTTTCGAAACCAGCAAACAACTCTGTTAGGAACTTGACGTTTATGTTAATAAAATATTCAGCATCCAACTTCTAAAAACATTTTCATAAATCATCGCAGCTGAACGCTTCTCTGCCCAAAATCTGATTCTATCCCCCGAACGGAAGTAGTGAGAATTACCCTTGGTGCTGAGAGGGAGTATAAAATATGTTGTGTGTCTGGAGAGCTGGAAGGGGCAGGGTGCAGCGGTGGCACGTCCCCAGGATTAACCTTGTCCCGTGCTGTCTGTGCAGCCTGAGCGCACCCGAGCCCTTCAGCCACCCCGGGGCCGGGAGCAGTGAGTGCTTTGCACAGACGATGCAGACGCCGTTTGCTATTCAGATCCCACATAATGAGAGTCAAAAGACACTTGGTGTGCTCATTTACTTGTCATTGAGTTGTATGCACTTGCCTGTGCTCCAACAAAGGAGCCCTCCTCTGTGTGGTGTGAATGACGGACACGTGAAAAACAGGGTTGGGTTTTTTTCTTCTTTTTTTCCCAAGTTCATTAACGGCGAGCAGTGACAGGTAGCTAGTGCTAACGTGAAGTTTCTAATGCTGCTAATCAATGAGTTTGATTATCCAATGGAACTGAGTATTCCCAAGAATTCAGTCTTTGCTTGATAAACAGAAATTCCGGCTCTAGTGTTTTCCAGTGTTTCGTTGCACTTGTGGAAGAGCCATGCCTCCATCTCCATCCAGAGCAGGGACAGGCCTCTTTTGATGTATTACCCACTGTTTTGGTAGTTCTCCTGCCTTCTGCAGACCACAGCACTGCATGGGATGTCTGTCCCACGTTTGTATCCCACGCTGGAGACCTGGGGTGACTGAAAGGGGAGGAGGATTAGCATGGAGCTGGAGCATGGGGCAGGATTCTTTCCTTGTCTCAGTGCTAGCCTGCTGTGTAGAGTGAGCTAAATCTTTAGCTCTCCCTTTTTCTGATAAGGATCTAGTAAGGTGGTGTTTCTTATTTGAAGTATTGAAATAAAACAAAGCTTGATTCCTAAGATTTGTAAGGTATATGGATGTAAAACATGATTAAATGTCAGATAAATGCAAGCAGCTCTTCTGATTGAAGTACAATGGCTGAAAAGAAAACAGTGGTTATTCAGATGTTGAGTTAAAGCCTCTGTAATGTCATTAGTTAACAATTTAATAACCTGGACAGCTTAGAAGAAAGGTCCAGGAGGAGCCTAATGATATTTAATGAGTATGAATGCAAAGTTTTACTACTGGGATGGGCTAACTCCCTGCAGAGGGCTGGAATGTGTGCTTGAAATTCCTTTAGGGTTTCTTAAAACTGCTTTTAGGCTCTATTGCATGGACTACTGACTTTGGGGTGACAAGAAAATAGTTTGATTTATGCTGCAGATGGGACAAGTGACAATACTCGTGCAAAGATCTTACCAAATATTTGTTTGATGTGCCGGGAACACACAAAACTCTTTTCAGCAGTCACATGCAGAGCTGTTCTCCTTGAAACATTTCTTTTTAGGCAGAGTGTTTTTACAGCTCTGAGCTTTCTAGTAGTGGTCAACTCTCCAGTCTCCCCAGTGTGTCTGAGCTGGCTTGTAGGACAGTGTGCTGTGACTGCAGTTAGCACAAGAACTGACATACAAAACCCTCCCGGAGGCTGCTGGTTACACAGAACCGCAGCTGAGGAACTCTCGTGTCCTGTAGGCGAGCTCGATATTAACGTGATAATATCAGAGTGTAACTGTACATTAACATTATCACTCTGGATAATCCTAAAAACAGGCTGTTGAAAAATCAAGTATGAATTTTTCCTTTTGTTCAGTCAATATTGATCAGATGGATCCAGGGTTTGATGGGCTCTGGAAGCACTTCCTGGTCGTACTCCCAACAGAGGGGTCAGAGTTTTAACTGACTTGGAAATACAGTTACGGGAACAGAGCTGAGCCAGGCACCTTCCTTTCCAGATTGCCACTTTTTGCTCCCTGTGCTGTGGAACTTCTTGTCCATTGAGGTCCTGTGTTTCACCATGACCTCCACAGCCCCCCTGTCCACACTTTATTCCATTTTACAGGCTTACAGTGCACAAAATGTTATTAGAGGAGATTATATTTCTGCCATCCCCTGCCTCCAGCCCTAAACTTGATGTCACTTTTGCTGATACCTACTAGTAACTTCACTGTAATTACCTTTTTTGAAAACTTGCTCAAATTTTAAAAGACATCCTGGAGAGGTTTCATGTTCCTCTCTTAAGTGGAAATCATGAAAAATTCTCAGGAGTTTTAGAAAGCTCTATTTTTTTGTGATTTAAATTTCTTTTCGTGAGTTTGCCAAAAGTCATGTGTTGTTTAAGAAGCATTTAGAGAATTAATGATATAACTAATGCTCTTAAATGCCGATTTTATTTTATTTCATTTGATTATGTCATCTGGTTCATTAAGACGTGAATAAAAATTGTGGGTTTGTATCATTCAGGGTAGGAAATTAGAATTTTTTATTAGCCAGAGTTGTTAGGAACATAAACCATGTTTGTCTTGTAGTACATGGGGGAAAAGCCTTTTTATAAGTGTATATAGATTATTGAATCAAATTGAAAACGTTTACTTGAGCCTATTGGAATTAAAATTGATTTAGAAAGCTCTCTGGGGGAAATGTGTTGCACTGATGTTGGATTCAAACTGAAAACTGCCTGGGAAAATCCCTTCTTGCCAAATCACCTGAACAGAAAAATTGAGATGGGAGGTCAGCAAAGAAGTGAGCCGGGCTACCAAATTTCAGTGCTTGGGGGAAGCCAGGAGACTTTTCGAGAGATTTAATTCCTTCCTCTTGCACTTCAATTCTGCAATTTCTGTGTTTGAAGCTTAGGGCTTGCTTTGCAATACCACCTCTCGTTGCATCCCCCATGGTAAGACTCTTGAGTCAATTTTCAGAATGACTTTTGAAAATGGAGGCAGATGCAGAGAGGAGCTTGGGCATGTTGGCAGCCAGCATCACAACTGTTGGTGCCGAGGGTCCCCCTGGGCGAGGTTCCCTTGTTCAGTGGGCTCCCACTGAGAGTGTGGGAAGCACGTGGCACCTGGAAGCGGCTCCCGGAGCAGGCAGGGCGCCAGGCCCGGGATTGCTGTACCCAGCCCGTAGGAACAGGACTTTCAGGGAGGGTGGGACGTGCTGGGGCTGTGCTGGAGCTGGATGCCTTCTCCTCAGCCTGGGCCGGGCGCTTGGTCCTGACTGGATGGATATCCAAGCGCCGAAGCCGTGCTCCAGCAGGGAGAGCGAGAGCGGGCTCCGCTCGGGGGGCTGGTTAATGCCAGGTGAGGAATTTGCACCAGGGGGGCTGGCGTGGCTGGGCTTTCCTGGTGGTGGGAGATCTGAGGCTGATCCTCTTGGGGTCAGGACGGCAAAAAGCTTAACTGTCCCGTTTCATCTCTCTTGGCTGCTGATTAAAAGGAGTGCAGTGACTCCGGGACCACTCGGGTGAGGATTGGGCCTCTGGCAGAGTCACATCCATTTCCTGGGTCTTTTAAGCACTAATGAGAGGCTGGGGTCTGCCTGACTATCTAAAGGAAAACCTTTGCATCCGCAGGAACCAAACTCCAGTCATCCTAAGATCAAACAGGAGGTACCTAGTTAGTTTAAAAGCCTTTGGGGATACGAAGCCTCTAAACGAGGTTATGTTTTGTCGCTGTCAGTTTTCATCATGGGCGCCTAATGCTACCCAAGTCCTGTTTTGGGCTTCCTAGACCTCATTTGAATCTAGTCTTTGGACTAAGCATTGCTGAATTTGAGAGCGGAATGGACCTTTCTGATTCATGTAATAGTTACAGTTTTGCTGACACACAATCTCAATGCAGTTTTTACAGCTTTGTTTTCAGATTGGAACTTCAGTTTAAATTCATAAGTGCTCTGAACAACGATGGTGGATTACTTTTTAAATTATTTAACTTTTTCTTTTACACAGTGTGATCAGCTAACAACAACTAAAGCATCATCACTGTAATGAGGCATTTCAAAATGTCAGATTGGTAAAGGTTCGTTTATTTTTCTGATTAGGTAGCTAAGATTCATGGAATTTAGCAAAATTCAAATTTGATCTAAAGAGTAATGAAAGAGGGACACAGTCAGGAGCTTATTTCATTGATGGGGAGTGGATTTGCTTTGTTTCCTTGCAGTAGCTATGAGTTTTTCAATAATTTATAGATCAAGTAGCAGCAACATTAATTGATACACTAATTGTGTCCACGTGCCTGCCTTTAACAAATCTCTTTTGTGAAATGATTACTGACAATATTAATTGCACATCTTTTGTGTCTTGATATAAGTTATGAATTCATTCTCAAGTTGAAAGGGGGTGGGAAAATCATTAATTTTGACATTGTGTAGCTATAATTAACAAGAGTTATCCAATAACCTATCATCAGTTAGAGAGCTCATGAATTCTATTTTAAATACTATGTACCAAAGGGGGGCTGTGGTTGTTAATTGAAGGATTCTTTGGGGGTGGTGGATGTTGTGTCTTGTTGCAATTATGATGTTTTGAATTGAGGGAGATCTGCCTAAACTAAGGTTGGGGCTCCTGTTACTTTGCTGCTCCTCAGCAGAGGAGGAATCAATAATCTGTTGAACGTTGAGAATAACCTTTCTTGAGAGCTTCTGTTATAATTTCTCAATGTTTTAACAGTCTTCAAAGCATTTCAGTTTAAAGTAGTAATTAGGAGCTTAATGCAATGCATATTCCAGAGAGGATTTGACTCATAAAGCAGTCCATAGATACAGGTGGGTGTTCCTGTGCTCCAGGGCTGGCTCTGCCCTGGGAAACCTGCTGTGAGCATCCCCTGTGCATCCTGTGCGTCCAGTTCAGCCTGTGCTGTGCCTTGGTTCTGGCTTCATCCTCGTATGGTCTAAAACTACATCTGAGATGTGATTGAAACATGGAGAAAGTGGGGCTGGGGCTGATAGGGAGGTAGGACTTCTAAACAGGCAAATAAATGAATTTTCAGGGAAGCTTCTTCTCTGCTCGTAGTCGTTGGAAAGACTCTCAGCAAAATTCATATTATGACTTTTGTAAGTGGAAAGTTTTATGTAGAGAGTTCAGGGAAGAAAATTCTATCATGTAATGAATAACTGAGCAGGAGTGACCTAATTCATCCAGATTAGTAGCTAAAATACCTCCAGAGGTTTGGATTAGTACAAGTTTCCTAACATGGCTCAGAGAGAAATATTCTACAGGGACAAGTATGTTGATGATGATAATGTTTCTGTAGTGTTCTTCATCCAAAGATATTTGCTTGCCTAATAAATATTAATGAATAACATTTCTGTCAGCATGTTGCACTACGTGCGTTTGAGTCTTTCTTCTTTTCTGAAACATTTTGCCTTTTCCATCAACATTATTATTACTTGCAAAATTTCCCATAACATGCAATAAACTGTTACTCACTGTATAATACAGATTAGAGGTATCAGCTGTGTTGATAACTGCTCCCACTTTGCTGAAGGGATATCAAAGTCAAGTAAATTTGGAATATTAGCTTGATCCCAGCATTAAATTACTCACTAATTTTCCCTGAAATAAACAGATAACACTTAGCATTGATGCCCACATGATGCAGTGTATACTTTTTCAGGTTACAAGAGAAAATTCCTCCAATATTATATAATCTTATATAATTTATGGAAAATCATGAGTTTCATGTCCTGTGTACATATGGGGGAAATGTAAATTGATTTCAAAGGTGGTTAGATCTTTGCATCAAAAGCCAGTGCTGATCTCTCAATTACTTTCCCAAGATTACAACACAAATCAGAGCAGAGCTTGATGTGTAATCTGAGGACCCTGTTTCTTATTTTGTGCTTTAACCAATATGTGTCACTCTCTGATATCACAGTAATTTCATTAATCAGCTTGTGATGAAAAAACTGTGGAGGAAAGAACAAGTTTACAGAAACACGCAGGGTTTGGTTTGTGTATTTAAATAGCCTGAAACAGAAGTGTTTTTATATATATCTGTATATATATAAAAATTCACATATATATATATAAATATATATATATATAGGTCACAAAAAACTTCAGTTGAAAAATAACTGTCTTCTTAATCTTCAATGTCACAGAACACTGACCACTTCTGGTTAAGAAAAACTTGCCCAAAAAATGGGTAGCATTTTGAAATACTGTCCCAGAAATTATAAGCCCTTCATTCATGCCTTGTGGTATACTCCTCTTTTAAGAGCTCAAAGAAATATGTAGGGAATTTGGCCAAGTAATAGGCTCAGAGTTGCTGTGATAAATATGTCAGGGCAGACATTCAGTGTGCTCCTCAGGAGTGAAAAAAAGATGTGGCTGTGATCCTTGTAGATGATTCTATCTGTAGGATCAATATGGACTTTGTTGGTCATCCAAAATAAAGGTCATATATAATACATAATACATAATATAAAGGTAATATATAATATATAAAAAATAATATATATACATACAATGTATTTGGGTTGTCCAACAGTAAAGTGGATTTTCCTTGTGAGTCCCTTCCAACTCAGCTTATTCTGTGATTCTGTGTACGTGTTTAAGATTTCTCTTGAAATTGAATTCTTCTTGGAGATAAACATGTCCTCAGAAATAATGACATATTATTTGTATTACTTTTATCTAAGTGTTGTTATATACAATAGCTGCTGTTAGTATAAGGACAGGGAAAAGAGCATTTCTCTGCTTTTACATTTGGTTGGTTTTGCAGATGTGACAGTGTTAGCTCAACTAAATAATGTGTTTGTGGGGGGGGTTTGTATGAGAAAAGAGGGCTGAATGAAAAGCAAAATATTATTTTTCAGGTTTTTAAACAAATTTTAAACCAAATCGATGGGTAGGTGTATTAGATGCTTAACTGAATATTTTATACTTTTAAACAGTTATTTTAATGTGTATATTAGTGCAAGTGCCAGATGATCCAATCTTAATTTATGTCTGTGGATTCTGGGGAAGGCACAGGGAGTATGATAAAGAATCCAGATCTCTTGCAATGTGAACAGCAAGAAAGAGAGTATTTTTTTAGTAACTACCAACCAGTGCCAGAGAAGACTGAATGCTTTTGGTTTTGCAGGAAAGGAGAAATCAGAGTACTTTGTGGTACCTTTGCTGCCCCAGGAATATGCCCCAAAAGATGTAAAATCCTGGAGCCCTGCATGAAATGGGTTTTGAGTACACAGGCAGATGTGTCTCTCTGGAGGGTGATGGTGGAGGAAGCACTGACAGAGCTGGGCAATGAATGTAGAGACATTGCCAGGGGTCAGATCTGCTTCTCTAAGTGGGTTTTGTGGGGGATTTTCCAAAGCTGATCCATTTCCTGAACCGTGAAGGAAGGCAAGTCTTCCCCGCTTGAATCTGTGTGGCCTCTGTGAAGAGAAACCACACCAAACCAGGTCGTAAGGAGCAAGTATTTTAGTGCTCATTGGCATCTTTCCTTCTGCTCTTAACCACAGTGGGGCCAAGGCTGATAGCCCAGCACTGAACTGAGCCTGGGATTTGGTGAAGGCCATTTTCAGTCTGTTTGTGGCTGTACAACCTCACGTGGAGACTCTCAGTATCTTACAAGCCACAGATTTCTGCTTAGACCCTGCTGAAGAGCCAGAGCCTCTCCCCACAACCTCTCTCTACAGACTAGGATCAGTGGAGTTGACTCTGTTCTGATTTAGACACAGTGTTTATCTTGTGCTCGTTGCCCAGGCTGAAACACCAAACCAAGTTATCACTTATTTGCAAGCAGATGAGTTTACTCCCTTTATTTACTCTAATACTGTTGGCTTTTCCCAATTCCTTTTATTTATGCGGTTGTGCAGCACAGGAGACGAGTTGCCAACACAATATCCATTATTATTCTGACAAGAACAGAGTGCCTTTCACTTCCATTTCCTGAAGACTGAATTACTCACTGCTGAAGAACAGCAATAAAAACAGGAGAAGAGGGGTGAATTGTCATTTGGCTGCCAAGTCCCGAAACCGCCCTTCCTTGCTCCAAGTAGGTCAGGTTTGGAGTGGAAGTGGAATAGTGTATTGTCTCTCTGAGCTTTGTGTCCACTTGCTGGTGGTTCAGTCAGGGAAACAAACAGGCTGTGGTTCCCTGAGCACGACAGTCAGCAGAAGTGGAACCAAAGATGTTGACAGGATCGTGTTTCCAGGACCTCCCATCGGAGGTGATGGGATCTGATGGGCTGCAGGGCCTGGGGGGATTCATCCTCTCTCAGACCCTCCTGGCAGTGGGTTCAGTGGTCACAGGATGGTCCTGCTTTGGGAGGGCGCTGGAAAGTTGTCCAACAGCACAGAAACTCCAACCCTGACTTCCTAAATATTAACATTTTGCAGCAGGCTCTTTGACTGACAGGAGCAGCAGCTTCCTCTGGAGTCACTTTAACGTGGAGTCTACCCCATCTTAACTACCAGCAAATGTTGAACAGCTAATCTGTGGTCTATAATTACACCTCTTATGCTCTTAGTTTAGTTAGAGGAAGAATTGTGTGGTGAGAAGGATGATTCAGGGAGTGAAATGAAATTAAGCATAGTCTTTTGAGGCTAGCTATTAATTTCACTTTTAAATATAAAATTGCCATCAAATAATAAGTGGGTAATGCTCACACGTCACAATAATGTGCTGATAACTAGGTGGAAGGCAAAAACACCCGTAGTAGTTGAATGAGCTAATCTTTTTTTTATACCTTGTGTTGCCTGTAAAAGTTTTAAATTGAATTCAAATGTAAAAAGTCACATCAAGTGAATTAAACGCACCGGGGAAATTGGATGTGCTCTGTACTCAGGCATGGCTTAAGTTTAATATTGACATGGTTGCCTTGGTGTGTTTAGTGCTTGCTGTATTTACTAGTGTAAGGATGTTTA
Organism: Atrichornis clamosus; assembly: GCA_013400975.1. Lineage (NCBI taxonomy): Eukaryota > Metazoa > Chordata > Aves > Passeriformes > Menuridae > Atrichornis > Atrichornis clamosus. The sequence goes on along the minus strand of WBMZ01002474.1, from coordinate 53,033 downwards.
TGGGTTGTTTTTTTCTTAAATGCATATATCTGGAGTGTCTCTTTAAAAATAATAGGTTACCAGCCCTTCCCAGTAAAACTGCATGTGGAAGAACACAGCCTGTGCTGTTGTGAGCATGTCAAAAGGATGGCAGAGCTGGAGAGACACTGGAGATCAAAATGAAAGCCACCTACAGAATTCTCTATCTGTCTTGCCTATTTTCTTTCTCTGTGCCAGCCTATAACTAAAGCAATACATTATATCCATGCCTCTGTTTAATTGCATTAAAGAGATGCTGGGGCTGTAAGGTTAAGCACTAAAATTCTAAGGAAGCTCAGACTCAAAGTTGCCTGTGCAAGCCTCATTTAACATCCCTTCAGGATATACATTTTCATGCAGTTTTTAATGAGCTGAGCTCATCTTGCGATTTCCTGGAGACCTTTGTCCTGCTCGGTGAATGGAAGGGCAGTGGTCAGGGAATGTGCTCCTTTTGGGGCTGCTTTCTGTGCTTGGCAGGCAAGATGGAGCTGCCTGCTTTGTTTGCATGACACCCCAACCTGAACGTGAATACCTGGGTATTGTTGGAAGCACTAGACCTAAATTCCTTTCATCTTAGAAAAAATCTTTCCACATATTCCTCTTACAAAACGCAAAAGTCGAGTATCAGGTAGGGGTTTTTTTAATTTTTTTTTTTTTTTTTAGTTTGTTTTTAGAAATGTTTTGAGTGATTTTAAGAAGTCAGTCTGATAACACTATTTTACAAAAGATGGCAACGTGATTTACATTATGAAAGGAACTGGAAGAAGAAAAGTCAAACTAACCAAGCTGATGGTGCTTCAGTAGTCAGGGACAGGTAGAAAGGAAGAGAGATTGGCTCACTTGAGAATTAAATAAGGACATAGAAACTGTAGGTGTTGAGGAATTAACTCTGGGGTATTTTTTCAACAAACTGAGCAGATGTGTTAAGAAAAGAGGAACTTTTCCTCGAGAAGTTATGTTTTCACCTGAGGCTTCGTTAAGAAAACTTCCTCAGATGCAAGACAGTGTTTCAGGAAGAGCAGCTTTGTGTGAGGGGAGCCGTGGATCTCTCCCGTGCACTGGGAGAGGAGAAAAGCCTGGCTTTGGGGGGAAGTCTTATAACTCTGGAGATTACCCTGCACCCCTTTGGCACATAAATGTCCCTTCATCCTCCCTTTGTCGACTTTTGCAGCTCCATTTTCCTTTTGGAGAATACCAGAACAGGAAAAACCTGAGTATTTTGAGTGGGGATCCTCAAGTTTAGCTGGAAGAAGGAAAAAATAAATTTCAAATGAATAGTCTGAATGGCTGGACGTCAGTGCAGGGCCCCAGAGGAGTGCAGTCAGAGCAGGATTTGGGAGGGATTATTTTGGCAGAGGAACAAGTGAGAAGAGACTGAGAGTTGGTTAAGACACAAATGCTTAACATGATCCCAGGGTTAGAGCAGAGGGGGGTGAACAATCTGTAATGACACTAAGCAGAGGTTTCTTAGAGATTATCTAACTCTAAAATGATGGAAAAGTCCATACTTTGAAGCTCATCTGCATGTGCATACATTAATGAGGTCCAGGATAATGCTAATTAATAATAATTCTTTTTAGGCCAAGTCCTTCCCTACAAGGCAAATGTAGGTGGTCCCCACTGACTGCTGGACTATTTACTTCAGTGAAACAAACACAGCTTGGCTGTTCAAAAACAGCTTGAAAGGAGTCCTGCCAAGCTGAAAGCCCACTTTAATGCTAATTTGTAGGTTCATGGCAGGGTTTTTTTAATCTAGAGATATTTAAGAGAGCAACAAGAATCCTGGGGTCAGATCTTGTGGAAGCAGTGAACCTTTATTGTGTTTAATGTTTTTAACATTGTTTAGGATGTTATTTTAATTTCATTATGCATTCATTTTAAATTATCTCACAACCATTTTCAGGGACATGGTCATTTAAGCAAATAAAGATAAAGTAAATATATATTCCATATATTTAAAAACCTAGTAAACTCCCTGCAGTAATTTCTTAATTCATTAATTCCTCATAATCTATTCCATGCATAAACTGCCAGTATACTGAAAAGATTATGAAGATAAAGAGAAGGTTTGGGTTTGGTTTTTTTGAATCTTGTGGTGGAACCAATTATTTGGGGCTAATTGTCCATAGAGCAGTCAGAGACAGGATTTTTGGTATGTGAAATTATTGTGTGTTTTTATGAAATACTTTGAGTCTTTGTATTAAACTCCTCAGTTCTTAAGACAAAATATAATTACCAAAGGAAAAAGATTTTGAGGGAAGGTTGGTCTCCTTTTGGTAACGAAGTAGTCAGTGCAAATATAAAGCTGCAATAAGAACTTCTATAAACATAGTATGGAAAATGTATTTTCTGTCGCCTGATGATCATCTCATAAGATTGACATATAAAGATGTCATTCTTAAGAAATAGCCTGAATTTTTGCCATTAGAGTCCAGTTTTGTAGTAAGACTTTCACAACAGAGGAAATAGGAAGCCTTGGAGTTTTGAAAACTAAGTTTTCACCTTTACTCAAAAGTCCATCTTCCAGGAAAGTCATGTGAACATTTAATCTAGTTCTGAATATTTCATAATGAGGAAGCTCATTTAGACGTGTTGGCCAACACAGGGGTAAGAAAGTCACCTTTGTGTGGTGAATATTAGACATGGTTTTCCATGCAGGATTTCAGGGGAATGCTCTGGTTGGAGAGGGTGGCGGGGAGAAGATTCCAAAGATGCATCTCTTAATGTGTTTTGTTCAAGAAATGTGAAGTTATCTTGAGAGATGTAACGTGAAGCTCGTGTGAGTTCACTGACTATCAGATGAACTCGGTGAGGTCACCATTACATGTTCTGTCCTTTCTTCTTCCTCTGTTCCACACAGTCTATCTCCAGCAGATAACTCTAAACTATTACAACATCATCTTTTCTTAATGCCCCATAACCTCTGCAGGCCAGATTTTGTCATTTCTGTCGTTTCACACTAATTATATCCAAACACATGCTGATTTCTTTTTCCTCTCAAAGCAGATGATGTTTGGAGGAGACTGAATTCTCTAAGGTTAGTAATGAAGTTTCCATTTGAAGTAACCCAGTTCAAAGGGAAAAAAATTCTCCTTTAGGTTTAGAGCAAAGGTTCTAAAAGCCTGAGATGTGAAAATAAAGAGGCACTAGCTATAAATACCTTTCAAATTATGTCTCTTTAGGCTTGCTGAAATGTGTGGTTAAGCCTCTTTCTAGCTGCTTTAAAATATTCAAGGTTATTGGCCTGCATTAAACTCAAAACCCTTTAGATACCATTTTTTTAAACCAAGTTATTCAGAACTGACAAGCAGAAAGATTTGGAAATGGGTGTCTGAGAGGGGAAAAAAGCCAACAGACTTGAAAGAAGGAACTGGACATTTTCTGCTTTTCATTATGCTCAAAAGTGAATTATCTGAATTTCTGTTAGTAGGTGTGTAACACAAGCAGTTCCCTCTTGCCAGTGCTGTTTATGTAAACCAAGAATCCCGAGAATAGAGGTATTTAGTCAGCCAGACTTTCATGTCTAGAAAACATTAATGTGCTTATGCTGGTACGGCCAAGGCAAAATATTCCATCACCTTTCCAAGTTCCTTTGCCAGCATTTAAAGCAGGATTTTTGTTTGATCTGCTGTGTGTGATGGGCTTTGAGGTCTGAGATTTTGTAATCAATATGTTCCTATTCATCAGAATTTCACCTACTTAGATCCATTAATTTACACGTTTACTCATCTCAAGCCTAATAGTAAGTAGTATCGAGTGAATTCTAGGACAGAACTGTTGAGGGAAACACTTTTCTTTCATGAAAAATTCCAGCTGTGAATCTGGAATTCAGCTGTTGGATGAGAGAGTTTGGAGCGCAGCTGGGACAGCCTTGTCCCGGTGAATGCACAGCTGGGCCAGGGCTTGCAGTGGCAGAGATGGAATTCCTCCAGATGGTGGTGCCTCACACACCAGTTTCGAACGGGAACTGGATCACGGCCTCATCCAGGGACAGAGAATCCCAACAGTCGTTGAATGAAGCTGAAGCACTGGATTCTTTGGATGATTGGAGGTACCTCTTTGTGCTCCCACAAACCTCGTAACACATAAGTGGTGTTAGAGGCGGCAAGATTGTGCCAAAAGCATTGGACCACTCTGAGTATCTCAAGCCATTGGATCCTGCAGATTTTTATTTCACAGTCAGACAGAGGCGTGGCTAAAGCTTCACATGACTCTTCTTTAATGTACTTAACCTTTGTACCAGGAGCATTTTTATTCATTTAGCTGCTAAGTACAGGAGGAGATTGGAGCAGCATTGCAAACCTCTGCAAATGCTGTAATCATGGTATTAACCTACTTCAGAGCCCTGGGAGCACGCTCACTTGGCGAGGGGAGCAAGAATGTTCTCATCACTCCCACTTGGCTGGCAGGTTTTGAAAACCAAATTCTGTTCCTTTTGTTTGTGTCTCAAAGAGCGAGGTACAGTGGAAATGATTGTTCCATCTTCCATTCTGCTTAGAGGAGTAAGAGTTTCTCGCACATCTTCTGTGCCTCCATGAGAAGGTTTGTATTTTTTTCTGCTGTGCATAGATGCAGAGATGTTCCTGGCCCCCAGAATGTTGTTTTAGGAGAAGGAATGAACGACTTGATATATCCCAGAGGAATTTCCCAGTCAACTTTGGGTTACAACAGCTCGTAGTTATTACAAGCAGAGCCCTTTCAGCACTTCAGGCACAAGAAGTGAGTATAAAAGACAATGTTTGTGCACTATGTACAGATTTCATGGTTATGATACCAAAAGGTTCCATTCTAAAACTATTCTTTTGTTAGAGACACACATACAGAAATTTAAGAGTGGTCAGCTTTGTAGCCAGCTGTACATAACCTGATGCTTCTTTCCTGCTTTTATCTCCTGCAACTGGAACTCAGCTTGCCAGATTTCCTGGCGTGATTTTGGGAGTCCTTCTCTATGTGAACAGCCTTGCGAACTTGTGAGTTTGTTTAGAGGAGGTCACACGGAGCAACTGTTTCAATAAAGGATGAGTTGACCTGAAAATGAAACCTTCAAGAAAACAAGAGTAAGAAAGGAGAAGAAATTGTTGCAGTTTTTAATTAATGGTCACTATCACAGGTCAACCAGCCCCACAGAACTCAGTGTGTGGTCTCGGCACTGCATCCCCTCCATCCCTTACCTCCGTAAAAAGAGGAAAAGGTGGGATCTGTTTCTGGACAAACAATCCCTGTTTTCCCTCCAGTTAATTTTCAGTGAAAAGAAGCAACAGACAGTTTTCTGGTTCTAACTACACTCACAATAATAGCAAGTTGGCAGCAACAGTGAAGAAGGGAAAATTCACGCCTTTGCAGCTAAACATTTTGTTCTGAACTGTATTTTAATTACAAAATGTCACTTCGTGATAAATGAAGCTTTCTTCTACTAGCTGGTTTCAATTAAGTTTTGTTTTATAAAGGAAGAACAGGTTTTAATAAGGCTCGAAATACATAAAAATATTTCATTTTGACTTTAGTAGAACAAAGAGGATTGTAATATTGAATCAATATTGAATAACTTAAAGTTATCTTGGCTGTGGGCCTTGGCTTCTTGCTACCCAGGTTGCTTCTTTCACTGGCCAGGGTCACCCCTGGCTCCAGTGGGTGTTTGTTACCTTTCCAGATGCTGAATTGCTGCATCCCGGATGCTGGCAGAAAAAGCCAAACCACCTTTGCACTCGGGGTTTCTCTGAGCTTAGAGATTTTATGGAATTAGGTACACAAACACGGACTCACTTGATGATTAAGGATTTTGACTTAAAGGAAGAAGCTCTTTCTGGGAAAGAAAGATGTGAGGAATAAACAAGTTCCTGTAAGATCACAGCTTTAATTTAGCTTCTGAGATAGTGGATTCATCAGAATACAGTTTACTGGATATATTCTCTCTGGCTCCTGTCTGATGTGTGGTGTCATGCATTAAGCTCCAGGGTGAGGTATCTTTGGGGAGATTTCATGTAATCAAGAAATCTGCCAAAAAATGTTTGCACTCTTGTGGGAAATTAAGAAGAGATGATTAATTTTTAGTTTGCTAGAGCTGTCCCACTTCAGGCAGATTTGCTGGGGCCTCTGCTTTGCAACTAGTGCAAAAGTTCTGCACATTTAATGTGGGTTCAGCTCTCAGTTGTGTCTAAATCTGCTGAAATCAGTGCAGACAAATTTCCCAGAAGTTACCAAAGCAAGACAATATTTTAAATTAGAGTTCCTGTTAGCTGAAACCAGACTTCTGCAGTATGGAGATGTCCTAGAATTTCCACTTGTAAATGGTCGTGTTTTTGTATGTTTTTAAGACAAAATTGTGTTTGTTTTTCAAGCTTGACCATTCCATCCTAATTGGGATTAGCTCAAATATGTAAGGGTTGGAAAACCATCATGGGAAGACAGAAGTCAGAACCATTTTGTGTCAGTGCTGGTATGCCTGGTTTGTTGATTATTGTTGGTTTTTTTTCTAAGATAGTCTTTCCTAAAAAGTCTCCACTTCCCTAGTAAGTGACCACTCAGTTGCAATTCATAAGGTTTTGCTGGAGTAGAAAAGGGGATAATTACAGAAAATGAACAAGAACGTTTGGGTTTTGACTGTTTAATTGAAACATAAGCGGCACAGGAAACTGAGGTGTGCCCACGAAATAGGCTGTAGTGCAGCAAGAACTAGTAGGATGCTCCTGGATTCATTATTTCCTCGTGAAACTTTATTTTTGCGATTTGAGAAGTGAAATATATTTCTTGAAACTATTATACGTGTTTACTTCATTATGCAGACAAATTACTTCATCTCCTGTGTTCATTCTGGAACGTTCCTTTATGAAGTAAAGAATTAAGGCAATTTTACAGAAAAATGCCAGCCTTGTGCCAACAGTAACACTTTTTGTTTCAAGCTATGCACACTCAAGTGGGAGATTTTGGAGGTGACCAGTGCCAGTGTGGGTGTTGGCTGAGGTGATTGCATAGACAAGATGGCAACATTTCCTTGTTGATGTTGCTGCTTATGAAGTTGATTTATGAATTTACAGCTCAAGACAGGCGTTTAAACATGACTGGGGAATTCAGAGGCAACCAATTTATAATCAGAAATGAAGTAACTTCAAAATAGTTGTGAGTGCGTTCATCAGTGTGTGTGAGTGACATAGCTGAGGGCAGGGGACATGGCAGTGATTTCAGGGAATTGGTGGCCCAGGTGTCTCTCCATGGCACAATATTTAGATAAAGAAAATGAGAAAAAATAGTAGTATCCTCAAGATGAAGGGATGTTTTTTCCCCCACTCAGCTAGACAAGAAACCCACGAAATATTGCAGTGTAGACAAAGCTGCAGATTGGCTAAAAGCCTTAAATTCCACTTGCTGCTGGGGCCTGGGCAGTGCATCAGCCACATCCAGGCTCTTAACAGAGCACTCTGTTGAGGGAATGTGATTTTCTCTTTAAGATGCCTGAAATAAAGCTGGCTCTCTAAGAAGGAGAGATTTTAAATATCTTGTCATTGTGAAGGGATTTTGGTCCCCTGGCTGTAAGAATAAACATACGTGACTCCAGGTCTGCTGCTTACAGGGTCGGGAAAAACTCTTTGAGGGAAATAAATTAATGTCAGTGATTTCTCCGGTTATCTTTGAAATGTGAATAAATGCACCTTTCCATGCAAGGTGTCTCTGGTTTTCAGAATGGTCAACACAATGTGGTTTGTAGACGTGGCAATTTAATGCTGTGAAAATCTCCTGGCAGTAGGACAGATGTGGCCAACCCCTTGTTGGGAGTGCTTTGGAAGAGGAGCAGGGAAGCATTTAACACCAAGGAGCTGCTAAGCACACAGGCACTCGGTTTTCTTAGCTAGTGAAAAGGGCAGAGAGGCTGTGGATTGTGAATTTCTCTAAAATCTTTATTTTCATAGAAAGAGAAGTGGCTACTGAGGAGAAAGGAGAAGCTGCTTCAGAAATCAAACTGCTGTTGGCTTTGGAGCTGTGTCAATACTTCTTGCTCGGAGTTGGTGCAGGTTCTTCACTGTCCTGTAATATGACCATATTCACATAAAGAAACCTTTGTTCCTCTCTTTTTAGACTCTTTTTTCCCCCCTCAGTCTCTGATAAAGGCTTACATCTTGCTGTAAACACGTGAAAGGCTGTAAATATTTTCATCTCCCGCAGGTAAAATATGCAGCGTGACACAATTAAAATATAAGAATATTCACCATATTTCTTAACCAGTTTTTCCTGCCTTCATTTGGCAGCACATTGCCAGGACGTTCCTAATGAATCCAGCCTGCAGCAGAAGCTGCTCTCTTCCCAGTTTTCCCTTTATGAGTTAACAAAGAGAGGAAAGTAGGGAAAGTGTGTCAGTGGCATCGGGGAAAATGACAGGCGGCTTCAGGGGCAGGTGTTGGATCTGCACAGCTCCGGAGGTGCCAGTGAGCCTCCAAACCCACTTTGGACTCTGCTTGTAGGAAATTGAGAATTCTGCCCAAGGCAGACAAAAAGGAAATTCGGGACTGAACAACTTTCGTAAAATAATTTTGGCAGAAAATGCTTTTTTTCTTTTTTTTTTTTTTTCTTTAAATCCCGAAAGGCACACAGAAATCACGTCAGCCTTGTTTTCTGAGGTTTCTTTTTAATTTTTCTGCCACTTCTTTTTCAGCTGTGTGGCAGATTTAGGCTATATCATGCTTGAGTTTTAAGGAAGTTCTGACAGTTTCATATTTCTGACTTGCCCCCCTCGAGGAACGCTGTCATGCTGAATTGAATTAGCCATAATAACTGGTCTGTAATTTCAGGTATTTCCTTAAACTATTTACAGATATTATTGCAGCAGATTAAGCACTTTTAGTGGTACATTTTTCCTAAACTGAGTGAGTGCCTGGGAAACATCTGCTTAAATTTGTCACTTTATACTGAACATCTCCTGTGTGTCGAGATTCCATTGTAGTCCAAATACACCCAAATGGGAATTTTTTCACCAGTGTTGGAGCTCTAATCACAGTGAGGGCTGTGGGGATTCTTCCCACAATCCAGAAGGGTTGTTGGTAACCTTCTCTTTTTCACAATTATTTTTTTTCTTTATAATTTGGCTGTTCACAGGCAGGAGTTGGTGTTTACAAAATGCGAGTGTGAGGATAATTAGATATTTATTCTTTATGGAATGAGAAGTCTGTTGAAGAGGTACATCCCTGATCCTTGTGGGTCCCTTCCAGCTCAGGATGTTCTGTGATTTTATGGATAGCCACACAAGATTTTACCCTGTGTTAGGACAACCTCTTGGCATCATGGCTACTTGTTGGTTGGGGCAACATCTGTATTAGAAATCCAAGGAATAAGTAAATTCATGGGACTGTTCGGGATTTGTAATACTTTGGTTTTCCTGAACTCCTCCAACAGTCTCGATCTAAATCAAAATTTTTCTCTTCAAATTGGATTTAGTGGGATATTCCTGAAAAAGCCCCATTCTTCCTCACCTCCCCATTAAAACTTACAGCCCAGAAGTAACTTTGGGAGTATGGGAATTGCAGTGTTTGCAAATAACACAGGCAGAAGATTTCTCTAATACAGCTGTTAGTCTTTATGGATTTACCTTCATAAATAATTAACCATAACTCTAAGTGAAAAACTGTTTAGGTTTTTCTTTTCCTTAGGTGGGCTGAAATACGGTATTTCAAGTAAATTGTCTTTCAGTGTCTTCCCAGTTTAATTTGTCTCACTTTAATTGCTGCTCTTTGGCATCATTACAGTCTTTTTTCCATTTCTGTCTAAATATAATGTTTCTGCAGTGCTTTTCCAGAGGCTGCAGGTAAAGAGTAGTTCCAGCAATGCAGAATAGAAGGTGATGGTGCATAAGCAGTCCCACAAGGATGAGAGACTGTGAGTGCTTAGAGCAGTTAATGGAAAAGAGCCAAAGCTTAACTTCTGTGAATTACTGGAAGAAGCATTTTGTAATCTTGAAACAAAGCCTCATACGGTTCTTGAAGTCAAAACTTAAACATCGGCCACCAATCATCTCAGTATATTTGTTTCAAATACGGGAGTATTTTCCTGCAGTGTCAGGAGCCTCAATGAACTGCAGCATCTATTTTGATTTGCTCTGTCCTTATTTTACTTTTCTTTTGCTGGGATTTTTCTTCCTGAGGGGTGTTGCTAGTCAAGTGAAAGGATTGTTTCTCTAACTACATCCCGGAAGCCTTCTGCAAACCTAGCTTGCCCTCAGTGTCCTCAGTTATTTCTTCCTTTGTTATATCCCTCACAGTCCCACTCACACTTCCATCCTTGCTAACAGTAGTCTGAGATTTGCTCGAGAAAAAGTTACTCTATGCATATTCTTCCATAATGCATTTTCCATTAAGGTTTCTAGAACTAACCTGTTAGGAAAATAACAGGTACCATGGGATTGGAAGTAACCTGAGAAAAAGATCCTGACTGGTTTCTCTTCACTGAACCTGCACCGAGGATAATTTTTGGGCATTGCTTAACCAGAAGCATTTATAGCAACTTAAAGGGTGGCTTTAAATACTTTGTACATTGTCTAGGAAACCAGAGGAAGGTTTGGAGGTGTTTAATAATGCTGGGTTCTGTCAGTGCTTCTGTATTTGTGTGGTTATGGAGTTCTAGTGCATCCACAAATGTTTTGAATTCAATATAGGAAGGAGAACAAAGGTCATGTGTTGATACAGAACTAGAAAACCCCTTTTCCTGCTTCCTTTTGCAGTTAGAGAAACAAATTGTAGAACACTGAGATTGCAGTTGCAGAAAAAGGGAAGATTTGGAGCAAATAGCAAGTGTATCAAAGTAAATTGCATATATGGGGAATCTCACCTGCCTTTTAAAACCAGGTCAGAGGACTTTGAGCTCTCTTGAAGTCAAAATTTAAAAGCTTGTGCTGTTGATGTTTTCCCACTCAGTGTGGGTAGTATTTACAGAACTGTTTTTCTGATTTAGTTCCCCTTCTTGCAGTAAGTACAAGTCAGAGAAAAATGTGGGGAGGGGCACAGAAATGGCCTCTTTGTGCAGAAAGCTGTGATCTAAGCAGAGATGTTCAGGGAGTTTCAAGCACACCTTTAGTGTAAAAGGAGGAAAACGAAGTGAACAGTAAACCAAGAGAAACACAGGGGGTACTAACATTCAGGTGCCACTGTGAAAAACAGCACACCCTGATAACGTATTGATAAGCAGAGAACATTCCATTGATGGTAATAAAATGTGTGTCAACAGCTTCCCATCCTTGCTGCTTCACTTGCAGGATGTAGGCAAGTATTTTTCCATTAGTTTATTTCACTGAAAAATGAAAATATTGCACTTTTTCTTCCCTTTCTCTGGAATGGAAAGGGCATATGAGTGGGTATATTTAAGAAGCATTTTTGAGAACCTGCTGTACAAATGCTGATGTACATTTGAGGTTTCCATTGCTGGACACATTTTGGACATGTTTGAAAACAGAGATGCTGCACACATCCATAAATACTGCCTCTGAAGGTGGATGTCTGTCTTTTTTATCCCACATCTCAAAGTATTGTACAAAGTTTGAAACTAAATAAAGATGAGGAACTCACAGAAATCACATGTGCACTTTGCCTATTTTGAACGGGGCGTTTTAGAATTTTATTTTAGAGCTACTTTTAAAAAATGAAAACGAACCTGCATACATCAGTGATGGGCAATGAATGCAAAAATAATAAAGCAATCAGCCACCACTGAAATGCTGCCATCTCTCAAGAAATGAGAGCAATTTACCATGTGCTGCAGTGCATCTCAGTATCATCCCTCATTTTAATATTTGATTTCCAAGATTCATGTTTCTGATATTTATGACAGATGTAAATCTTGGAAATCCAGAGGTGTAAAATCATGGAGTCGACACCCAGAGTTAGGCTTTTGTGCTTCTTAGCTACTAAAAAAACATCAAAGGAACAAGGATTGTTCTGTCTGAGCACAAGTCCTTGTGGATGTGAATGTCTTTAGGTGGTTTCTTTGATGATCTGGTTCCAAGTTCTGTGGTTTGTCCCATATATCAGTGAAGGGCAGGTACACTACATTGATTCTAGGGAAAAAAAATTGCAGTTTTCCTCTGTTAAAAGATACCAGCCAAACTACCTGCTTGTAAAGCACTTTACCCTCAGCAGAGGCTTCTCTCTCAGGTGTTTGTGTGCTGCCGGCTTGAAGCGTTTCAAGCAGCTGTTTCTCTAGAAGGGCTCATCGCTAATGGCTCTGAAAGAAACACGGTTTTCAATGACTTTCCAATCTCCAGCGTGAGTTAGAAGCTGAATTTTACCTCCGTGTCACTCAGCTTCAGTTTTGTGAAGGATCCTGAGGTGGATGTGAGGTGGCAGTGCCAGCAGGGTGCTGCTGCTCCGGGCGGTGCCACGTCGGGTTCTGTCACTGAAGGAAATCACATCGGGGTGTCGAGCTCCACACCCCACTTGCAATGTTTCTTTATCAAGTATGACAGTAGTAGCTGTAATTAATACAGTTTTGTTGCAAAGCCATTTTTAGGTGAGCCATTAGACAGTGGTGGTGGAAAGGCTCGGCCTAAGTGATGTTCTAGCAGTGCTGCCTGCCCAGTTGTGAGTGTTTTGCTCAGAGATGAAATGTCTTGCAGCTAAATAAAACAGACCAACTTCTGCTTCTCAAAAATTATATAAAACTATTCAGAATTAAGAAAGATCTGGCCTTTTTTTAGCAAACACTCACCTGGGGGACATTCACCTGGACTTCACTTTGCTGGTCCCAGCTGAATGCTTAATGTGTATTTTCAAATTATTTTTCTGTGCTATGCTGTTTTGTTTTTTTCCATAAAGAACAGGCTCTTCTCTAGCAGTGGAGCACTTGTACTCTAGGTTAGGCATTAAGAGGTTTCAGCTGGGCCGAGCTGGTTGCTGCTGGAACTCCAAGTGCGGGAATGGATTAAGATCAGACAAAGCTGTGTGAAGTTGGCTGTCAGCTATGCTCAGACTTCTGACGGGGGATGTAAATTATGCTCTGCCGCAGCTCTCTTAGTTAGCTGATCTATGGAGTGAAATTGAACCTGACTACCTGGGCCGTTCATCTTTCTTCCTGATGGAGAAAGAGGTGCCAGTGGCACTGAGCAGCGAGCACCAGTGCAGAGGGACAAGGCTCAGACTGCAGGAGATCAGGATATCGCTGACAGCCTCTGGGAGATGGGGAGTGATGGAAGCACAGCCTCCCTCGCCTCTGCTGCCCTGCAAGGGGAATGGTGGATGTTTAAAAAAGAACAGAGAAAAAAAAATGAGTGGCTAATTAAATTAAAATACCTTTGATAAAGAAAAATAAAACAGCACCCATCTCGTGGTTTAAGCCCAGCTGGTAGATAAGCACCAAAAGGAATTATCCCAGCCGAAACCAGGGCAGCCCATAAAACAAAGGTGAGTTGTAGCTTTCTCATAAGTGTGATGGCAATTAATAAAAATATACATGTGTAGTTTCTTGGAAAAGAAAGTGAATATGAAGTCATTATAGAATATTATTTATACCTTAAATTCTGCTTCATCTTTATTTTTCAGTGCTTTTGCTTTTGTGCATGTTGTGAGAATGAGGATATAGTTCTGTAGAAGACTTTCAGATTTTACTTTTGCTTTCCACTGTGCTGTAAAAATTATCCTTGAAACATTTATTCCCAAAGCAGATCTTGAAAATCTGTTGCTTTGGTTGTCTGTTGTTCAAATTGTGAACTGACACAGATTTCAGCAAAAGAAGATATGAGTAATTCTGTGTTAACTGAGTCTTTTTATCTCTTACATGTATTATTTAACATCTAAAGATGAACATCTAATGGTGTTGCAACTTTTCTCGCAGTGGAAACCTTCACTTGAATCTTTCCCCACTTTCTGACTTCCACTCTTCAAGAAGTGATGAGATTGATAAAATTAGAAATTTAAAGGATAAAAGCAGAAAATGAATTTGATATAATTTTATAGAATTATGGGGCTTGAACAAAGTCCTTGGACAGTCACAGAGGGAGGATCTGGACCATGCCAGAGGTTTACTAAGCTGCTCTTAAAATAACCTTCATGAAGCTGCATATTGACGAGGGGTAGGTGTTCCCGTGGTCCAAGTGCAGGTCTGAAAGTTCTCCTTATTCTCTGATCTGTAAATATAGCTGATTTCTTCTTATTTTTTCCCACCATACAGAGAAAAATTAATTGCCTACCCATTAATCCCAGTAGGATCATTGCATGTGTGAAGAATGGAATAAACAGAAAAAAAATTGCAAAAATTCTACATCATGCAGCAGGGGATTAGAGTAAAAAAACATAGTAGATAGAAAATACACAAGAGAAGTTGGATAAAATTAGGGTGGTTAGTGCAGAGAGTTGGAAAGATAAAACAGGTGCTTCCTGCCAATAGATCAAACAAGAAAGAAAACCTGAAGAAGAGCAGTAAATTTATGTTACAAAAAAAAGAGATACTTTTCTCATGGAACTTACTGCTGCAAACTAGAAGTGGTGAAAATTCTTATTAATAATGGACACTTATTCTGAATACCTGGATATCTAGTATTATGGTTTGGTTTTCTTCAGGGTACTGTGCAGTTTCATCCAGAGGAGACTTCCTGAGCATGGATTTTGCACATCTACTGAACTGAACTGAGAGGCAAAGGACGTGTTAGCCCGTGAGACACAGAGTCAGGAATGGGGCAGCTGTCAATGTTTACAGCCTGGGCCTCATTTGAATGTTAAAGATTAAAAGATGCCCTCTGCCTTTCCCCGCTGACTCTGCTGCAGCTGGGATGAGCAAAGGATAGAGGTTCACGTGGAGAAGCAGCAGCCTGTGGTTAAGTGGGATCCTTGGGCCATGGATGGGAAGCTCAGCCGGGTGCTCCGTGGTCCTGGCGGGAGCATCCTCGTCCTGCCCACTCCTGAGCCTCTGTGTGAGGAGAGCAGCAGCACTGGGATCGTGTATTCCAAGTGCTACTTCCCCGTTGCAAATTGTTTTAAATCAGAAGATGCCAGTACCAGGATAGGAGCTTCTGCAGTTGTTACGGAAGTCATTATTCCGTCTGTTTGAAAAGCCAGGGCAGTGCACCTCCGCGCTCCCGCACCTCCAGGCAGGCACGTGTGACTTTTTTGAGACGTCTCATTACCGCTCTCTTCTCCTCTGCCGTCATTTTCATTAGGCAGCATTGTTGGAGCGAGCTCTCGGAGGCTGAGCTCTGATTTCAGCACGCCGAGCTCCCGCTCGCTTCCCACGTCAGGACGTGCGGGAGAGCATCGCAGGGAGCTGCGGGTGGAGCCTGGCACCAGGGCCAGGGGCTCGTTGTGACTTTCAGGAGTTGTCCTCGTTATTCAATAGCCCCACACCGAACCCGTGTTAAAAAGCTGGCCTGGAAATCCTGTTTGTCAACAGGGCTGTGCCAAGCGGGGAAACTGGCCCTGTGAGCTCCCTGCTGGTGTGTGCAGAGTTCCCTCGTGGGGCTGTTGGAGGGGTTCAGCCTCAGTGTTCACAAGAAAGCTTTTGGACGTCAGAAAGAGTAGAATTCTTGTCCTTCTGTAGCATTCAGTCTCCAATTTTTCTGTATTATTCAAAAGATGAGTTTATAGAGGGTAATAATGCCCTGTCTGGCCTCGCAGGGAGCAGGTGCCCTCGTATAAATGAGCTCGCGTTTCTGTGGCGTTTCTTAAGTCTGAGGAATTTTGAAATGACAGCACTAACACAGTGTTAAAGTCTGCTTTGTTCTTCTGGTGAGGTGGTGTGGTTTTTTAACTCAGTTTCAGGGTAAAAATGTTTAATCCCTACAGGCTATTTTAGCAAAAGCCCCAAATTGAGCAATTCTCATGTGACAGGGCAGCCTGCAGAGTCTGCTGCCACCCTGGAATTTCTCTGAGCCATAATTAGGAAAAACTGGGTTAATACTGTTTTGTAGCCTGAGCTTGAACAATACTTGTAGTGCTGAGTTTGGAGCTGTCATAGTTACCCAGCCCTGTGTAAGCTTGGAAATCATCACTTTAGTGATTGACACTTGAATGTACAGAGGGATCAGGATCTACTGCACTCATCAAATGAAGCTCATTTGTCTTCCTACATCAACAGCTTAAAACTTTCTGTTTCATGAGTTCATTGGGTTGGGAAGAACTTATGAGTCCAGCCCCTCACACAATAGTATGTGATAATTATGCAACACATCTTTGGTAGTTTATCACAGTCTGTTTCTCCAGTGTCACACCGCTGCAGGTATAGCGAGCTCTGGGTGCTGCCTGTGTCTCACTGCAGTGGAAGATGAGAAGTTAACAACTTCAAAGATCTCTGTTTCGCTTCCACACCTGCCTCTAATTTGCATGGCAATTGAGGAAAAGCAAGTCTAAATGAAAATAAATCTTCCTAATTTTTGTTTCTTCTTGGAAGAGGCAGGCAGGAGATGGCTGACATCTTTGATATACAGATTGAGGAAAAATCAGCTTGTTTTTAGCACGTTGACATTTCCAAGGACACTGGTCTGGTTGCCTTTTAAATGAGCAGTGGAAGGTAACTGTATTTAGGGACGTGGTTGCAATAATGTTTTTGTTAGTGGGGGGGTTGGGTTGGTTTGATGGGACACATGGTGAAGTGTTCCAATTGCAAAGGCCTTGTTTCCCTAGGGAAACATTTTGGAATTTGAACTACTCACATCTGAGATCCAGGAGGAGGTGTTCACATCTACAGCTGTTTTACTGGAGCAGATCTGAAGTGGACAGCAGGTGACTTTGGAGTACCCGTGGGTGAGAAGGCACTGGTTCTTGGGGGTGGGAACCCATGGAGATGAATTCCATGCGCTGCCCCAGCTGCAGTGGGAGCTCCTCTCCTTCCCTGCCCCGCAGGCAGGACGTGCTGTGCGGGGAAAGGGAGGCAACAGGGGAGGCAATTTGGAGAAGGCTTAAATTAAACTCAATCAGGCATGGCGGCCCTGAGCTGAAGGGGCAGATTCTGTGCCTGGGTACGTGCACTGAGCTCCTCTTCCCGTCTGTAGCTTTGGAGAAAAACAATGTTGGCATCAGAGATGTGAGCAGAAAGCCGCCTTTTCATCCCTCCTGCGTGTAATTCTTGACAGTCTTTCTTCCTCTCTCTTTTATATCCACTGGTTGTTTTGTTTGGGGTTTTTTTTGTCTCTTTGAAGACTTCTCCATTGAATTTAATATCTGAAGATTTAAACTGTATGTAGACATAATTATGTCTCTTCCTATTTACTTAATCTTGCTCCTTGTTATCCATACAATATTAGCGATGACACTTTTTCCCGGGCAGGGTTGTAAGTGACATATTTTCATGAAGGAAGGGGAAAAAAGGATGAATATTTTGAGTAGAATAACTTGACTTACTTCAATAAAAGTAGGCAGGTGGTGTGTTTTATATGTTAACCCCCGTTCTGTGGATTTGTTTTACAGCCCTTCTGTCTTGAGATGGTAAAAGACTGGAAGGGAATTAAGGAGACCAAAGAAAGTCCCTTGACATTTTTATGTGCTGAAGTAACAGGCAGGCAATCTCGCTTTATACAATGCTGTCTTCCTGGGTAGAACAATTAGTGTTAATGTGGTAATGATAATTGTTTCTGTAAATTATTCTTAATTAACTATTTATGTAATAAGACACTTAAGGATCTGTATTTAACAATTTTGAGGGGTTTTTTCCCCTGCTAATTGGCTTCCCTATATATTTCTTTCCTGAGCTAGCGACTGTTTTCTGTTCATTATTAACTGTGTGACATTCAGACTTAAAATTTGGTACAGATGATCCTTAATTAACACAGAATGGTGCCTAAATGATCAAGAAACAGGTGGGTTCCTTCCTTTAGCTGTGTTCTAACTGCAGAATGCTGGGTTTTCAGGGAAGTTACCAAGCTCTAATACAGATCCCAGCTTGTGGAGCCACCGTTCCTGCCCGGAATCATCACCCCGGAGTTTCAGCAGGTGCCTCTCAGATGTTAAACTTCATTCTGTGCCAGATGTGGAAGTGCCTCTTTGGGAGTCTCCTGTACCCAGCTGGCACTGAGGAGACAAGAGTGGAGAGGAGAAGAGTGCTTGAAGCAAGAGCTTGTGGGCAGTCAGTTTGTGGTGGTGTTTTAAGCAGGGGAGAGAGTAACAGCAGCTGATCTCCCGCCTCAGTTGATGCTGCTTAACATATTTTGGAGGGGAATGGGAACAAGGTATGGGAGAGGGAATAGCCTGCTATGCCATGTGCTCTTTAATTAGCTCCCGGTGTTCTGGTTTGGACTTTTTTCATCTTGAAAATGTCACCTGCTGCCCTGCTCTTTCCTC
The DNA here is from genome assembly GCA_013400975.1 of Atrichornis clamosus. Classification (NCBI taxonomy): domain Eukaryota; kingdom Metazoa; phylum Chordata; class Aves; order Passeriformes; family Menuridae; genus Atrichornis; species Atrichornis clamosus. The sequence goes on along the minus strand of WBMZ01002474.1, from coordinate 34,779 downwards.
GTTGGTTTTTTCACTTCCCTGTGTGTGAAGCATATACCAATATTTTATGTACATAATTGGTCTAGGTTTCTGTATACTGCCTAATATAAAGTGCACATTCTCCTTTTTACTGTGGTTTATGTTTATTGCACTCACTACATTGCTTTATGTGCACAGTGTGCTTATTGAATGTGTGGTGCAGGCAGAGAGATGTTAGATTCCATTCCTAGCATCATTAGTGCTGTTTTCTTCACTGATTTTCATCAAGCTATAGTTTAATTTAATTCATTATTAACTTCATTATTTTGCAAAGCAGCTCTTATCTGTTGGATTTCCCTTCTGTTGCTTTTAAAAGCACCAGTGTCTCAAAACAGTGAGAACTTCAGTATTTTTAGCTTTATTTTTCTTTTTTTTGACATGTTCTGAGCGTCCTAGGATTTCTGCAATACAGCCAATCAGTTAAAGCCAAATACTGATAGCTTTACAAGTTAATTAGCACCTCAGTTCATCAGCACTCACACTCAAATTAATACTGGAGTAAGCATATCAGAATCACATCTTCCATTTGCATTTAGTGAAGGTGATTTTGCAATATGTTAATTTGCATTGTGTGCAGGGTCTTATTTAATTTCCAATGCTCTTATTTTTTGACCTCTTTAAACTTGGGGGCCTAAAACCTGACAGGAATTGGCCTGTTTCAGCTTGTGTGAAGAACATGGAAAATTCAGTCCATTGCTGGGATTTATTCTGATTAAACAGCACTGACTCATTTACTTCCCTACTCAGTCACTTGGAAGGTAGGTGCTTCTTTGGCTATTTTGGGTTCCTTTAAAGTATGTAGAGCTTAGGGCTCTTGATGTAAATAAAAGGAACTATAAGACTAAAGTAGGAAAAATAACTTTAACCTAATCAAATCTTAATGGTCTGAATTAGTAAGACCTACAATAATTAAGATATTTTGTGGAAGTAGTAAAATAATGATATTCAGTCCATTGCATCCTTAGATTTTTCACTACATAGGCTTTTATTTCAAAGAAATGGTGGGAAGAAACATTTGCACTGGTAAGTTCTGGTATAGATGAGAACAAATAACTGGAACTTCAGAGGCTTGATATTTTGGGAGGAGTACAGATAATTACTATTTATTACTATTGTCTCCTCAGCAGCAGCATATCAAGAAAAGTAACTAATTTAAATTACTCCTTCCTTAGAGAGGGTTACTGGGGGAACACTGCATCAGGGGCAGTTTGCTGCTGCAGAAGACTTTATCCAAGTGCTGAAGAAGCCAGAAGCTCTTTGGTGGTCCTTCAGGGTCAGAGAAGGAGAGTCCTTTGAGTCACAAATCTAATTCTACATCCCTGCAGTGTCTCTCAGGGGCACTGCTTGTGTGTGTTTTGGTTTTTAGGAGTATTCTTCAGGGATTTTAGCCTACGAGCTGCACCGCTGTGTCTTCCTTTGGCTTTCTTGAGGCAGAAGCAGATGAGGTCTGAGTTTAGCCTGTTTATGGTAAGCGTGTGAGGTGGGATGGATTGATTGGCTGCCTGCTGGAGTAGATACTTTTATCAAAATTTATTGAGCAGGATACAGGTAAATGTTTCTTTCTTTTAATCAAGGTTGATTAAATTACAATCAGAAAGATGCCCCTGCTCCCTTAGGCACATGACAACCTTGTTATCATCTCAAATCCATCCAGCCTTTCAAGAGGGGGTTTTATTAGCTCTTCCTAATCCCCAGATAATTACTGTAGACAAAGAGCTGTTTCTGGAGAACGTTTTGTCTACGGCAAGGGGGTTCACAGATATCGTGAGCCCTATTGAAATTCTGTGGTGCTCTGAGTCTCCGTCCCTGGCTCCAGGCACAGAGACCCGAACCCTCCTGGGCTGTGCCCCCTTTCCTGGGCACAGAGCAAGTGTTCTTCCTTCCTTTCCAACACCCCCTGTTTGGAAAAGGGGATGATTGGGATGATTGGCGCCGCTGCCCTTTCATAAAACAGCTTCGTGATTACACGAGGTAGGAAGCTCAGCAGGATCATTAATTCTTTAAGGTTTCCGCTTTTTTTTCATTGCAGCTGCCTCTGGTTCCTATTTCTGAGCCTTCTGTATTTCAGAAATCAGCAGATTTTGCAGGGAACTTTTATGACAGTGACAGTAAAACGAAAACAACCAATCAAACCTAGACTATTTTATATACTTTGATGTTGTTTATTTACTTGCTAATGCAATGCTCCCTAAAAACCAGATTATCTGCTCACACCTATTCCAGTTTTAAAGAAAAATGCCTTTGCTACTGCAAACAGAGAAATTAATCATAACTGGCTTGTTCTACAAAACACACTCCCAGCGATGGGAAAGTCTGATTTTTTTTATTTAATTTTTTCCCCCTTCAAATAAGGAAACTTAAATTACTTAAGGGACTACTTAGCTTCCACTGGTGCAATTAGATTAACATAGTAGGAATTTTGATTTATTTCCAGAAATGAATATATGTTTCTAGGTCAGTAACTCTATTTAGAACAAAAGATCGTAAGGTTTTTTTCCAAAATAAATCCAAATGTAGTGTTGGCTATGTCACTCTCCATTTGAATTTCAGTTTAATCTTCACCTTATTTTATTCCCCTTTTCTTGAGAAGTGGCATGAGTCCAAAAGTGTGAAAGTTCAGAAGTAATGCATGAATTGGGAAAGAGGGGAAGGGATAATAAAACGATGAAGTCAGTCACCCTGAACCAGTAACATCAGCCAGGAAGGAGGTGGATAGAGGGGCAGGGATGTTCACTTGTAGTAAAATAAGATCCAGAGCAGTAGAACTGAAAGGCAACAGTGAAGCACTGAAAGGTAGGATGATATTGAATCACTGGTGTACAAAACAGCAGATCCAATTCAATGCTGATAACATAAAACAATCCACATAGAGGAAAAATAGTAATACATGGCTCCCTTGTGATGAACTAAAACCAGATTTCTGGATTTGGCCCCTTGTGTGCAACCTGAAGGGATATATTGCATTTAATCAATTTTTTCAATTGAAACAAAATTAAATATGCAGTGTAATGCTGTGTGTGTGTGTGTGTGTGTGTGACTGGTTTGGTCACTTACTTGTTGACAAACTTTCTAACAGAATTGTTAGAACTCGATGTTTGGAGAAATGTAAAATCAAAGAATTAGTTGAGCCTCTGTTTGAATATTCAGGATGCCACGTGAGACTGAAAGTTAGCTGATGTTACGTGTGGAAAAGTGTCCTCTAGCAAAGTGTTCGATGTAAATTTTGAGGAGGTTACATCTATCTGTGCTGGTTAAAAATAATCTTACCCATTAGCTGTTCAGTATAACACACCTCCTTGACAACTAAGCTGCCCAGGGGAATGTCTGGTAAGTTTTGGTTAAAAAACAACCTTAACCCCTAAAAACACCCCAGCTCTTCCTCCTCCCCCAGGAATCCCTTGCTCAGTCCTTGAGCACCACACTGGGATCCAGTCTGGGCCCACTTGTGGACTCTGCAGTTGTGAAGATTTATGACTAAGCTAATGACCCAACAGTACCTGAATTTACAGCCTGGTAGTTAATTATTCTCCATATGCCATGTGCTGTAGTTCACATGAAAATAGTGGTTGGAAAGCAGAATAATCCTCCACAGTAGAACTGAGTGTGTTCTGAGCAGTGTTGTCTGTTTGCATCTCAGGAGTGGGATGCTCTGCTCTCGTGTTTCAGCTTCTTGGAGGGTTCTAGAACATGACCAGTTGTGTCTAAACATGGTTTATCCCCATTGCCAGTAATGCTTGTGTGATTGTAGTCTCAATACTGATCCTGAAATGTAGTTTGGGCTCTTTTTGTATTCATGGTAGATTTTATGAACCTTTTTCCTTTCTGGTGATGTCAGCAGAATCTCTCCACTGAATTATGGATTAGTTATTTAATCAAGGTCTGTGCATTATTATACAAGTCCCTTCTTCCAGTTTTCTCCTGAAAAATTGACTAAAAGTTCTTGGTTTGCAATGGAATTGACTGAACTTCTGATAAATAAAATTCAGTCGTGCATCCCACACATGTAGATGTAAAACAGGAGGTACCTGTCCAACAGGCCTTTTTACGGGATGCCAAAGAGAATTTCTGCATCAGGAGGAAAGGAATACAAAATTCAGGATCACTTCCACTGACTCTGATGCATCTTTTTTCGTTGATTCTGCAGATGTTAGTGCTGAAACATCTGTTTGTCCTGGTGTTTCTTTTCTCAACATCTTGAATCACAGTTGAGCTGGTGCTGCAAGACCAGCTTGGGACCACCAGACTTGCTGGTTTAGCAATTACATCTGGTTTTATTCCAAGTTATGGTTTTGTCCAGCTGTCTCTTAAAACCATTTCTATGAGTTGCTAGGATACATTTCTAAAAGTGGAAACCGTGTTTACACAGCCTCAATGTGAAAAATCTTTGTATATCACTTATTTCTTGCCAAGGCTTCATTACAAGGCGCTGCTGAAGTTTACCGAGCTCTCCAAATTGTCATGCAATCCTGTTTCTTTGTTTGTTGTAATCAGAGAAATACATGGCTGATTCAGGGAGTCCTGTTTTGTCTGCTGTTATTAACTCCTTTGCTGAGCAGTGGCATTATTCAGATGGATGTTTAGTCAGCTCAGTCCCGACCAAGGCCAGTCCTGCACGTGTGGGTTCTGGTGTGAGTCAAGCTGAAACAGCTGCTTTTTGAACACCCTCCAGGCCTCTGAGCATCTTCGTGGCCTCCTCTGCATGATCTCCACGTCCTTCTTATGTTGAGGGCCCCAGAGCTGGAAATCAGGTGGTTTGAGACAAAACTAAACCCACACGTTTTCCTAAGGGAAGTGTCGAGGTTGTAGGTAAAGAACTTGAAATTAGTGCGAGTGAAGGATGGGCAGCACATAGTCCCAAAAGGCAGTGTCAGTTTACCTAAGTTCTGCATGATTTTTAAACTTCTGCTTGCCAAGATACAATCCCAGGGATCAAGTCGTCCTCACGTTACAACATCTGCTGTAGCTTGCCTTGTCTTACACTGCTGGGTTTTTCTTAAATGTGAAGGGGTTTTGACATAGCAGTAGTCTTGTTCCTATAAAATCTATACAGTAAAAATATACTTCGATATCTAAACTTAAATTTTGATCTGCCACTTCAGGCTCAGTGTTGATGCTTTTAATATCAAATAGGGTTTTTGTGGGGGGCATCACATAGGAGGGTGACTGAAGAAAGAATTGGCGTTTAAACCTTGAAAGAACTTTTCTAAAACGGTAGTTCTGAGGTTAGTCTTGTTAGCCACTGTTGTGATTCTTTCAAAACAGCCCAATGGGCTGTTAAATAAATGCCATGAATGTAATCAACAACCAGATTACACTGAATGCTCACAGACTCCACCAGAAAGGTCTGAGGGAAACCAATTACAGATGAAACAAAACATAGCATTTAAATCCCTGCATGAAAAGCTGCCACACAAAGGAAACACAGATCGTGGTTTAATTACCCACGTAGAAGAATGTATAGAAAATTAATATTGGGGCATTGGCAATTGAAAGCATTTAAAAGTGTTAATGCCCCCTTTTTATTTTCTTTGATTAGAAAGGTCAGTGACAGAACATAACTCTGCATACGTGGTACCTCAAGCAAACATGGGAGTGATGGCTGCAGTGTCTTTGTGCAGCTCCTGCAGGAGTCAGAGGTCTGAGGGCTCAAGAGTGGTGCACAGCTTCTTAAATTGGTGCCCAGAAATATGCATTTGTATTTAAAAGCCGGTAAAAGCAGCTGCACGGTTGATGACTTTCATCCTCTCACGATTTTTTTAGGTGCAGCCTTTCTAGCTTGGGTGTGTCAGGGTGAGCTGAAGGTTTGGGAAGCTTGGTTTCTTGGGTCTTCATGTTGATCTAAGCTCTAAGGAGAGCCAAACTCCCAGCGTGGCCTTTCCTCAGCACATCCATCCATAGGGTCTCTCTCTTCTATTGAACCATCTATTTCCCCCTGCCTGCTAAAGTGAAAAATTCATAATATAGATGAGACTTGACTGAAATTGGCCCTGAGGTTCCCGTGTTAATGCAGGGAAGAGAGGGCACGGGAAGGGAGGATGGGGGTTTCCATTGCTCTGCACATTCCCGCACAACACCCAGGGAGCGTGGCTGTGTTACTCTTGTTTCCTTAGGAAAGCAGACTAAAAATAACAGCAAATAGGAAATAAAAACAATTCTGTTACTACACAGTACATTGTAAGGCAAAAAACATTATCCACGTCTCTGGATTAGCAGAGTGTTTGAAGCTGTGATAGCCCAATTGTTAGCAACCATAATTTAGATGTGGGGGGGTTTTTTCCCATAAATATGACTTATTTGAAGTATGTTGAATTAGAAAACTCATGAATAAATATTTTGACATAATCAGAATTATATGGCTAGAAATTGACCTACTTTGCATGACAGATGCTTGAGAATCCCCCAGCTAATAGCAGACTAACCTGGCATAGCAATGCCCGATCTTATAATAAACTAAGCTGCATACAGACATTAAATTATTAGATTGTTGGGGTTTTTTTCATGGAGATTAGACACAGTCAATTTTGTTTGTAAATGAATAAGTTATAGGCAAGTTACTGAGGAGGCATTGGGGTGCAGTCCAAAGAAGGATCCTGCATCATTTGATCAGTGTTTCCAGCGTGGTGTTGAAAAATCTGTTAGAGGTAGAAATAGCCAGAAAAGCTTGATGGTACCAGCAGCCAAATTAATGAGTATTACACCAGATAGACAGGTCTTGTACTCCTCAGAAGATAAACACAACTGCAAGAGGAATAGTGTTTTTTAAATCTGGTAATATCTTGATGGTGTAAATAGGATCTGCTTTTTCCCCTGCAGCTGCTCTTTACGCCAGTGTTGATTTCAGCAGAGTGATTTTATCTGTGTGTCCTTACAGTTAATATGACAAGGATTTTCTGCAGGTTACGTTAACAGACAACTCTGACCCTAGAAAAAGAGTCTTCTCCATTTAAGTTTATATGGTTTTGGGTTTTTTAATAATCTTCCTTTATTATTTTAACAAACACAGGTGATGAAGCAGTTTAGGTGCTTATTGCACAAAATAGAGTTTTCAAGCTTCATAAGTTTTTGTTGTTCAGTTGTAGCACAAGTAATAATAACGCTTTTATTTATAAAGTACTATTGCTTTTTATATTTAGTGGGGAAAAAGTGCCTTTTTTCATGGCTCAGTTTCAGTGAAGATAACCCTCATTTAATCCATGCAATGAAAAATAACATTATATTCAATTTTAGTAGCCTTTTTATTCGCTTCCCAGTTGTTTTCTCTGTTTTCAAAGAACCTCTGTAGATGAAGTCGACTTTGTTCACACTTTATGTCTTAAGGTCTTCAGGGGAATGTTTTGCTGTCTAATGAACTCACATTACCACAAAGGTAGTAAAAACCACGTGGATAATCTTGGCAAACCTGTTCTCTTTCAAGGCTTAAGCAGGGCCAGGCTGAGACACAGCTCCTACCCTCTATCTTGATTTGCTCCAGCTGCTTAAAACTTCCCAGAACTAGGTTAAAACTATCCCTTTAGCACCCATATTTCTTCCAAAAAGGATCCGATTCAGTCATCCTTGCAGTGCCCAGCTGCCAGACACAGCACTGTGGGCTGTAAGCAGAGACACCTTCAGGTGCTGCTCAGTTGGGAATGGAGCTCCTCCTTTCAGGGCATGAAGGCATCCTTTTAAAAAACAGTCATGTTTGGAGGACACTGATTTGCAGCTGAATTTGGATTCTTTGGAAGCTTCACCAAAGGGCAAGGGACAGAGTGATTAATTATGTTAGTTATAGTCAGTGTTTTAGGAGCATCCCTGTGGCTTGCAGTGTCCAGAGGAGGCTTGTTAGTGATTTCTTTCTGGTTGCTCTCTACCTTCCTGCTGTTCTTTAGGTGAATAGCTCTGAAATACTGGACTGCTCTACAGGTGGCTCAGCAAATGTATTAAAATTTGTAAAAGTTTGGGCGTTTGACTAAGCGCTGGACTTTGGTATTTTGTCCTGCTTCTCCTCACATACCAGCAGGCTTTTCAGATTTAAGCATTGTCACTTGGGCCCTTCTGCCCCTACAAGTCAACCCCTCCCCGCAGTGTCTTGAAAAAGTCCCCAACTTTTCCTGGTTGAGTACTTTCCTCTTTCTTGAAGCAGAGTTAGCTGGTGGGGTTTGTCGGTTTGTTTTTGTTGTAGTTTATTACTTTTCCAGCAATTTGCTCTCAGTTTCCTGAGTCCCAGCCCAAACACTTTGGCTCCTTGATGCCTGATCAGTGCAGTTCCAAGAACAGAGGAGTTATCCCAATGTGCTGGTCCTCTGCAAACCCCAATTCCTTACCTCTGGAATTCGCCCTGGAACAGGGGTGTTTTACTTCTTATCAGTGCCTTGCCCAAGGGTGACTGCCAGCAGTAGTCTTTTCATTTCTGCCTCCTGCTGCCACTCTGACAATAGGAACGGCAGCAGGAGGCAGAAATGAAAGGACCAGATTGAAAGAAGCTCTTTGCCACTGTTGTAATTTTGAAATTGATGGCGTTTTTTAGCCCAAAGTCTCAGGAAAAAAGCTGCTTTCCTCTTTGCCTCCTATTGTTTTTCCAACAGGGAGAGACATTCTGTGATGTTGCAGAGGCAGTGGGAGGCCAAAATGAAAATAATTTTCTTCCTGAAACATTGGATAACAAAATGTGAACAATTTCAGCAGGGAAATAGTGGTTTGTTTTTTTGTTGACTGCCTTGTGGTGAGTACTGGTATTTCCATTTGGCTGTGGCAAATAAATAGCAGCTGCTTTTCTTATTGAATTAATGTGATCTTAGGATAATTTCTAAAAACCTATTTACTGTGCATTTTTAACATGACATTTTCATTCTTTTCCTTTTTCTGTGTGAGAGCAGACATTGTAAGGGAGGTGCATAGTTCCCTTCTGAGGCCACGTGCTGCCCTTAGAGGCAGCTTTTTAAGGCAGAAACTTACAGGTTTGCACATTCCAGAAGTGTGTTTTATACCAATATTATCAGAACTACTAATAAATTCAGATGTAATTGACAGGGCCACTAATTCCATAGGAAGAAGGATGAGGATTGTTCTGCAGCTGCACTGTCATTTCCTGCTGGAGTCTTTGGTCAGTGGTGTCTGAAGTGGTTCTGGGGTTGAGTGAACTGGGAGGTGTGGCTGGAGAGATTTTTATGCTTCAAGGCTGACCTTCGCCTTCTCTTGGCCCAGAAGGCCAAGCCCTGTGATTTCGGTGAGACTTTATTAGCGCTGGGGAATGAAATCACTGAAGGAACACAAGTACAACCCCCAGCCTGTGCAGTCTGCAGATGTTCACAGCCTGGTGTGATCCTCTGCATCGCTCTGTAGAGCACTGACATGAGCCTTCAACAGAACGAAGTTCTCCATTGACAAAGGGGATGGCTGGAAGGGGAAAGGTGTCCCTGGCACAGGGCCGTGATTCCATCCAGCCCCATTTCTGTCCCTGCACACAGCACTGGTGCAGGGGGAGACCACAGTGGTGACAGGAGAGGGTGAGGTGTAAGTCAATGAATGGCTTTGTCCTCCTGCTTTAGCTGTTATGGGCTAATGCTCTTGTCTTTGAGGACTTTAGTGTCTGTAATTAGTTATCTTGAATGGAAAGATTTTTTTTCTCCTCTTGAACGTGTGAGAAATTTGGGAATGTTAATCAGCAGAGCATAACCTTTTCTTAACTTGCTCTTTTTTATAGTTCCAGAGAATTAACATTTATCTTAGGGCAGCACGGGAATTTGGTATTTGTATGAAGTGGACTGATTCTCCACCCTTTTTCTTTACACATAACAAAACCTAAACTCTTTGATAGACTCATCAACAGAATATATTTTGTGGGCTTTGAAGTGTAAATTGTGAATTTGTGTGTCTCGACATGACTTTGGGGCGCCGCGTGTAAACGCGTGCACGTCTGTGTCCTGGATTAGTGAAAGTCTAATTAAAATTGTTCCTGAAAACTGCATGCTTAAAGCCAGATGTAGGGAGACACATAAAAGCGGCTTGATTATCTTTTTCACGAGTTTTGAGCTCTTAGAGCTCTTGTAGGATTAAAGAGGAATCGGGGAAATCCAGCAACTCTGTGGATCTTATTGCGTGTTCACATACCAAAATAATCAATTAGATGCTCATTTGTAAATGATCAGTTTTGCTAGTGTTGGCTAATTTTCCATCTGCTTTAAGTTGCTTCTCAGTGCTGTGGTGGAGCTTGGAAGGAAAGGCAGTTCTATCTGACTTTCCTCTTCCCCAGCAAGCTCAGGTTTGGTTGGGAAATGACACGTTCTGGGGTAATTTAGCAGCCCCTTTGGACTGGCCTCTCCTTGCTGCTTTGGAAGTCCTTTACAGAGATTTTTGGCAGCAGATGCAACCAATTGACTCTCCCACTGGGACGTTTTGGTTGGGCATGCAAGTACAGCTGTAAGAGGTCCTTGGGTTTTCAAAGTGGCCGAGCTTTTACTATGCCCCATCCAAGTGTAGTGCACGTATTAATGCAAATTAAGGATCTGTGTAATATCCATTACCTTTTCTTAGCTAATTTTAGCTCAGAAACAACTGATTTCTTACTGACGTCCAGGCAAGAGTGTGAGGAATGAAATGATTGGTGACCTTGTTTTTCCAAGAGCTTTATGTACTTGACATTTTGATGTTAAACATTTACCCAAGCTTTGAAACATGAGGTGAACTAAGATTGCTAAACTGTCTTCTGTGTATTAAGAGGAGAAGCCACAGATACCTGTCTTCTCCCTTCCCTCTAGCTGAGCAGAAAACATCAGTTTAATTCTCTAACAGCAGGAAATGGACTGCCAGGTTTCCTTTGTTTCACTTTTGGTCCTTCCCTGGGGCTTGCTGAACAACGTTAGTGCCCCAAAATGAAGTTTTATTGCAGGGTCTCATTTCACTTTAAATCAATGTAGAATTTGGAATTTCAGCCGCTTCTGCACACGGCCTGTAAAAGGCACCTTACAAAATGGCTTTGAAAGATTTATGAAGACTTGCATGGTACAGAGGCTGAAAGGAAGTTTAATTACATTCAGCTTTTGGTCATTTCTGTGTCTGAAGATGTGCCCATATACTGTCATCTCAAAAACCATCTAAGAAAATAAAATTGATCAGTGAGCCTTCTGGCTAAAAGGAAAATGAGTGCTTTGTCATCTGCCCGGGGAGCCTGGGTGCTCAATCACTGCCTTCTCCCGGCTGCTCGCCCCAGACTCTCCATCACCCAGATTTCTCCAAAGTTTTAATCAAACATTATTTTATACTGAGGCCTTCTCTATAAATAGCAGAACCCTTCTCCTGACAAACTCACACGTACTTCACTGTAGGATAAAGAAGTGATTTAATCCAGTCCACGCAGCCGCTTTGCTTGGGAGGTGGTAAAGTGTATATCTTGTTAATCTTGCATTAAGTGTTAAGATAAAAACTTGGTGTGTGCAGTTGCTGCCACCTGATGAATGATATCTCTGCTCATAAAGCTCTGATCAAAGACAGCAAATAATATGGGAACACCTTATTTACTTATAGAGAAGCTTGGTTCTAAGAGTGGGGATGTGTAGGTGCCTTTGAGTACAGTAATTCTCAGGCTAATAATGCCAGAAGCCGTAAAATCTCTCAGTTGGAGGTTCTGTGAACAGCAGTGCTGAGCAATTGGGGAGTACTGCTGGGATGATAGTCTGAATGATGATTGAGTTTTCCTGGAGAGCCTTTATCTGTGCTTAAAATTGTAGGTAATGTTTCTAAATTAAACCATAATAGAAGTTCATTGAGCCTTCAGAGTGGTTTCTGTGTCCTCTCTTTGCGTGGGTCATCATTTTCTGTAGAAGTATTCTCAGTCTTTGCGTTCAGGACGAATTGTGTTGCTGTCAAAATGGGGCATGAAAAGCACTCCAGAACAACATCTTGCAGACTTTTCAGGAGATTCCCAACCGATTGGTGAAAGGAGAAGTTTGCACTCAACATGTACCCATATGCTGTAACAAAGGCTTTATATAGGGACCTATCTAGAAAAGAGGTGCTTAAATAACCCTATGAAACTCTAACATGCTTTTTAGAGTTGTAACCCTATAAACAGGTTGTATTTCACTACATCAGTTCATTTTTTCAGTTTCTAGGCATTAGCCTTAATGAAATAAAGGGTGAAACCCAAAGTACATCTTCATTTTAGAGACAGCAAAGCTTGATGTGAGCAGATCTTGCTGTGACTCTACTCTGCTCACTTGAGATGAAGTATAGATCTTGAAGTAAAACCCTCAAGTATTTATCCTGTTAAAAAAAAAAAAAAAGGTTAAAAATGGCTAATTGCAAGAAACTGTATAGGTAGAGGAAGAGAATGCTAGTGATGACACCAGATGTTACATTTTGGGCACAAATACTGCTAGCTAGGATGTGGTTTCTTTTCTAAAATGCTTCATTAAAAAAGGAAAAAGATTTTATTTTTCTATGGCTGATCTGTGGGTGCCACACAGGAGGCTTGGGCAGTTGGGCTCCCAAAGACGGTGACAAATACATGACCTGGCAACTCTTAAGTTTTCTAGTTCTAGAAGAAAATTTTAAAAATTAGATTAACAGCAGGAGAATCTGAGAACTTGTGGGGTTTTCTTAGTTTTTAAACCCCAAATAAGCATGCTGCACTGAACTTTTTTATGTCTATGAAGAAAGAATTGCATTCCAAAGGTGCTGTGGTTGTGGCACCATGATCCATCCTTTTGTGTGATGGAGAATACAGCCCTCTCTATTAATCTTGAGGTTCTGTCAAGCCATTGAGAAAGTATGCCATCAAGGAGAGTAATCAGAGTTATTTTCATGATTTCTTTTACTTCCTGCTGTACTGAAATGTACATAAAATTACATATGACTATTTTCTCTTTTACACCTGCTTAGGTAGTTGGGTGGTTTTCTTCCTAGGGAAATCTGTAGCTGATTAAAATTACTGTGAGTTTTCTTCAGATAATTGATACCAGATGAATCTGTGCATCGTGTATGTATGTATATGTGCAAATACATAAAATTATGCATGTACATATATATATGTATATGTACCTGGGTGCATATATATGCACAGCTAATGGGAAATCTCTCTCACTTAGCAACTAATTTAGAAGTCCTCAGTTTGTGTGGCATCTTAGAGGTCATTCTGCACCACAGTGTTTTGTATTTTCTGCTGCGTTGATGCCATAAAAACCCATAAAAATGCTAATTGCCCCAGGAAGATGTAGACTGTTCATAAGTGTGTATGGGATTGTTTTTCAGCCCTGTGATGTAGAAGGAGGTGTTATTTCAGGTTTGTAATTTGAATGTGTACATAATTTGAACGGATACAACTTTGACAGTTTATTAGTTAGAAAAGAAGGGGGGGAAAAAAGGCAGTGCTGTGTCGTTCTTCAGCGAATTGATTGCCAGGAGCGTGTTATTGACTTTGGTGATAATATCATTATATATTTTACAGTCATAAAATCAAGAAATTCAGATTATGCCCTGAGGGCTCCACACATTTAAATAAAGGATATAGCCATTTCCAGGGTTATTGGTTTAGATTAGCGGGGTCTATGAGGAATGCTGAGTGTGCTGCGAGGACAGAAAGAGCCACAGTGTTCCCACTGCAGCGGTGCTTTGGTTTATTTTCCTTTTCTATTCATGAAATACACTCACCTACAGATCCCCTGGGAGGATGAACAGCGTTTACTCTAAACTTTAGCATATTAATACAGCGTTAGCTTGGTGTTCCGTGGGGCTAAGAGCTGAAATCAAGTGTAATCCTTGACTTGTGCCAGGAGTGAGGATCCGCCTTCTCGAAGCACTCACTAAATTGCAGGGAAAGAAACCTTGGGTGAGCTGCAGGCTGCAAAATTCAGAGCAGTATGGGGAGCCAGGTAACCTGTTTCAAGCACAGCTCTCCTTCTTGATACCAAAGGCAGGGTATGGGGCTGTCTTGGGTGCAGCTTCCCAAGGAACCCCAGTGCACCTGGGAGCACCTCTGGAATTTAGCTCAGGCTGCTCCAGCCTGGATCTTACATCTTAATAGCTTATCTCCCTCTTGGAAGTGTTTGCCAGTCACCCTTTGGGGTTGACTGGACTTGAAGTACCTGGGTTGAGTCCTTGAGGATTTGGGTTTGGGGCTGTCTCTAGCTGGCTTGAGGGAACCTTGGTTTAATTAAGGTATATTGCCTTGAATAAAAATGATTGACTGCATTACAAACCTTTTTTATTACTTCTACAGGAGCTTTAGTGAGTTGGATAAAGTACCTTAATGCTGCTGATGCTGATCAGCCTCTCTCTACTTCAGATGGGAGCTTGGGAGCACATTGCATCAGCCAGCTCTGGGGATTTATTGTTCTCTTAAAAGACCGTGAAAGTCCAAGTGCAATGTCACAGCTCAGCAGCAAAGGTCATGTTTTCCTTCTCACGAGGAAGCAGGGGGTCCAGCTGGAGCACATATGGCTCGAGGGTGTGTGGTGACATCTACAGAAGTAGATAAGAATAAAATAATTACTCCCACATTTACATTCTGAGGGCCTCTGAGGATTATAAATCTATATGCTGCAAACAAAACTTCCCTTTGCCCGAGTCGAGAGTGGCACATTTTCTAATTAAAAGTGATCACCTCCCTAAGCTGAATTTGTGTGGCGTTTTTAGTGGGTTTTTAGCTTCTGCATTTTTTCTCAGTTTGGGGCATGATAATCACATTTGCTTTAGTTTTGATAAACTTGTTCCATTTTGGATTGTAAATTGCTTGTGTTGAGTCGCGAACAAATGCCTGGGTTATTTCTTTGCTTATGAAAAACAATCTGTGAAAGCATTTTAGAGCAAACCTTTGGAAAGTACCCATTGATCTCAAACAGTTTTAATGTAGACATTTAATTTAAGATCATTTTAGAATGATGTAAGGGTGCTGGTCCTCTGAAGAAGGGCTCTGAGTCAGTCCCTCCTTATGCAGGGTACAGTGGACAGCTAACACTGGATAGCAGCTGCTCGCCCAGAGTGATTTTGGGACCTGTGCTGTTCCCTAGTCAAGAAATCCTAAAATAAGATTTCAGGAAATGTGTTGTGGAGGGAAGTGGTTGTCATTAAACATGTGCTTCTAATTTTGCTGCAGACTGTGGCCCAGTAATGATTTCAGACCTCAAGCCTCTGTTTTCTATAAAACATTCACAGGTGACTCTCCCTCTTTGAACCATTGGGATGTTATTTAACCCCAAGCTGTGGCTTCCCCGTATTCAAATAAAACTCAGCTCCTGCAGTAAGTGCAGCCCAGTATCCAGGATAATCCTCCTTCCCACAGGCTGGGGTCTATCCAGTGTGGTGGCACGGATGGCTGGAGAGCCAGGCGTGATGGCAGAGCTCCACTGACAAGGGTGGAAGCCGTAAAGGAGCAAAGATTGACTCTGCCTGTTACATGGAAGGAAAGATTCACTTTCCTGGGTGTGTTCCTGGCATGGGCACAGCTCTCTGGTTTAGTGGTTTAATGTTGTCACTCACCCTCCTCTGAAGCATAGGAAGAATTACAGCCTCGTAACTCAGGCACCCACTTATTTATGCACTTTCAAATACAGAAAGAACCTTGTTCAAGAACTGTCATTAAAAAAACTCCACCCTTTTTTGTTTTAATGATGAGATGTTTATGACAGTCTGGACTACCTGCCTTCCAAGTGTCCAGTGTGCAAATGAAGTATCACCCCCCATAAATCTCACACCTCGTGGGCGCTGTAAAATCAGCTGTACTGACAGTGTCATATGGTAACTTCCCAAGCAGGTAGAAGGCTTTTCAGTGCTGATTGCAGCACCAAAATTTAGGAATACAGCACAAATCTAGATGGGAGGAGATGTGGGTGTGTGCTGAGGGATGGTGACTTGCAGATGGCTGACTTGCAATATAGGGCAGCGGGCGTGTGCATTCTGTGTGCTCTGCACGGGACGTGTGCTCCGGGGCTTCACGGATGAATTTGTAGTCTCCAGCAATTTGCAGCTTCCACCGCAGTTTCAGATATCTACATCATTTTCAGGTTGATGAGTTTTCCCCGTCATTTATCCCCAAAGCACTTCATCCTGCTTAATCTGGGTCATAATTGGCATGGGGCTTGTGCGTAAGCAGACGCGGCCATCGGCTGGCTTTGAGTGGGCTGTTAATGCCAGGGATCTAGTCACGTGCAGTGAAACAGAGCAGAGGTTGAAATAAAGTGTAAGTGTTAAAATAACAGATGAATG
The DNA here is from genome assembly GCA_013400975.1 of Atrichornis clamosus. Classification (NCBI taxonomy): domain Eukaryota; kingdom Metazoa; phylum Chordata; class Aves; order Passeriformes; family Menuridae; genus Atrichornis; species Atrichornis clamosus. The sequence goes on along the minus strand of WBMZ01002474.1, from coordinate 18,582 downwards.
CAAGGTCACAGTCACGACTGGGACCCAGAAAAGGCTCTTGAGCACTGACACGCTCATGCTGTCAGCTCACAGCTGCCTCTGGCTCTAGCAAAGGCAAAAAGTTGAAGGTTTTGGGTAAGGAAGCTGTTGGAATTGGATCGTATTAATTGCAGATCAACAGGGTACGTTTGCAATTATAAAAGACATATGGAAAAGTCCACTGTTGTTGTTGTACTTCGTTGTGTCTCCAGATGTTTTCCCTCCTGCCCCGCTCCGGAGGCTGAAAGTGGGAAATGGGTTTTCATTGGTTTTATCTGATGGTGCCAACATCTGCCTTGACGTTTCCCTGGGGAATGATATTAGCACAGCTGAGAGTTTCTGATTCATCACTTGTGTCTCATTTGCCTTTTTTTTTTCTTTAAATGCAAAATAATGCAAGAGCATGAAGTTTCAGCCCTGCTCAATTCTTTTGTGGGAACAAGGGTGAGAAGAAATCAAGGCAAACACTTGAGTGGCTGCTGAACTATCACAGCAGCACTTAGGAGCTGCCTTATTTTTAAGGGACTGTAAATGAGGCATTAAAACATTCCTCCGAGCTGATATTTTTTGTTGAAAGAAGTAGTGTTTGTGAGGTCAAACATACTTGAAGATCTCAAAATGCTTAAAATAGCTCTATTTTTAATATATATTTAATCCTTCATTGGTTCACAGTGTGGACAGTGCTCTGTTCTGAGGGGAAGAGAATCAGATTAGTATCTTCATTTGCAAGTTCTCTTTGCTGGTCATATATGCTCACAATGGTATTGTAAAGATTCCAGTTCCATGGTTTTGAACCTAATTTATTGATTGACTTGATAGGTGTGTAAATTAGCAAAGCTGACCCAAGTGTTGACTGCTGAAGAAGGTGCTTTTAATAGAAATGCAAAACAAAATAGCATTTTTCCCCAAAGCTTCTGTGCTTCTGCTTATCAAACACCAGCTGTATAGTAGCAGATTACATTAATTTTTGCTATATTAGTCATATTAATTATATTAATTCTATGAATTTTCCAGTGCTTAAAGCTGACCTTTTAAATAAGAATGAGCTTTGGAGAAAATTTGGGCCAGAATTCTCAAATGCACACTAAGACTGGATTCTGATCTGTGGTTCATTGATAGCAGACTATGATTCTTGGTTCATTCTTTTTCATGAGCTGGAAGAATCTGTGATTAGAACTCATAGGTGGCAATAGCGTAAATTTTAACAGTGTCAGTCCATGTTTAGGCAAGTTTTTGGGGGGGAATCTGTTGGGTGCAAGAAACTGCAAATTCTGTAAGATCTCACAATTTTGCCTGCTTCTTTGTGCCTTGGATGTTGTTTGTTTGGTTGCAGTTATTTACAGCTCAGTGCTGGGTTTTTTTTGAGATCCTAGCAAGAAATTCCACAGACAACTGCAAAATATATGTTTAATCAATTTTAGGGTGACTGATTCTCTAACTAACATATTTCTTCCAGCTAAGAAACATAAAAACTGTTCTGCAGATGCTCAGGGAAGGAGGGGGAAAAGTTTTCCTGACAAAGATGTCCCTTTTGTGGATTGCTGTGGTGTCATAGTCATGTGCTTCAGGTAATTTGGGTACATTGATGTCATGGTTTAACTTCAGCTGACACCATGCAGGTACTCACTCCATTCCCAGCGTGATGAGGAGAAGAGAATTGGAAGGGTAAAAATGAGAGAACTTGTTAGTTTAGATAAGAATAGCTGTATAATAACAACAACAACAACAACAATAATAATAATAATGTAATGAAAAGAAAAATATTTTAAAAGAGAGAAGTAAACCCCAAGTTTTTTGATTAAGAAATGTATTTTGCCTTTTATTAAGCTTCTCAGGTAAACCTGTGAGAGCAGCCTTTGCTAGTTAGGTCGTTTCTGTGCATGTTTATATGCAAAAAGAACAGAACAAGGCGTTTTAAAGCAGCAATATTCTATAGGCAAATAATATAATTTGGTTTTCCATCTTTGAAATGTTAATAGTGTAAATATTGCTGATACAGTTAAGTCAGTATATGAGGAAATAGCATGTTTCTGTTAGAGTTTTGTGTGCAAAATGTAGGATTCTCCTGTGTATTGGGATTAAAACAACTCGTACAGATCACAAGTTTTCAGATCCACGAGCTGTGATTCAGGCTTTTCTCCTACTTCTGTAAACCTAATTTGTGTGCAAATTTCGTGCAGAAGATTTTGCGTGGCAGCGGTTCCCGCTGTGCATTCGTCTGAGGCACTGAGGCCAAAAGGTTTCCCTGAACGAGTATTTCCTCCTAATTTCCTCGAAATGCCTGCGTGTTGAGGCGGGAGTTGGCTCTGACGTGCCGTTTGGCTGCGCTCATCCCTTTGTTTTCCCTCGCATCCCTGTAAATTGCCTCGTGTCCCTGTTGTCTTCCCAGGTCAGGATCGCAGCGAGGCCACTTTGATAAAGAGGTTCAAGGGTGACGGTGTCCGGTACAAAGCCAAGCTGATTGGGATCGATGAGGTTTCTGCTGCCCGAGGAGACAAGTTATGCCAGGACTCCATGATGAAGCTCAAGGTGCGGTGAAACTTTTAATATTTGGAGTCAAAAGGGAGCAGACTCCATCTTGAACCTGTGCTCCTCCTCCTTTCGTGGCGCCGAGTCCTAGTCTGGTTCATTATGTATTGAAATCAGTCAATTTTGCACGAACTCCTGGCTGCTGTTGCTTATCCTGGTTTAATTTTAATACATTATCTCTGAGTTCAGTAGTTACTCAGTGATTGACGCCACTGCAATTTGTCCACAAATTATGAACAACGCACTGCAAATTGAATAATTTTATTATGCAAAAGGGGAAGTAAGCCACTATGGAGGAAAATGAGAATATTTTCCATGACGTTCCTGATCAACTGCAGCACTCCTTCTGGCTGTTTCCTCCTGTAGGGATAGGCAGGAGGGGGTGAGTGGCAGTGGTGGGTGTAGGGAGCCAGGTGTAGGGGGAACTGGTGCCCTCACTGGGAGGAGGATGTCTTGCACAGGTAATGGCAGAACTAATGTGTTACAGAATCAAGCACTGCACTGAGAGGATAGAGCTGGAGCACATAAAGAGGAGTCCCCAGAGGTCTGGGGAAGAAATGAAGCAGTGACAAAGGGGGATTTGGTTGTGAACTTGGAGAGTAGGCAGGGTCTGAGATCAGCAGTGGTGTCAGGGGTGGGCTCTCTGGACCTGACAGACACCTCCCTCTGGCCCAGTCTCTTCTTACACCCCTCACAGCCTGAGAGCTGTCCATAGGAACGACCTTTTCCCTGTGGAAGAGCTGAGTCATTGGGAAGGAAGGATAGGTTGTGTTTTCCTGGAGTGCAGTGTTGGCTGTTGACTTCCCATCTCCCCTCTGCATTGTAGGGTTACAAGCTGGGTCTACCACTAAAACCCTCTGCAGTCTTTTCCTTTTTTTTTTTTTTTCCCTTCCAGCCCTCTCCCCAGCACTCTGCCTAGGGAGCTGATGGATTTTTCATTGCTGATTTTTCCAGGAGGAGAAATGACTAAATGGTGCCTTGTGCACTACCAGCCCGCGGGGTTCCATTCCCGACGATCCGGGAGGAATAAGTTATTCATTAGGAAAACAGCACGGGGTGACACACAGCTTATGGTTCAACAACCTAAAAGCAAGATCTGGGAGATAATTTACAAATCAGTTTTATGGCAGGCGAAAACTAATCTGCTCTAAAAGGAGCTCTGTTGATAGGTCACATCTCCCACAATATTCCCACCTCATTTAAATGTGTGCTGGATATTGCTCATCGTTTCACCGTTCCTGGGACTGTGGGGAGGGTTGTCACTGTTCTGCTGCTGCACGAGCCTTTTTGTCTCTCTCCTCCATGGATTAGTATTTCCACATCTCCCAGATACCTGATACCTCTTTACATGGTGGCAAGATTGATCTAAGCAGTCCTGGGAAATGAATAAAATTTTAAGGGAAGGAAGTGTTAGAAATCTGTGTTTGGCAGCACAGCATAAAGTTATGGGCTCTGGGAACCCAGTGTCCTACAACATGAATTTTAAGGCCACCTATAAAGTTTTGGGGTGACTTTTGACATCATATCTTTGTAATGGCAGCAATGAAGGTCTTAAAACCTAAGCTGGTGGTTCTTGAAACATGTTGGAATTGCAGAGAACCAGATAAAGTCTAAATACTTTCATTTTTTTAGGAGTACAATTGATTCTATTTGATCTTAGTTCAGTGTTGCTGGTCAGGAAAGGGAAGGGGGAACACAAGTTACTATTCCAGTTATGTTGTGGGGGAATAATGCATGAGATGGCATCAGCAAGTTCTCTTACAAAGTAAAAGTCTGAGCTCATGAAAACACCTAACCCTCAACACCAGTTTTTTACAGCACAGCATAGTTTGATTTTTGGGAAGAATATTTTTCTTCTGTTAAAAGCCCAATTTGCTTATTCCAGATGAGTGTGAAGGAAGTTAAAAGTTGTTGGCATTATCTTCCTTCTGCTGCTTGTTGGGTTTTTTTTCCCCTATTAAAAAAAAAAAAGAAAACAGAACAATTTATAGCTGGGAAAAGTGTGCTAGAAACGACCTTCAGCTTCCATGAGAACAAATTTCATGGAGGATTAGCTAGTGCAGGGGTTGGATGTGGGAGCACTTTTGAAATGCTCTCTGGGTAGCACAAAGAGATGTGGTACCTTGAAAAGAGGGAGAAAGCCAGAAGTAAGAAGGGGACTGTTCCTGGAAAGCCTTTAAGTTTCCCTGGAAAAGTGGTGAATTGTCCAGAGACAAAACGTGTGTGCTCTGCTGTTGCACCTGGGGGAGTCATGAAACCAACCACCCTGCTCCTTGTTTCCACAGGGAATTGTTGCTGCGGCTCGATCGAAGGGAGAGCATAAACAAAAAGTCTTCTTAACAGTTTCCTTTGGGGGAATCAAAATCTTCGATGAAAAGACAGGGGTAAGTCAAGGGATCATGTGGCGGGACAGAATTGACTCTTTTCCTGGTTTCTTTAGAAGCATTTCCTGGCTGGGCAGTGGAACCTCTCTGGTGTAAACACACGTGAAGCATCTCAGAAATCTGATGAAGGGTTGTCATCTGTCAGAGCAAGCCATTACATGATTTCTAGAGTGTGGCTTGTGTATTGTCAGTGGTAGAAAAACTGTATTTTGTATGGAACGGGAGGAAAAAATACTGGAAAGTTTGAGATTGCTGTGTGAAACTGCCAAGCAACAACTTGTCTGGGAGCATCTGGTTGAGGAAGTGGCAGAGACTTCCATGCCTTACACAGTTTCTGCCACAGCAATACCATGTTTGATTTTTTAAATTGCTCTAGAAGAAGAAACCTAAGCAAAACATTGCACTACTTAGATATAAAGCAACAACACACAAACTGTTTTAATTGTAATTAAGGAGATTTTTACAGCAGTTTAAACTCTGCCTTGAATTTTAAAAAGCCCTTGATTTAATCTTTTGGAAGATTAACTATTTAACATGATGCCAGAAATAAAACCCTACTGATGATAGATGAAATTATCTTTGCCAGTTAATTTATATTATTAGAAAATCAATGTCATTGAGCTCACTGATACGTAATACAAGTAGTTAGTCATGAAAAGCTCATTTGGGGTGTGTTGTGTGCAGCATGTGTAAAGTATCCATGCAAAAGCAGTGTTTCAGGGGCATTGCTGGGGTTGCAGAATATAGGAAATGTCAGAATTAGGGCTGTCAGTGCACACTGCACCCTGGCCACAGCTGCTTTCCTAAGACTAAAGCCTTTTCTTGGGAAAATAAAAAAGAGGAAAGAGAAAGACTATTCCTTTTGCACTTGTCTCTGAATGTTTGTCAAACACTGGATTTCTTTGCATAGAATAAGGAGGGAAAAGAGGACGTGTTTTAGGAACAAAGGAATGCTTTATTCCAATTGCCTCTCCTGCAGCATCCTGCACACTCCCCTGTCTGCAGCTGCTGAGGTGGAGAGATGGGAACAGTCTCCTTCATTTCATAGCTCTGACATCCCGTACTCTAAATCTGACATAACCATATCATCCTTACAGTAAACCTGTCACTCACTCACTGAGTCTTAGGATGAAACCCTTAAATCCACCTTCCAGATGTCTGCCCCTGAGCTGCTGGAGTGATGGGCAGGAGCACTGAGTTGTCCTCCTTGGAACAGGGCTCTGACAAAGGGATGTGGGGAGCTTCCAACATCACTTTCCACGTGTTGTTTTGAAAACAGGAGGCTGGTGCTTTCCATGCCAAGGTTTTGAAGCAGCGGGGAATGAAATCCTCTGCCAGGTCTTCACAGCCACCATCCCTTTGGCTTTTTCCCTGGCTTGGGGTGACTCTTTGTCCCAGAGTTTCACACCCTTGTCCCATTCATTCATAGTCTCTCTCATCCAGCCTGTCTCTGCTTTGGCAACCTGCAGTTGTCATCTCATTCCCATTCCTGCTGGAAAATTCCACCAGCTGGCAGAACTTGGGTGTGTACCATTGCTCAGCCGGGCTTTTTGGATGGGAAGAAATTATAAAGGGCTGCAGAAAGATTATGTTTCCCACTGATCTTCTGATATCCATGTTAAGCTTCAGAATTTATAAAGTTTGGAGTCTGATGTTTGCTTTTATGCAGCAGGGAAAAAAGTAGCCCTTAATAGAGAAGAGCCTGAATCATCTTGCATTTGCTTTTTCCTCCTTTAACAACCCTCCCTGCCCACTCTTAGTTGTATTTCCATGATTCTGGAATTCCCAAAAGGATATTTTGGGCCACGGCGCTCATTTATTGTTTATTTGGAAAGATGATTTACCTCTCCAGAGTGTCCTCTCTTTACTTCTGCCATTGGCTATTGCTGTCACGTCTGCCCCAGTGGCAGCCTGATGTGATAGAAAAGAGAAAAGATATTCAGAAAAAAAACCATGGGTTTCTTCACGTTGAGTATCTTCTAGGCTGCCATTGGATTTTAATTTATCACAATAAAAAATCAATTTGTAGCTCAAAACTAGCAAGATTTTTTTTTTAAATTGGCAGTGTCGTAGCTGACTTCATACAGATGATTTAGGGGAATTGCTCCATAATTCGTTACAGATGAAGGGCTCTACTTGGGTTACTACTGAAAATGATAAGCAGGTTTCTTTTTCCCCCTGTACTTTATAGCTCCCTTTAATATGTTCCAGACATAATATTCATCACAAAGTATTGATTTTAATAATGCTATTATTCCAGCCATCAGGAATTCTGCCCTTTGAGTAAATTTGTGCATGAAGGAGATTGAGTTGAAGGTGGAATATCATTTGGAAAGAATTTATCTCGCCAAGAAAAATACGAGAAGGGTTTGCTGTGAGTTTGCCCTGTAGATGCAGTACAATATACAGCACTGCAAGAGAAATAATAGCAATCCTTTCTTATATTCCATCATTCCATGCCATGGATTAAACTAAATAGGTCCCTTCATACCACTGTTCAAGTACTTGTCAGTGTATTTAGAACATGATAGCAAAAAATTGTATTTAATTTGACTAACAGGATGTTCTCCTGTTGTATGTATGCCAAAAATTGTCATTTCACATGGGGTTTGACCCTATTAATCTAATAAATGCACCTTTTTTTTCTGCTGTCAGATGTTTTCCATCCATCCCATTTGCTTTCTCCAGAATATGTTTGCCAAATATATACCTCACCTGAAGGAAATACATCTTTTTGGGTTTTTTACTGTAAAAAAACATACCATAATTATTGCTGAACCCAGACTTTCTGTACCCAATGCCACTTGAGAGATTTCATTGCTGCATATGATGTGAAAATAATATTTTACCATTTGTTCTGTCATGTCCATCTTGGTTAGATCTCGTGCTGCAATATATTCTTCATGAGAGGGGTTTTTTTTTTTTGTATTTTCAGAGGCATGATCTGTAGAAGGCAAAAATGCAACTTATTAATTAATATTCTCCCTTCCAGGGTGGAACTTAGTGGTTGGTGCTTTCCTAAGAAAGCAGCAAAGGCTGTAACTGTCCACACGGAAGGAAGTGCAGAATTTCTCGAGGCCCATTGTGTGGGTTAGCTGTTTGTGAGTGTTGTTTTGTTAATCACACACATCAGGCCATCTCCCTGTGATAGCTTAGTGATGCTTCATTAGACGTGCGTGACTAATCTGGGCTCTGTAAAGAGCCTGTAATTGTCTCATTGTTTATTTATGTGGCCATAAATCTCTGTTTACTGTAGGTTCCTTTCCAAAAAATGTATTTGAAACTCATAATTAAACTCTCTAAGAGGCTTGGGAAAACGTTTCCCTCTACCCTCACGCAGTGAGGTGTGCTTTTAAACTCTTGTTGTTTCTAATTGCAAAATGCTGTCGGCTCCAGTGGAAAACCCCGACCTTGTGGAAAAGAAATTAGATAAAAGCAAAAAATTGCTATTTGGCTTCAAGCAAAGAATGATTCCTGTTCAAGTAAAATTTTGTATCAGCTCATGGATATGCAAATCACCAGAATATGCTGTAATGTATAGATTTCTGTGAGCTATTGTTAGAGCTTAATTATTTATCTGGATTCCTCCATTGTCCAAAAAGCAGGGTAAATCAGTGTCAGTATCTTGTTTGTTGATGGGAAATACCCTAAACAGATGGATTGTAACCCTGCTGATGAAGATGACAGTCATCTTTCCAATTTTTTTCCTATTTTGTAGCACCCTAAAAGTGAGTTTCATTTGCACTGTCTGTTCTATATTTTGGAGGGATTGGCTTGTCTTTCAGGGAAGTTAATCCCTATCTTTATCAAAATAGAGCTCTTGGTGTTGTAAAATCTCTAGGAATACTCTAAATATCTGATGGGGTTACAGTATTTATTGCAGAGAAGTATTGCAGTGTGTTACTCATATTTTATAAATTTGATCTGTAGCCATTTTCTTCAGGCTGTCAGTGTGAAATCCAGGAAGGAAAACCACGTGTGTAAATACATATATTTCATGCTCTTGTTATCTATCAGTTGCTCCAACCTTCATTACTTTTGCTGAGGATTTTGTTTTATTATCTTTGAGGGTTTACCTGCCTGAGATGGTGTTGCTCAGTGAATAACACCTCCCTGTTCAATGTAAGGGGGACCTGAACTTACCAGTAGCATTTCATACACAAAAAATTAATTTTTCTTCTCATGCTGGCCACAGAATTGGTGCTTGTGCTTCTTCTTTAAGTCTTAATGACATCAAATAAATAGTACATGTGGTGGGTGGTTATAATCCTGTTGTCCTCAGGTTGTTCTCTTCTCCTGATGTAATTTTATGGCTCTGATATGTTCCAGCCAGTGCTTTGGATGCCAACATCTTGCCCATCTTCCTGAACTTTTAAGCTCTCTTGACCTTTTAATGCACACAGATTTTTCAAGTTGTTTCTATAAAGCATTTTCCAGCATGTTCTGAGGCTTTATGAGATTTGTGCTGATAACCCCTGGATCTGCTGCTCTTCTCCATTGGATGTGAATGATGGTGTTAATTATGCTGATAGATTGCTAACAGGACAGCTAAACTTGGCTGAAAGAAAATTTTAACAAGATTAAAATTCTTGCTGTTGGCAGAAGATCCTTCATTTAAAATGTACCAAAGGTACTTCTTGACTTTACTGGAAATCTGTTGGTTCTGGCATCTCTGGCCAGAAATCGAGGTACGATGTGGATCTGCAGTTATTCCTTGAAGCACATGTGCTGGAGCAGATGAAATGTCAAACTGTCAGGGCTCTATCACTGAGCGTCTCTGAGCCTTTAAAAATAGAAATAAAAGCAGGAGTTAATTTCTTCTGCTCTCTGCTGGCTCCTCAGAGAGCAGGAGGGGTGGTGTGATGAGTTCACTGAGTTTCGTGTTTGGCAGAGGGTGGGGTCGGACAGGAGACTGCTCATGGTCCCTGCCTGGGGCTCCCACAGGTGGGTTTTGTCCCCTTCATGTCTTTGAAGCTTCCCAAAGTTCCTGCTGGCTTCTCCCTGGCTGATCTCAGGTGCAGCACTCTGTGAGCACCTTACCTGGCCAGCTGATTCTGCATAAAGTCCTCCACAGGTCTCCATGACTCTTGTCTCTGGATTCTGCCTGCTTTCCTAGTTTCTCTGCCGCAGTTTTCATCTGGCATTTCCTGTGTGCTCTCTGTCCTTGATCTCCTTTTTTTTTTTTCCTGCTGTACTTTTTATCAGAATTATTTCATTTGCAGATGTAAATTTGGTTATTGTGTTGGACCAAATGATGCCGGCTCTGTCTTCTGTTCCAATCTTGATCTGTCTCTCCAGGCCTCTCCTTGCATGTTTAGCCAACAGCTCAAGCTCAGTGTGGCTAAACCAGGCCTTTTAATCCTGGCTCCCAAAGGTCTCTCTCTGACCTCCTTTTCAGAGAGATGAGGAAAATATCAGCATCATCTCTTATTCAGCCCTGTAAATTCAGCAGCCTTTTTGACCCAGTGTTGGTTTTTGATTGCCACACCCAGGGTAACTCCACATCTTGCAGAATTCTCCTTACCTGCTCTGAAATACAGCATTTTCTGTCACACTGAGAGTTAAACCCCAGTCCTGCCTCTTCATCTCATGTCACAATTGTTATCCTTTTCTTTGTCCTTGACAAATTTGACTTTTATTTTTGAAATCCATCGTGACTGCCAAGATTGCTGCCTCAGCTTATTCTTTTGATCATGTCACACTTCCCTTTGCATTCCTACACTGCATCTGCCTTCTCTATTTTATCAGCCCCTTGCTGAATTGTTTTTTTCCAGGCCCTTCATGGCTGCCTTTGCTCTTCATCAGCTTTCAGAGTCAGTCCATAGTGCCAACTTTCCCCATTCCTTTGTTTAGTTTTCTTAATAAATGATTCCCAAGTCTCTCCCCACCCTGCCCATCATGCAGTATTCCCCTTATTTTTTTCTTTAAAACACTCCCATGTTACAAACTTGTTAAACCTGCTGAAGAGCTACTGCATTCATGCATCCCAGAGGGGACCCAGGAGCATCTGACCTTCAGCTCTCAAAGGTTGGAGTTTAAATTTAAACTCTCCGGGATTACCTTTTTATATATATATATATTTTTTTTTTTTAATCAGNCATCATGCAGTATTCCCCTTATTTTTTTCTTTAAAACACTCCCATGTTACAAACTTGTTAAACCTGCTGAAGAGCTACTGCATTCATGCATCCCAGAGGGGACCCAGGAGCATCTGACCTTCAGCTCTCAAAGGTTGGAGTTTAAATTTAAACTCTCCGGGATTACCTTTTTATATATATATATTTTTTTTTTTAATCAGTGTTATCTATTTATAGGAACTTCTTTGTAAGAAATGTTTGCTCTTGGACCATGCTGAGGATTTCTGAGGACTGCAGTGATAAAAATATTATGTAATAATAATAAAGAGCAATAACTGGAAAACAGCAAAGTCAAATTTTGCACATAGAGTAGAAAATGGTGACATTTAGGGCCTTTCTTGTGTGTTGTCCACAGCTTCTGCATGGAAAAGATGCCCCTGGCTGACTGGGAGTCGTGCTCTGCTCCTTGACACTTTCCATCTTTCTGCTTGTAAACATGAGTAGTAAAACATGGCATTTACTGTTCTACATGCAATAAATGTGTCTCATTAGAATATGGCAGAGGAGAGGACTTAAAACTCTGTGTATTGTTCTTATAAGGTATTCATAGTGTCTGATACCTCAAAAAGGAAACAATAACACATTTCATGGGCATTTGACAGTTAGCAAAATGTAAATGTCAGAAGAACCTTCTTCCTTAATTACATCCCTTATTGACTTGTAATTCATTTGTTATTGGCCTTCCAAACTGGGCCCCGGGCAGTTTGGATGGTTCACAGTGCTCCACAGGGATTTTTAATAGCCATAAGCTCATGGAGTTACATTCTTGAGATGCCCATTTTGCTGTGTGAGAGTTGTAAAAGCCTTATGTATTACAGCAGTTTTGTTACTGTGGAAAAAAGAACCCAAGGGGCAAAATTTGGGTGTGATTGTGCACATTGTGAAGGCTGGGGGGATACAGAGGTTTGGTTTGAACCTTATGTCTTCCCTCCTAACACTTGGCAGGCAGAGGAAAGCTGGCATTTCCCTCCTTCCTCTCATTGGAAAAGCTCTGATCTAGGGCTGAGTTCAGCCTGTTTGTAGCCAGGACATGCAAAACCTGCCTTGTGAGATTTCTGACCCTAATTGGCCTGAAGATAAAACAAAGCTATTCCAGACATATTATCCAAACTGAAATATTTTGTGTGATTTTTTGGTGGTTTTTTTTTTCAGTGTGAAAAGGGTAAAAAGTTGATTGCTTTCAAAAAGGCAGAAAATGAGATTTTATGAGTTTAGTGATGCTCTCATTTGGCTGTATCCAGCCTCCTGTTGTTTAATCCAAGCACCCCAGGATGGATTTAAGAAAGGGAAGTGATGCTTGCATGCATTCTGCATTATGGTATGGAGAATCTCACTATTAAATACTTATAAGAGTGATACATAATAGTTTCCAACAATAAATATCAGGAATATTGGCATATTCCCAATTGCCATTTGGCTTCCGTTGCTTATGGGGGTGGGTGTCTATCTACAGAGCTGTTGCTATGCCAACACTTCTGATTTTGCCTAATTTAAATCTTTGGTTTGTTTAACCAGAATCTGGGGTGAATTTTGTTAAGAAGTTGAAAGTCAACGTGTTTGTTGTTATGGATCTTGTTATGCAGTGGAGCTGCACAGCCCCTCTCCTATTGTCCCATGGCAAAAAATGCAAAGTATAGAGTTATACTGGGATTTTTTTTGCCTGTAGTCACTACTCTTTTGTGATCCAGATAAATAAATCTCCAGCAGAGCCATATTTCTTTTCCTCCATCTGCAATTTTGTCTGATAAGGAGAGCACCCAAAATACAGATCTGTGTGCGAGTCCTGGTGTTTTTAAGCCAGGTTAATGCATCACACTCTGGAAGAAAATTCCAGGCCCATTTCCAGCACACCTGGAATTACAATGGCTGTTCAGACTGCTTGAGAAAGGATTTAGCAAGAGAAGTGCTGACATAATAACAGCACAGGAGGCTGAGATGCTCTGAAACCTCCCCGGGGAGCAGTGGGGGGCATTCAGCAGGTGCCAGGCCAGAAAGTTACATCCCACTTTGAAATCCACTGTTTGTTCTTGGAAATGGCTGGGAAGCATTACACCCCAGGTGTGCTGGTGATTTTCCTTCCTATTCAGAGCATTTTCATCTGGTGAGCTGCTCTGCAGTTTAGTGCTTGCCCTGGTAGGAGCAACAGCACTGACAGAGTTCCTGGGTTCCTGTTCCTCCTTGTGGGCTGCTTCACCTCTCCTGTTGCTGGGGCCAGATGTCCCTCACTGTCAGGGGAACAGGAGAGGGAAACTACAGGAAGGATTACTCTTAGATTTACCTGGAGTTTGCAGGATGATAGTAATAGATACTTACTGAAAATAAATTTAGTGGTTGATGTTCTGCCTTCAGGAACACGTTTGTGTTTACAGGGAAGTCAGCAAGAGCTTTGTTCAGTCTGATAGTCCAGGGGGATGAATAAACACCCTTTATTTCCTCCTAGTTTGTGTAATGGAAGGAGAAGAGGAGGGAATCCCACTGCCACTGGATGCTTTTATTTGTCAGCACTTACCAAACATAAACACCTGCCTTCATGCCTGTCTTTCGGTGGAATAAGTAATACATTTCAGATACCAGTGGATCTTTGCTTAATACAAAAACAAATGTTCATAAAAGTTGTCTTCCTAAACGAGATCCTTGTACTCGTGACCCTTCTGGTGGGTGCTCTGTGTGCTCAGCGTGTGGCAGCCCAGGTGTCAGCGGAGCCCAAGGGCTGGAACAGCATCTCCGTGGTGCTCCCAGCTCCCTGTGGTGATCATGGAATTACAGCAGTGCCTCTCGTGCCCCTAAACTGTAGCATCCCACCTGCCTCTACTGTTAATACTTCCTAATCCTCTGTGGTTCCCATCCTAATTCCACGTCATTGTGCTCCCAGTCAAACAGGCAGCAGCATTCCTGCTGGCTTTAAAGGCAGCATTGTGAATAGGTGAGGCAGAACACTAATTAATTTGAGTGCCTTGACATTTAAAGCAAATAAGAAGTCTGGGTATCTAAAAATATTGCATATGGCTCCCAGCCCTGGCTCTGCATAGCTCAAAGTATTTTTTTTTCATTTTAGATAGTCAAAATATGGATCTGAATCCAATTTTTTTATAATGTCCCTGCTTTTAAAAAGGCTGAGTCGGTTTGTAAAAGATTTTATATGCAGCCTTCTGCGATCTTTAATTAACCAAATGCTTTCCTGTGGGTGATACAGGAATTTGAGAGTATTTTAAAGTGTACAGCACATGTGAGTGTAACCTGTACCTGCGTAAGGCTCAGTGCTGAGCAGTGCTGGGAGTGAAGTAATGAGAAAGTTCAGGTTTGATTAGGAGAAGAGAAGACGTGCTGTGCACAGGAGCTGCAGAGAGGGGGGAATGAAAGGAGTAAGTAGGAAACAAGCCAGCATCCAAAGCTGTGAAAGGCTTTACCTTTCAGTAGAAGGTGAAGGCAGCTCTGCCAGAGCTTTCCTGAAAGGCAGACCCCGTGTGACAGCCGCGGCCAGGACAGAAAAGCGAAGCAGCGAGAGAGAAAAGCCAACAGAGTTGATCTGTGCCCTCAGCTGGGCCAGGTCTGCGCGCCGAGCGTTAATCAAAGTTTGCTTTTGGAGATTTCAATTAGCAGCAGGAGACTAAAACTAAACATTCATCCTGCTTTACATGGAAATGAGCAGGCAGGAAGCAACTCTGGGCATTAAAACGTGCAAGTGGGAGCTTCAGGGGTTTCTTTTGGAAGGTGCCAGGGTAGAGCTCAAAAATACTCTCCTCTGCCTGAGTTCAAATGTAGAACTGTTGTATCATGATGTTCCAAGCACCTACTGAGTGCAGCCGCAGGAATTCCTACCTTGGGATAATGCAGGGGGGGCGGAAAAAGATAGAAAATAGAGCAAAAAATTACCTGCAAGTTCTTTGTTCTTCTTCAGAGGCTCTTTGAGGTTTGCCTGTTACATTTTATTTTATTCTTATCACAGGGCTCAAGCACTGCATACACACTTGTCATGTTGCTATGGATGGTTTATATTCTGGGTGAAGTGTCTGTTGTGGGACCTGAACAAATGAAGGATTTATTGATGAATGATCCCATTTATGGGATTGTCTGAA
Source organism: Atrichornis clamosus (assembly GCA_013400975.1). NCBI lineage: Eukaryota > Metazoa > Chordata > Aves > Passeriformes > Menuridae > Atrichornis > Atrichornis clamosus. The sequence continues at coordinate 3,438 of WBMZ01002474.1, read as the reverse complement.
GCTTGTTTATACGTGCAATTGTAACTCAAAGGAAAAGGTTTCCTCTCTTTTTTTCTGTAGGGAGACTGAAAGCAAAATGTCATGGTCTTTATGACCAGGATAGGTAGTTCATGGTGCTGTCTCTGAATTGTAAAGCTCGTAACTCCAGAGTCATCTTTTGATGACAGAGCTTGATTTTAGTCTTTTCAAGAAGCCTGCCATAGCCTCACAGCCAGTTCTGCATTGGGAAGGAATATCCAGCATTTCAGACATCTCTGCTGGGAGCCAGGGGCGTTTCTCATGATGATGAATTTCAGCAGAAGCAGTAGTAGAGAAGGGTGACCCTGGGCTGAAAAGCTGTTTGTGGTGTGGAAGGTAAACTCGAGTGTTTCGCACAAGCAAAGCAATGTCTGTGGTAGGAGGCATTCTGGGATGTCACCTTTAGCTGGTGTTGTGTATTTATACACCCCTAGAAAATCAGGCCATTAGAGATGAAGAGCTGGTCTGAGTGGACTTTGTCCAGTTCTTTACTGTGCCACTGAAACCAATCTATCATTGTGGAACACAGGATTTCTTGCTTCTCTGCCTTGGTTTATTTCTGGTTGTGAAATCACTTCTATATTTGAATGGCATAAAAATTGTGTCATGTGAAATTTTCAACTGTTTTGCATTGTTTTCAGTCGGTTCATGAACACAACATACTGGTTATACACAGTTTGTGAATTCATGGAATCCTTTCCTACTCTTATTCTTCTCTGTACATGTGCTTTCTGTTTAAAGTCTTACTAAATTAGTGAGAGTATCTGCAAGATAGGTAGATAAATATAAAATAAATCCCTCTTGTCCTTTTTCCCCTTTTTCCAGTAAAGTTTGTAACATTGTGCAGGTAGATTTATGGCCCAAGGAGGCTGTTGTTTGATGACTATCCAGTGCAACTTAAATTTGAGTATGGTTTTTGTGATCTTTTCAAGCCCTGCTTTATAGGGCTTGCATGAGAAATCAAGAGAATCAGCAGCTGCCTTTCACTGAGGAGTTTCTCAAATCACAGACTACAACAAGAGGGTGGCTGGTAATGCTTGCTGAATCTGAAGCAGTTAAGATCTGAGACAGTTAAAGCCAGAAAAATTACCTCCAAATCTCGTAGGAGTTGTATGAAGGAGCTTCTTGTGCTGTTCATGTAAATCAAAAAGTGTTTTGGAAGGGTGAGGAATATTGGTGTAAAGGAACAAAAGAACCTTGTAAAAAGTAAAGGCTGCTCAAAGGACATTCACAAGCTGTAAAGATGAACGCAGTAAAATTATGGAGAGGTTCAGTGATGCTGTAGCAAACTCTAATTGTCTCATTACTGAATATTGTGCTCCCTCAAATTCAAGATTTAATCAATAAGAGCCTTACAGACTTCAGAGTCTATCAGGAAAAAATACAAGGCATGGTCAAAGGTGCTGCCCTTGAGCTGAATGCAAGACTTGGCTTGAGAGTAGGGGGCAATATTGGCATGTTTATGGCTGTTTTGACCCACTGACCATTTTGCAGAGGCTGCTGGGGTGGCTGCTCGGGGGGAATACACTCAGATGTGTTACAGCCCTGGGAATCTCACAGTGGCCGTCGGGCAGCTGCCATCCCAAAGAATATAATAATGCCTTAGAGCAAGTGTTGTTCCTTGTACAGCACATGGACACAGGGAAATGGCAACGTGAAACAATGCACTGCAGCCTGTAGATGGTCCTTTCAGCTCCAGTTGGGGCTTTTTGCCTTTCTGAGCTGATTATGGCCTAGTGGGGCCACTGACATTGGAATCAAGGATCAGGTTTGCTGCTTCTTGGTATTGCTGTGCAAATCCTTTGCTTTAACCATCTGGTAGAACAATGACTGTGTCAGATGCAGAAGCAATAAGAAAACAGTACAAGACTCATGGGAGGCCCAGCATCTCAGCTTTAGTGTAGCACATCTGTCTTTCCAAAGCTCTATGAAAATGTTTCCATGCCCTTTAGGATTTTCTTTGTCCTAGAAAAATATTTGCAAGTACATATTTAAAGTACAACTTGGGCTTAATAGCAATTGGACAAGGGGTTTGGGTTTAACTAGCTATTTTCACTCCTGGTACAATAAAAAATTGAAAAGCCTTTGAAGTGAAGATGGGAAATTGGCCATACGTGCGCTCCAGTTTTGTTTTGCCCCTTTCCAAATTCATATATCTAATAAATGGGTCTTCTGCATGAGCAACTTAGCATTTGCTTCCGAAGAGAATGACCAATAACTAAATTCATATCTGCTCTTTGTCAGACATTATTACAAATTACGAGAGCTGGACAGAAGTTTATTACCTTAGTGCTGTTCTCTTTCACAAATGAGGTTCTTGGAGCACCCAGCCAGCTCAGTATCCGAGATCCATTTGTCACAATTAGGCTGCTGTGCTGGCAGAGCTGTGTCCTGCTGCCTTAATTGACTCGGGGTGTGCTCCGTGGTCCGGGCAGGGGACAGGGCCAGACTGGCCGAGAGCATCACTGGGTGTCCCTGTCACAGGAGGCACCAACAAGGGCACTCGCCTCTGCTCTCTTAGGAATTCGCTGCTCTTGCTGCCCAGGTAAGATAAAGGCAGCAGCAGGATACTTTTTTCATCAAGCAGAGGAAATGGTAAGGATTAATTTGGGTTTTAGCTGTGGCTGAAGCACCCTTTTAAGCTCTTTTCCTGAGTCCAACCAAACAGGCTCTTACCTGGGGTAGTCCTGTGAAGTGCTTGCCTTTATTTAGGATGGAGTGTACAGGTTGAGCTTAGTGTAGCCCCTCACTTGAGCAGGCCTTATCCTCACACAGGATCTTGCACACTGGCTTGGTCCCTCCTGACTCAGCTGCATGTTGCCACGTAAGCTCAGGAAGTCTCATAATCTGGTTTTTTGCTCCAGTCTCCTCGGTTGCAGGAAGAGAATGGCTCTTACAAGTTTATTATTGTTACTGTTATTAAAAGGAAATTAAATTTACACTTCTTTGGGTGCTGTGCTGTGTCACAGCCAGACGGCTGCCCCCCTGGAGGGACTGAGCCTGTGATAGCTGGGGCTAAATCTGTTTTGATTCTTCTCTTTATCAGCGCCATATTTCGTGTGCCCCTTTGTGGTACACAGACCAAGCTTTGATCTGCATTTAATCTCAAAGTGAGCTTTTTGTGCCAAGTGTTTTTACTGCAGAGCCTGTGCACTGAAATGCCTTTTAGTAGCTGGCACTTGGAAAAGTCTTTCTTTGGGTTATTGTCTGCAAAATCAGTGTGTGTGGAAGAAGCACAGGGATTAGACAGATTTATTTCCTTCTCATTGTGAAGACACGCTTAAAAGCTGCCATCTGAGAGGTCCCTTCAGGCTTGGAGAACACTCCAGAGGTTACATTTTCCTTTTCTGCTCCTATTCTTGGGGTGGGTTTTTTTGCAGATGGAAAGTCCATAATCTGTTGCTCAGCCTACATTCCATG